>RSEF01000002.1:89619167-89651900 GCA_003993805.1 Himantopus leucocephalus
TATATATATATATATAAAAATACATACATTCCACAAATAATATATTAAATACTTACATATATCTTGGTCTTTGATTTGAATCCGAGTTTTCCTGTGACATAGATATGTGGGAAATATGTTTATTCAGGGATTTTTTAACAGATGCAATATTCATCAGCTTTATTTTCTTAAACATGTAAAACAAGCTTTTGCTGCAATTAATCTGTAATGATTTCAGATCAAAGGTCCTGAAAGAAGACTTTTTAATGTGGTGCTCCAAAACTTGTAATATCACCAGGAGCCACCAGAGGACACTGTTAGAGAAAATGGCTAAGAAGAAACCTTTTTATCAATAGTTCCTTTTAATAGATTTCGTGTATCAGTAGAAAAGTCTGTGTCTGCCTGACTGTCTTACTGGGAATTATTTTCAAAGATTTTGCCTAATAATTATCTATCCACAAACAAAGCATTTGAAACATCAAACATAAGAAAAAAAAAAGGTGACTGCATTTTTCTGTTCCTAGTGCCTTGGGGTAGAGCAGTGAAGGGCTTGTCCAAGCTTCAGCAAGTTGCACTGAGCTATGGCAGCTGTTTCACAGATTTTTCACTCAAATTCCAGGTCAGCATAAGTCCATTCAAACATAAAAAGGAAGATATAAAACTTCTCTGTCCACTGAGAATAAACAAGCAGCTCTCGAGACAACGATGAGAGAGAACAAGCTGAGGCAAGGCAAGAGGATCCCTTAGGAAGGAATAACTGCAGGATAAAGCATAGCTGAGTGAACGAACTGTGCACAAGAAGATGGAAAACTGGAATAACAACCCAAACTGTTGGCCAAAAGTCCCAAGTCTGTGTCTGATGCCAAATGTCTGAATCTTCTGAGAGTCCCCAGTACAGAATCCCAGCCAATACAACCATCGCCTGTTTGGACTTGATGGCAAATTCCCATCTGTTTTATTAAGCCACTCTTATTTGATCTTTAGCCACATGCATCTCTGCAGTTTACTACCACTGGAAGACTTTCTATCTTGCCAATGCCAATGAATGTTGGCTGCCAGGGCTGACAACTGGGAATTGTACAGACATAAACACATTCAGAAACCCATCAGAAGGGGCAAAACTGTTTGTAGTTTGACATTTATCCTAACAATACCTGAGTGAGAACAATACAATGTTTACAGTAACATTACGTTAGTATTTCAGTGATTGGATAGTGGAACGGAGCGAGTTAAAAAATGAGATACCTATAACATATCTGAAAGACTGCAGAATCCACACCTCACAATCGATCAGGCAGCCAGAACTGGAAAATTAGAATGTGCCTTGTAATAACTCAGTAGACTAAAATGCACAGAATCAACAAGAATTTTAAATTACTTAATTTTTTTACTGTACTGGTCATTTATTTACATTTTTTGCTTTTTATATATGTTCTATTTTATATTATGTGAATACAGTCTATTTATACTTCGGTTGTTTGAANTTATACTTGGGTTGTTTGAAGAATATTTGAAGAACAGATAAGTGAAATAGTTGTATGCTAATTCTCTTGCCATCTATAGAAGCACCCCAAATCAACTACTGTTTTGAGGTGATCTCAGTAATGAGCTTACAGTGAAGCTCTGTAAGAATGGCACGTTTTTAAATGAGACAAAGCGAAAAAAAGGAAAGTAGGTTTTGTCTTATATCTAAGAATGTAGAACACAACTTTATAAACAGAGAAGGTAAGTAAAAGGTGACAAAAACCCCTAAATGATAAAAATGGGCAAACCAGAAGTTTTAAAATCTCATAAACCACTTCCCCCCACCCCCCCACCCCACCCCCACCCCTCCCGGGGTTTATTTTAGTCTTGCTTTCAGTTTGATCAAGAAATTTCTGTACTGCATGAAACTCTGCACAATCCTCTTTGGGTTTTCACTCTGTCCTCTCAGGTGCGGGTTTCCTCTGCTCCCTGTTCCTCCCAGTAGTCTCTTCCTGTGAACCGCAGGCTCCAGTTCTTTGCCTCTGTCCCCAAGTCTGTGGGCTCTAAGACCCCCCCAGGAACAATCTCAGCTACTCCCAAGAGAAAGGATCATCTGCCCTGGTGGGTCTGGTCCACATATTTTCTTTTTGAAGGAACATAGCACACAAACTGAACACAAACCAAATGAATGGACGCTCTCCATTGCACCCTGTAATCCTTTGGATATAATTTGCATCATGGTCCAATATAAACAACCCCCGTAGTTCACTATTCTTCATGTAGACAAAGAGCTCTTTAAAAAAAAATGCTATGTCTTCTGCCTTATAGCAAAACCATATAGGAAAAATTCTTAGAGCTTAGAATGTAATAATTGTTCATTGAGATGGATGATTTGTCTGAAATGAACATTTTACCCTTACTCTCCTCTGTCAATAACCTATACAATAAACTGGCTGAGTTGTATTGCCTTATTTTCATCTTATGCATCTGATTTTTTTTTTGTATTTCTGACTTGGAATATTATCTTTTGAAAAGACTGCACCCCTGAAAGCAAAGAAAACACATGCAACAAAGCTTAAAACAAGAGTCAAACCCATTTAGTATATTTAAGTAATCCGTTCTTGAATCAAAGATGCTCTAAACACACTGCTAGTCCTTCTGAATAGTATTGCTATACATGGTCTTTGAGAGACCTGAAAGAAAGAGTTTGGTAGGACCTAGAGATAGAGCAACTTGAAGGGAATCAGTTGTTTTGCCAGCAGCGTATTACTGCCTTGAAATTTGTTTTCATTAAACACTAGAACAACTGCAGAAATTTTGCACAATATTGTCTTTAAGAACGGAATTGTTTGGAAAGGGAGATGAAGTTGGCCAGGCAGTGGGGAGGAGGAGTCCACTCCCGCAGCTGTGAAACTGTCTCAGATGCCTTTCCCCTCCCCACAATTTTTATTAAAGTAATTTCAACCTTAACAAAGGTTCATTTCATCAAATTTGGTTTTGACAGGCTCTTAGTAATAGCACTAACAAGTACACTGAAGTGCACCAATTGCAATGAAGGCCTCACTGATTCCAGCACATCCAAGTTATTCCAAGGAATTGCGAGCAAACGCTCATTCTCATTGGCACACCATACAGCATCTCCCAGCAGAGCCATGACCCTCCAGCTTGACAGCAACATTTTTGGATTAGGGAAGAACCACTGAGGGTTGCACCTTGGAAGAGGATTTCTGTTCTCCATGCTGCCATGGTTTCCACTGCTGCCTGTAATCTCCCCCATTGCAGGCCTCAGTCAGGCATCGTGTACAGCAGGATACACGAGTGGTGGGAAGATATGCAAGGTGCGTTGAGGGGTAGTGGAAGGGATTGGGGGGTGGGAGCGGGGGCAGTTCTGAGTACAGGATCCATTATAGACAATAGCCTGGGGGACCTGGAACAACAGACAGGGTTGCAAGACAAGAAGGATAGATAAGGTTGGAAAAAGAGGACTCATATGAAAGCAACTTACCAGGGAGAAGCAGGAGCACTGTAATAACACAGGAAANAAAAAAAAAAAAAAAAAAAAAAAAAAAAAAAAAAAAACAAAAAAAAAAAAAAAGAAACATAGAGATAAATACTGAATAAAGCTAGAAAGAACTCTTCTAAGAGTGCAAAACAGTGAAAGGTAGGAAAATGGATATTTCAGATAGGCGTAGAAAGTTCCTGTCAAAGCATAAAACCTAATAATAATTATTTTGCTTTAAACTACTTTTGCAGATTTCTTGCAAATTCATCTCTCAGTCCTAAAGACCACGTGGCCAGTGAAAGGAGAGACTGTGCAACATGACTCTTCATATTGGTTCAGTAGGTGTTCTTTTTGATACTGGGGCTGTTTCAGCTCCTGCCAATGCAAGTATCTGCTTCCAAAGTTCAGCTTGCCGTCTTAAATACTTGTGCTTTGTCACTTTTTGCTCAGTCCCCTGCCTGTCTCCTGCTATAGATGCCAGAAGCTCAGTCAAGATTTCTCCTCTGGAGGTCCTCAGTTACACAAATTTGGAGGAACTCCAATGCTCACCATGTGTCATTTGACAAAGTGCTACACGCTGTGCTACACGCTGTACGCATCAACAACACTTTTGCCTCTCTTCTACTGTGTCTTTCAGTGGCAAAAAAAACCCCTCTTAAAAATGCAAAAAACTGAAAAGCAGAATCACGTATGAGTCAAATGTGTTTTGTTTTTTTTTTCTAGACCATGAACTCTCTCAACACGTCAAGAAAAAAAGAGTTTGTGAGACCTTTCCTAATGATCTTCAACTACGACAGCCTAATGTCTTAGCTATGACACCGCGAAGAGTTGCAAGTTTTAAATCAGATTTATAAGTGCTTCGGTTTTCATTCTAGCATGACTTTGTGTGCAGAATCTCCTTCAGGAACCACCAGGGCACAAGTCCTGTCTTGTCAACAACTGCAGCTGCACTAAGTGCTGCCAAATTTTGAAAACCCTTTGATGCTTTCCAGCAGTCCTAGCAAGACGAGTGGTTGTCAGCTCTCCACATGGGCTGCCAGCATGGAACATTAAACTAACCTGAGCATTTGTTTCTGGTCTGCTCTTGTCAGACTTGATTTGTGTTTGAAACTTCCCAATTCTCGGCCAGTATATTTCATACATTTCTCCATTGAAGCGCTTTGAATGATCTGTTAAATAAAGAGCCATAGGGACTTCTTTAGATTCAGGGAGAACAGCATGAATTCTCACTTTCTGGAAAAACTGGGCTAAACCCCAGCGATCATTACCAGTATTTGCGAATACACAAGCAAAGGACACAGGGATTTTAGTTCATATCAGATGCTAACTGTTCGCCTTCAGGGGTCAGGAATGGATATTCTACCCAAGATGGGATAGTATAATTGTCAAGCTTTTTTATGACTTTTCTGGAAGTTAGCCCAAGACAGCTGCTGGATATGGAGGACATGACCAGCCAAATTAAGTATTTTGAAGTAACTTGAAGGTGAAATGATTTATTTTCTTATTTCCTGTTTGAATTTGGAGTGCTTTCCCCGGGAAGTCAGAAATTATGTTTTGAGTGTAAAACTATGCATTCCGAGCAACATAAATACAACTTTATTCATGTTCACCAAGCAAAAAAAGATGTGGAATGTGGTTCAGTTTCTTTCGGAAGCTTCAGATGAAATTAGTATAAGTAGATACTAGATCCCCTCCTTTCTGGAGGAATTTTAATTAATAATAAGCCTGATAATTCTTGCAATGTGGATTTCTGACTTTGGACATCATTTTAATGAAATGCATATAAGCTTTGTCGGCACTCTTTCCAACTGGTGCACCAGGAACTCATTTCAGCCTTCCACTGATTCCACATTCTTACAGCATTGTCCTCGTCCAGGGGACAGCATGTCATCCCTGATGAAGGGTTAAGAAAGGGTTGCCAGGTCAGATGCAAATCTATTTAACCAATATTTATGGGTGATTGAATCTGATGAAGGAATGTTTTCTTCACTGTCTTTCTCTGATTCTTAGAGCCATCCTCTGGATAAATCATAGAAAATTAGAAATGGCTGGTGTGTATGACTCAACAACACATTTAATGCCATGCCTCCAGAATAAGTCACAGCAGGCTCACCAATTATTTTCCATTGAACATATACAAAAAGAGGAATGATTTCTTGCTTCTAACACTATCGTTCATGTTACTGTGGACCCAAAGGAGACCACAGACTACTGTTCTAGGCATTGTGTGACTGTAGTAAAAGTTATAGCGTTTTCTGGAAAGGCTGTAATGCAATAGCAAGGTAAATACAAAGTGCAGGAATTATCATTATCATGTTTATACAGCTTGGATTCTGAACATACACAATTCTCCAGAGGCCACAGAAGAAGTGTGTGGCAGAACCACAAATGAAAACAGACTTTCTGAGTCCTGTACAAAAGCCTTACTCACAAGGCCATTCTTTTTTTTCATGTTTTCTCTGTACTCATCAACAACAGTTGATGGCTTGTAAGTACTGAAGGAGAGTGCAATTTGCAAGTCATGATTTTCCTGACTGAGGCTTATTTACAAAAGACAATGCCTACAAAAGGTCAGCCAAAAAATAAATAAGTAAAGCATGTGATGACAGAAATAATCACTGGAGATAGAGAACTCTGGCACTGAACAGAAAATCCTACCAGTAAATCATCCCAATAATACAAATACACATGATGTGCTCAGATAAAGTCTCTGTGTGTAGGGATAAGCTTCTTCCAAAAAATAAATCATTCAAACAAATTATTAATTTAGATAAAAGGAGGAAGGCAACTAGATGTAGAATTAAATGTGAGGGGTTTTGTATTTTTAAATAGAAAATTCTCAGGCTGGGAAAATCTGTCATGAAAGTACCAGGTTAACTAAACTATCTCCAACAACCAACAGATCATCTTCTATGAAAAAAGTGGCATGTGGGTGAAGCTCGTGTTTTGGAATTCATTTATACACTAAAAAAACAATTCTTGAGCCTATTCTGCAACAGCTTCTACTTTTACACTGAGATCTCCATCTTCCTATCCTTTGGGGGCTTCTTTCACTTCATCACCTCTGGGCTAGATATAAAAACGTAGCACAGAAGAGCCAGTGCCCATGAAGTGAAGCATAACCAGCTTCAGTAATTTTATCCAAGAAAATGAGAGACCAGGGTAAGAGAAACTTGAAAAAGTGTGGCATAAGGGGGGAGTATAAAAACGTAAACCCGTGAGCAGTTGAATGCAGGTACCATTGTGCAGTGATTTTATCCATCATCCTGTAAATGAGGAGTGGGGCCACCAGCGCCCAGTGCTGGTGACCTCATCTCTGGAGCATTCCGTAAGAAGTACCTTCCAAGGTCACAGCGACCATGTACCCAGTGGGACAGTGCCAAGGCAGACGCAAACCGGGATTTACCTGTTTTGTCACAGGCAACAGCACCCAGGCTGGCACCTGGGATTTACGAGCTCTCATGGATGAGGCAGTGAGAGCAGAAACAATGAGAATTAGAGGAAAATAACCAAATGCATCATTTCCCCCCCAGGTAGGTCCAACATGACCTTTGAGTTTCTATAGAAACAATTAGCAGATGCTCTCGTTTTTACTGATACTTGAAAGCCAGAGGACATTTCAAGCTCTTCTGCTTTCACACTCTAGCTTCCTAGGTTTCAGTCATGCCAGATTTTGAATGGCTCAGATCTAAGTTTCTCATTTTACCCTTTCATAGGAGGGCAAGAGATGCTAAAGCAAGTACTGCATTGAATCTACTCAGGATTTTCATTTAGTCCTGCCTTTGACCAAATACAACTAAACAGAGGCTAAAATGAGGAGGCAAATATACAGGAATGAAGAGGCAGTGACGTCTTCTGCAACAGGACACTCAGTCTCATAAATATCCACAAGACAACAAGAGAGAACAAAGCCATTTACAGCATTATAGAATGGTGGGTAATATAATGAGAGGTTACTTTGGGTATCACAGTGCTGATGACCTCCTATTCGTAATGCATTTGGCTAAGACTGACTGTTGCCTCTGAAAGAAGTTAGTGTGATGGGATTTCAACACGTGGGATCTCTCAGAGGTAGTCTCAGACAGAAACCACAGGCTGCTTCTGATCAGCCAGTTACAGGAGATGCTGGGAAGATAAATGGCACCTTTCCAGGAAATTAAGAACATGGTTTTGCACAAATAAGTCAGTAACAACATAAGAGAGAGAGATCTGCTGTCTCTTTTCCATATACTCATCCCTTGTTCTGGTGTTTCTGACACCTTTTCCTTCTGTCATCTGCATTTTTGCTTCATGTGTTTATCTCCTTGTGCTCCATTTTTGCCTTTCTAACACTTCTGAAGCAATTCAGCTAACATTTTAGCACTTAGATGACGCATAATCAAATGCAGAACTATGTGGTCTTTCTTGCTGTCCTGAGGCCTGACAATCTGGGATCAATTCTCTCAGAAAGAAACCCATAATCACTTGGGTGAAAGCTGGAAACATGAACAGACCCAAATAACACACTGTCAGGGGAATTGAGACCAAACTGCTGACATTTCACAGCTCAGCTGCAGTTCCCAAACACTAATAATATGGTGACTTGCTGGGGGTGCCACTGGTGTCCCCTTCTTTGCTTCCTGATCCTTTTGTATCCTTGTATCCAGGAGTGATGCTTGTGCAAACGAAGGTGCAAGCGCAATTGCATCCACCAGCTGTTCCTTGCTGTCACCATAACAATGGCAATTTTTCCACAGACTTAACAGTGAGTAGTCAGGCAAGTGCACAGGCACCCAGAGAGGGAGAGAAAACAAGTCTCAGAGATCATGAGGATTTCTGTCTCCAGAAAAGCAGTGGTTTCATCTATTTTTGCATGTTTATCATGCAGAGGAGCCAGACTACAAACTTTGTACCACCAACAGGTTATTCAAACAGATACCAAGTCAGGTTTTTCCAGCACGTAATGAGAAGATCTTTGATGGCATTTTAATTTTGCTTCATTCTTTATGTAAACATGCAATTGTAAAGGGGCCGGTCTGCAGCAATTCATCACAAATCGATAAAACAGGTTGTTTCTTTAGGACAAGGTTGTTCATGGAGTTTACAAATTATTTGTGTTAGGACCTTTTAATTCAAACATCGTCAGTAGAGTGTGACCCTAAGACAGTGAGTATTGCCAGAAGCAGGTCACTTAGCTTAGGATTCACTTTATTTTTTTACCTGTGGTGGGACCTGGGCAGCCAAGGAGTCACTTTTGATAAGTCTGAACAGTGCCTGTAGGATCCTGTGTCTTAAAACTGTGCTGCTGGTTTTTAGCTGACATCTGAGGGAAAAATTAAGGTATAACATTTGGCTTTAGGGCACAACAAACTTGATTTTTAATGGCTTAGTGTGGAAAGTACATTTAAGAGTCTGCTACACCTCACTTTTTCCTACCTCTTCCCCATCTTTCCCTGAAATGCTTTTCCAACACAGACATCCAAAGAAAGGCAATATATAAACATGTTTTAAAATTATTCTTAAACTATATATCACAAAAATGAAATATTCACTTTCACAATTATTTTATTATGTGCTCAATATTGGTGTAATAACAGCTCATTCTAAGATCAAACTCTGTGTCATACAGCTTCAGTTTTTAGTGGTGGTGTGATGGTAGTTCTTAAGGCATGCCCACCCCCTTCACTTTCCAAAACATTGAAATCTTTCACCATTTTTTGAATTAAAAAAGAAGTAATATCACACTTCTCAGCCAAATCAGTTCTCAAAAGAACACAGATTAAAAAAAAAAAAAAAAATCACTGTTATTTCTACTTACTCTCTTGCTTTGGCTTCGTATGTTATTGCTTTACATAAAATAATTTATTTTGTAAGTGAAATTAGAAAGTAAATAAATCAAAGTAAATAATAAACAAAAACAAATAATAAATAAAAGCAAATAAACAAAAATATATTATGTAAATAAGATATTATTTTGTTGTTATTATTTTGACACATGCTCCAATTCCTTAATCATCTTTGTGGCCCTTTGCTGGACATGCTACAGTATGTCCATACATTTCTTGCACTGGGGATCCCAAAAGCAGCCAAAGCAGACCAGATGTGTCTCACCAGTGCTAAGCAGAGGGGAAGGATCACTTCCCTTGACCTCCTGGAAACACCTTTCTTAATGCAGCGCAGGACGCTGCTGGCCCTCTTTGCAGCAAGGGCACACTGTTGGCTCATGTTCAAGTTATTGTCCATCAGGACCCCCAGGTCCTTTTCTGCAAAGCCAGTTGCCAGCCACTTGGCCCTCAGCAGATGCTGGTGCATGGGATTGCTCCTCCTGGTGTTCAGCACTTTGCATTTCCTATTGTTAAACTTCATGAGGTTATTCCTCTCATGTGCAGGAGTTGGCATTCCCCTTTCCTAAACTCCATGAAAGTCCTTCTAGCTCCATGCTCCAGCCTGTCAAGGTGCCTCTGAAAGGCAGCTCATTCATCTTGTTTATCAACCACTGACACCCCCTGGCCCAGTTCTGCATCGTCCGCCAACTTGCTGAGAGTGCACTGCCCCATCATCCAGGTCATTAACGACATTAAACAGGATTGGACGCCGTATTGGCCCCTGGAGACACAGCAAGTGTGGTTGGCCTCCAGCTGCTGACCACAACTGTCTGAGCCCAGCAGTTCAGCTAGATTTCAATCACTGTCTGTTCATCTACTCTGTACTTCATCAGCTTGTCTGAGCGGGATGTTATAGGAGGCAATGTTGAAAGCCTTTCCAAACTCAAGATAAACAACATCCACTGCTCTCCCCTCATCTGCCAAGGCAGTCATCTCATTGTGGAAGGCTGTCAGGTTGTTCAGACATGATTTCCCCTTCATAAATCTATGCTGACTACTCCCAAACACCTTCAGAGTGTTGTTACAGTCCTTTTGATGTGGGTAAGAACCCATATCTCTGCCTGTAACTGCAGCCACAGAGTCTCTGCTTCTTTCTGGTGTGATGTTTCTGTGTAAACATTTTCAGATGATGGGATATGACAATCTGCAAAGAAATCTGTTGTGAAAGGGAGATCTGGGGATAAAGTGGAATTTTGCAAGAGTCCAATGACTTTAAAGAAACATGCTTTTAGTTAACCCAGAAAATTTACTTCTACATACACTACCTAAGAAAGAGCTCATCCAAGAAAATCACATTGTTCTAATGCCAGAAACAGGCTTGTAAGTCCCGACATGCTGATAACAGGCTGTCACACAGTTCATTGTCATGCTTCTTTCTAGTGTTATTACAAAAAATAAGTTTCATCCCTTCCATTGCAAAACTTCACTTGTATGGATTTAATGTACTTACTATTTCCCCCTTTGCAGTGGAGTAAAAAGGGCAATTTCAGAACCACCATCCATATTCTTTGTTAATGATTTGCTGGTTTAGCAAGGGATGACACCAGTTGATTATTCTCCAACAATTACTATTCTTTTGAGTAGAGAAAACATATCATTATGCAGTAAAAACACCAGCACATACTAAAAACAGAATACTACAAAATGTAAAGTAATATTGGCAGGAAAGAGATGGAATTCAGGAGATACAATAGAGACGAAGAAAAGATTGTTCCCTAGGAATAAGCAATACTTTCAAGACTAGCTCTTTACATAAATCAAGTCACTGAGTTTAAATATTAAAACTATAGAAGTTAAATTACATATAAGAGCATCAGTCATGAACCTCTCTTCTGATTACTGGTAAGACAGGCAAGAAATCACATGTAGTAAGTAGTACAGACACTTTCAAACATCAGACTCTTATAAATTAATTTACCTCACCATTTTTTACTAACCAAATAACACACCTAAAAGCACACTTTTTCTTTAGGTCCAAAAATTTGTCCTTTTTCAAAGGCTAAGAATTATGCTCTGCCTAAAATCACATCTATACCATGACCAGTTTAGTAAACTCAGGATTCATTCTGCATCCACTATTGCACAACTTTTGCAGTGTTTGTTCCACATCTGAGAAGAGGCAGAACACCACACACTACAGGAAAGCATCTCCTTTCACCCTTTCTATTGATTTTACAGATGTCATAGAGCAGATCCACTCACAGAAGCTCTGATCAAGGCCCGATCCAGACAGCAATTCCTGCTTGCCTGCAAACCTTGAAAAAAATCCATCCAGCAGAGAGGACAAAATGCCAACAGGTTCAAAAAAAATCCAATGGAAGTGAAACCCTGCTACGTGTCACTTCGGTTCCAAAGGGAATCTGGAAACCTTGCATTAGAGCAGCCTGTGGGCAACCTGCTGAGGAGCAAAGAGGCAGGTAGCCAAACTGTCCAGAAACAAGGCAGAAAGGTATTTAATATTCCAACATTTAATATTGGAATCTTCGCCTGTGTTGACACATTTCCACAGGGTGTTTCACCTTCAGTGTATCAGCACTCTCTGGTCAAAACAGACCTGTGTGGAAAATTTCCACTGATCCTAAAACTGGTGGCTGTGACTGCACTCAGGTCTGCTCTTTTTCGCTGATGCTTGCTGATTTTAAAAAGGTTTAGAACAGATCCTGAACAATTCGGTAGAAGACACAAGCAAAGCTTTGAAACTTTCTAAAATTAAACTGGAATTTATTAAAAAGACCATCTCCCGCTCTCTTCCATTAATTCTCTCTGTATAACTTATAGTAGTTTTAGAACTTGAAACAGAAATCTAAACTATGAAAAGTTATTCTGATGTATGTATAGATACATATCCTTCTCCACCCTTAGCGGTTTTCAAGACCCAGCTGGACCGTGCCAGAGCTGACTTGAGGTAGTGCTGGTGGTAGGAGTGCTCTGAGCAGGAGGTTAGACTAGAGACCTCCAGAGAAAGTGGCCTTTCCCAATTGGAATTCCCAATGCTGCCTTACTTTCACCATGGAAAAAAAGAACGTTGGAAAGGGAATCACCAGTTTAAATGCCTTTGAGTGGTTCTAGAAGAACATATCTGAGATAATATCTTCTGAACACGAAAGAAAAAACCCCGCTAAAATCAATGAACTATTTTACTGAACTGTAGTTACAGATATAAAAGAATTACATTAAAATATAATCTAAAATCAAATTAATTTAGATTATTTTTATAATATAAAATCAAAATGATTTCACAGTTCAGTTTGAGTACAATTCAAAATTATGATGTGTATTCCCTTTTGAAGCCAATGGAGCCTATTGTTTTCCAGTTAATACATATTTTTAACAGAGATGTGATGAAAAATTTGCACTTACCCATTTAAATGTGACAATATTTATTCAAAGCTATATTTGCCACAGGTAGGAAGAAATCAGTTAGTGTTTGGATTTTATTATTTATCTTCTTTAAAAGCTTCCACAGCATGTAACTTGACTGTCTGAGAGAAAAAATGGGCTGTACAGGCCAGATAAAGTAACATCCTACAAGGAGAGAGATCATTATCTCAACCATTTTAAATTGAATCCTGCTAACACTTGGCATGCAAACTGAAAAAACAAAGACCTGACTGCCAATATTTGTTAATCATTTGAGTTCACTAAATCCCTTGTGTGTTGGGAGGAATACAGAACAAATTTAAACTGCACATTTAAATATACAAACTTTTCAAGACCAAAGGGTGAACTTAAAAAACATCCTAGTGTGGCTCAGTACCACACTGCAAAAAAGAGTTTGAACAGAACTTCTGTATTTCCGTGTAACTCATAATGGAAATGGACTGAAAGTGTAAAAGAATGCAAATGATTCGAAGATAAGAAAAACAGGTCCTGTAGTTGTCCGAAACAGCAGTGCTTCGCCACTTTGGGAGTTAGACTCCTGAAACTTCTGACAGTCTTCTTAGCCTTGACCAGTTACCCCGCAGCAGTGATGACAGCCGATAGGAAGTCTGCCCAGTCATACATATGTTCTCTTCACCTACATCATCTCTGAGCCATATACGCTGTCTTTATCATTAAAGTATCGCTATTTGCTAACAGCTTTTTTTCCTCTCCCAGCTGCAGGAAGGACAGCTTGCTTACTTCCTTGCTCACCAGGACACATGAATGCGTACAGATAAGTGTGCTTTACATTTAGCCTTATGTGATTAGACATAATCATTTCATAGGATCATTGAAGGATTTAGGTTGAAAGGGAATTCTGAATGCCGTCTAAGCCCTTCCTCTGCTCCAGATGAGGCTAAATTCCAAAGCCAGACCAGGTTGCTCCAGGTCCACTTCAGGTGGGTTTCAAAAATCCCCAAGATTCCACCACTCTAGTGCAGCCTTTTTGATGCTCATTTTGAGTTGCCCTTGTCCACACAGAACCAGGCTGTAACAGATCTTTGTCCACTAGCTTACAAACTTCTCTCACACAGTCATTTCCCAGTTCTGACAGAATATAATGTCCCAGAATGGCAAAAGAAACAGCAGCCTCTAAGGCAGGGAAGTGAAAAGCTAGGAATATATACATGGGAATCATGACCTGTCTCACAGAGAGAAAGACCAGATGTTAGCCTGTGCTCAAGGAGTATGTCCGACTGGAAACCATCAAAAATTCATATCTGATAAAACTGATGGTTCCAGCAGGAACACATCTATACAAGCTAGCAGAGCATAGCTGCAGACACCCAAGCAGCATATCCCAGACACATGACTGCAAATATGAGCCGATTATCTCTGCTGCAGAGCAAGATTCATTTGTGCAGAACCATGCCCAAGCTCAGATAACACCATCTCTTTTGGCATCTTAGTCAGTCTGGTAGCCCAACACTGCACAACAAAACATATCTACCAGAAGTGTGGAAAGAGAACACAGAAATTGATAAAGCTCAGATATGAAACAGGAGACAGCAGTTCAAATGAAGCCCCAGGTGTGCAGGGGACATCAAAATACGCAAACAGACAGGACTGCTGGCAGGACCACCTGGGCTCCAAGCCCTTGACCATCACCCCTATAGCCATGTAGTCATGCTTGATATGCTCCAGGTCTCCCCTGGCAGCATTGCTGGTGACCTCGTGGAAATTACTATTACTATTACTATTACTATTACTATTACTATTACTACTACTACTACTACTACTACTACTATTATTATTATTATTATTATTACTATTATTATTATTAAATGCTTGCCTCGTGCATTAATAGCCTGAGGACTGGATAAGCCTCAGGACTCTCTCCACAACCTCCTGAATTGGAGCTCCTGACAAGCAGTAAACCGCCCCAGGGGACACATCGTGTTGTCAGATGGCGGCCTCCATCTGTCTCAGCAAAGAGTACCCCATTATTTTCACTCACTACTTCCTCCTAGTGCTGCTGCATGGATCAGATTCAGCTGATTTGGATGCTTCATTAGACAGAAGTCCCAGCCCTTTGTTTGTTACCACGGCTCTGAGTCTATCCCATAGTTGTAAACCTTCGGGTGGAGCAGCAGCCTTTCCTCCGGTGCCAGAAGCTGCAGCCTTCCAGCTTTAGCCACCCTGGGAATCTCCACTTCCAAACCTGATAGGTGAAAACTCTGCCTGCCCCTCCTTCAGTGCAGTGGGGGAGCTGGGGTCTTGAACCCGCAGAGTCTCAACGAAGGTCCTCTTAATCTCTTTCTCACTGTCTCTGATGCTGCGCACTCTTGTGACTGCCACTCACAGCCCCCTTACTTGGCAGCACAGATCGTCAACAAATGCACATCTCCTGCATGCTACAAGACCATGTTCCACTGCTCAGGCCCAGCGAGGGGCCCCACGCATGCTCTGCAGCCTGAGACCTGCGGAGAGGCATCCTCCTTCTGGACGAAAGTAAAAATCCCCATCTGTATATGTAAACTTCAGTGGTTGTTCCAGCATTTTGTAATGAACCCTTCCATTTAAAGAATGAATGCATTAACAGCGTTTTTTTGCCACCGCAGAGGAGAAGATTTCATGGACGGGAGAATTGGTGCAGGGATGGAGTAAGATGCTTTCCCAGGATGGCAAAGGATCACCCAGACAGATGAAGAAAGGATCCTGTGTCGGTTTCCTGAAGGCATCAGTCAATACCCGCCACTCGATAACAATGTCCAGAGGCCCCATTCAATGTAAATTTCCTTTTATTCTAGTGTAAACACTTTCAGACTTTTCACAAAATTACTGAGAATAACAAACAGACATCATGTTGTGATACGTTTGCAGCATGGCATGGAATTGGACCAGTTATTAACTGGGAACTTGTTAGACTAACTTAAATAGTCTATGGACTGCGGTGTTAAACTTTTGCATATAAACAAAGAGACTGTTACCGGTACCTGCGAAGCAAATTGTCAGCAAAAGAGAGACAAGTTTTTGCAAAGTTTGGGAAGTTTCATGTCCCTGGGCACTTTCGGTGCTTCTGCCCATAGAGTCTCAGCAGTGAAGGTTGTTCTGCTGCTCTGGGGTGTTCTCTGGCATAGACTGAAGGCACCTGCCACAGGCAGGAGGCAAACCAGTTGATGACGCCTAGAGCTCACCAGACGAGCAAAGTGGGTGGAAAATGTGCTGGTTCCAGAGAAAACTGGACAAACAGAATGAAATGTTGTGATGGAGCAATGTCCCCTTGAGTAGGAGAGACAGTGTGGTTATCTGTGGCAGCAGTAAGCACAGACACCAAACATCTTTCAGATTTGTTGATTCAGTAGAGCCAATAACATAGACCACTAAACCTCACCAACCTTATTGTACAGGCCACTGACAACCGCTGACAGCAGCAAGTTCACACTGGAGATCAGTACGCAACAGCAGGCTTATAGCAAAATTTTAATGCAGAAAAATGGCTGGTAAATTCATGGTAAACAGATGAGAGGGAATTTGCACGATCCATTCCTATGAATTAATCTCTCATCCATATCACAAACATAAATGTAATATTCTCATTGCAGTAATCACTTAAAAACTGTCTTTGAAGATGTTCTAGCTTCTCCTGTACCACCACAAGCCATAGCTGTAAAAATTTTCCTTCTTGGATATTTTATTATTAACTTTATTCAGTTCTGGTGTTTCTCTGCAGTATGTAAAAATTGTGAAAATCAAAAAGATATCACAAGTTGAAAGCACATGGTCCCTATCAGTCCCTTGTTATGAGTTTGACAGTGCAAAATTGGAAGATGTGGTTTCGGATGAGTTATCGTATGCGTGGTTAGTATGGAAATAGAAGCAGCAGCAGGCACTATACACTCAGGGAACCAGATTTGCTACAGCTCTTTGTGTCCGAAGAGTTCCTAAAGAGTTGTTTTGGGAAATGGCCCTGATTCAGGTGCCATGAAACACACAATTGCCGACATCTCTTACCAAAGAAAAGAGAACAAGAGTTCTCCTTTACTTCAAGAAGCCAAGTTAAGTTATTATGAAGGAGACAGTGTTCAAACAGTAATTCTCAGTAGAAGAAAACTCCTAGAAGAAATGACAGCTTAAGACTTTTAAGCTGAAGCCTCGATCTCAGAGCAGAAATCAGAATCAGGAGCAGGTTTTCCTCTAACACTTGCATTTGTTCACTGCTCCTCTGAGTGAAAGAAAACTGCAGGAGATGATACTTTCCATGACATATTTGGCTTTTCACTAGAATGGTATGATTGAATGTCCAAAAAGCCCTTTTTCACGTTACAACCGCTAAAGTGACAGAAGGCATTTCAAAGATGCCTGAAGTTTCTAGGCTTTTCATGGAGTACTTGAGGGAACATTCAAGATCAACAGAGGTCTTCTAAACCTTGAAGCTTCAGATCAGTTAGCAAAAATGACTGCTTTCAGAATAGAACTGCAACATAATAGGTGAGTGGGTTAATCTCCCATTCAGTTGCAGCTTTTATATTTTAATGGATAGGAAATGTTATGACTTAATTTATCGGGTTTTGCACACAACATTTTAAACAGACCAACTTGAGTTTTATGTTGCTAACATTACAACTGTGTGCAAAGTATTTCTCATTATTTCATCGACAGATCAAAATGCTTATTCAACCAGTGCTGTCTCAGAGTCTGAAAAACATAACGAGAAAATAAGAAAGGGGAAAATGTCATTTACTAATACATATGCTATAAAAAATAAAAACAATAAAACCCCCAAATAAGCAAATACAAAGTTGATGGAGGCCTTCAGGCTATTAAGGGCCAAGACTCAGATTTTGAATTTTAGCTAATTTTGATATATATTAGAAGTGTGCAATCATTTCTTTTCCAACACACACGCATAAATATTTAGCCTTTTCTTCCCTCACAAAACTCAAAATTGATTTTATCCAAATATTAAGCATGTTTTTTTCCTATCCTAAATGTGAATGAAAGCAGCTTTATAAGCTTTACCACAGCTATGCTTAATAACTCCAAATCTGTGTTTTTGTAGATAATTCAGAACACCTAACTTCCCAAGTCATTTTTAAATAAGTTTAGATTATGTGAATGTTTCTGAGTTTTAAGGGTAATTTTCACGCAGGCTGTCAGCCCAACCTCTTACATTTCAAGGAACTGAGCATGTCGCTTTCAAAAAAAATGATACACACACATAAAACTCCTCTGCTAGATATCAAAACCTACAGAACTGCAAACTGTACAAAACTATTACCATTACGTTAAGTACCTGAAGGCAGATGAGCCTTAACAATTATACTTGGCAATATAATAGATTGATCTATTTACAGGTAATAAAAGTAGAATACATTTTAAACACTTGAATTTTCTTTTTCAGTTCTCAAATTATATGCATTCCTAAAGAAGGTACTTCTCTCCGTAAACTATCTATTGATTTTCTAGCAGCATCAGTTGCTTCTTCATGTATTGTCCAAAACCACAGCTGAAGAGATAATGGGATCCACTATAACTGGGTCTTTTAATTAGGGGTTTGAGTTTGTTTTTTTTTATTCACAGGCAGAAAGCATCTGATTATCCTGTATGTACAAAAAATAGGACTAACAACTATTCTTCTGATGCTGTTTTGCAGAAACTTCTTCCACAAGTCAGTGGTTGCTTTTAATATTTTTGCTTGCATAGGACTCCAGTGCTGAATTCCTGTTAAGAGCAAAGGCAGAGATCTGAAAATGTTATTGAAGATAAACAGAGAGAATAGCCATTCAGAACTGGGGAAGAAGATTCAGACTACAATCTGATGCAGACTATACTTCTTCATTACTCAAAAAGTGGAAATAGACATTGTGGGTAAATTTGTTCTCTCCCTACGTGGGAACAGGAGAGATAGCCATGGTTTTAGCTTGCCAAGTGAAGGTTAATGACTGATGACTGACTTTTTTCCCTTTAACTCTGAAGTTAACTCCCTGAAAACAATGATCTCACAAAGTGAAAGGGCTGCACCAAGTATTCAGCTTAGATAGGTCAGGACAGACCAGTTCAACACCAAAGGAGCTCCAGGTAGCTTCACCAGAACTTTATGCAATAGCATTACCTGCTCTGATAAAGGTGTCTCAGCCAACCTGGTCCAGGGGACAGCAGGTCAAATGAAAATATCAAACCACAGCTCCTGAAGCCTCTCATGCTGAAGCCTGGATAAGTAACATTTTTTCTCTCTGAAGACTTAATACCAACTCACTTACGCTTTACCACAGAGATTTGATTTTTGCATGTATGTTTTTATGTGGTTATACCTAATAGGCTCCTACTATCTAGGAACCAGAGCAAGGACTTCACGGATTTCTAAATTTAACTGTCAAGTACTGATGTGAAGTAAAAATTATACCATCCTTCAGCCCCAGCCAAATGAAGGATTCCTATCATCAGGAAACCTGTTTAGTTCATCACTTTTTCTCTCAAAAGAAGAAAAAAGATGAGGTCAAATAAAATACAGAATGTCTCATTTCATTGTTGGTATTTTCCAGTTTTTGTAGTGAAATGGTTCAAATTTTCACCCTCAAGGGTAGCAATAAAATCTACATTTTTTTGGCTTTTGGAGATAAAAGAGAGATCTTCCCAAGGGAGAATCTGACAACACTTTACTTCAAAAACAAGGTGAATATTCAGATTGTCTTCTCTTTGTTCCCTGTGATCTGGAGAGCTGACCCTGAGTGATGACCAGTGATTTGTCTGAAAAATCAGACAAGTTGGCTTTCTCATTTAAAGAAAATTATGTGATACTGCCTTAACAGTTGATTAGATGGGTTTTACCTAAACTGCTATGCATCCTTACTGGCTGGATTCAAAACCCGAAGCAACACAAACACACCTACAAAATCCCTTTTCTTGTGGCTCACAAAAAAAGCAATAAATGTAGGTAAATAAACCTAAGGCTGAATGCTCGATTACTTTTGTGCCGTTGGTACACATGTTTTATTTATCCTAACACCTGGTATCGTGCCTAGTTGTTTTGCCCCAGTGCAATCCTGCAAACTTATATCAAATATGATACAGATAGTCTGTAGCTATCTAATGGCACTCAGGAGGTATTCTGAAATTGTACTAAAACTGATTTGTTCTGGTATTTTGGAATTCCCTACATATGGTATCCTGGGAAGAAACAATGCTTGGCTTAGCTAGTAGCACACCAGAGTCTTTACCAAACTGTTTTCTTCATAACGAAAGAGAAATCATAGCCAATTCCATCCCATTAATATCCTGAGAGGGATGCAAAGTCACCTCCATCATGCTGTATTTTTCTCACATTACATTTCATTACAAACTGTCACTAGAAGCAGATTTATTAACACATCCCAATTCATACATCATTGTAGGAAACAGCCATGCACGCATACTATGATAAACCAGTTCTCTTAATTCCCAGCTTCAGGTGAACTCCAAACTGAGCACCTTTTCAGAGAGGGAACAGTGACACTGAGGAGGGACTTCTTTATTTTGAGGGTGGCAGAGCACTGGAACAGGCTGCCCAAAGAGGTTGTGGAGTCTCCCACACTGGAGACATTCAAAACCCACCTGGACGCTGTCCTGTGCAACCTGCTGTAGGTGACCCTGCTCTGGCAGCGGGGTTGGACTAGATGATCTCCAGAGGTCCCTTCCAACCCTGACCATTCTGTGATTCTGTAATTCTGTAATCAGTTGGTCAATTGCGTCTTGCCACTCAAGAAACAGTATCTCCTGGAAGCTAGAGTTCCTAAAAGCTCTTCCTTTCTTACCGTAATATGCCGCACTACCCTGCCAAGACTGCAAGGTAGGCTCCCATTATGCTGCATACTTCAACACATGTATAGTGAGTGTCCCTACTTCAGGTGGCTGCCCTGATATTTAGACCTGAAGATTAATTTTGACTCTACAACTTATACCATGTTCATAGGATCATAGATAATTTGAGTCAGAAAGGATCTCAGCAGGTTTCTAGTCAATCTTCCAGGTTAAAGCAGGGTCAGCTACAGGTCAGGTATTTATCCAGTCCAAACTTGAAATAAAAATTTCCCAATCTACTGCTGCCCAGAGATGTATTCCAAAAAGACTCGCTCCATGATTTTTCCAGAGAACAAAGAGAGGTTAATCAGTCTGTCACTCCTCTAGCTGTTCTTTTAGTTTGTATTGAAGCTGGTGCAATGTTTGCTTTCCTTCAGTCACTGGGGATATTCCGCAGTCTCTTCGACGTGTCAAAGATGGTAGAATAGCCTAATTATGACATATATCAGCCAGTTCTCTCAGCACTTCTAGATGCATCCTGTCTGGTCCTCTGGGCTTGGATGAGTTGAGCTCTCTCAAGTAATTCCTGACCTGATCCATGTCCGTTGCTGGTAGTTCCTTCCCTTTAAGGACAGAGGCCTGGAAGACCTTGTTGGTGAAGACTGAGGCAAAGCAGCAACTGAGCACCTCAATCCCCTATGTTTCAAATGGCACTGAAGCACCTTCCCTACTCAGCATGTTTTCTTTGGTCAGCCTTTTGTTACTAATCTAGGGTCTTCTTAATGCCTTCAACATCCCTCACAAGTGTTAACTCCTGATGATCTTTGGCTTTCTTGAAACTATTCCTGCATGAATGGGTAATGTTTCTAAAATCCTCCTTTGTTTTTTGCTCTTGCTCAAAAATAAATCTAACACATTTTTAAATACTAGAGCAAAACAATGAGAAAGAGTGGGTGGGAAGGGAAAGAGAATAAAAGATAACCAAATAAACTCAAGTGCTAAAATGCTATGGACGGGGTCAATTTTCTAAATGCATCCAAGACAATTAGAAGTGTAAATAATTAAACCTTCTTGAAAAACCTTGCCAAACGCTGATATGTATCTGTCTTTGGAAGACCAGAAGCATCAACATTCATAAAGATTTCCCTAAACTAAAGCCCAGTCAGGCCCAGAATTCCAGCTCCCAAACTCTCACTGCCTGGTTTCTTAGTTGTTGCAGTTGCCTAAAACTTAAACGCTACGGTTAAGCCATTTTAAGAAGCATAGATGCAAGCTTGGAACAAAAACACCAGTTTTGAAAAAAAAGTTACTGCTTTAAAAACATTTTCAAACTCATTGATGGTTTGGGTTTGGGGTTTTTTTGACATCTTATTAACAGCAGTTTCACTACGAAAGATTATATCTCTTAAAAAGAAAATTAAACAAAGCACCAAGTTTGATGAATGCCTTTTGTAAGATGTGACTTTGAGGCTACACTAGGAATTTGCTTTACCTTCTGTTGGAGATCAATCCTCCCATAGGTCAATAAAAAAGATTTCTGCTACAAGGGTTTTAAGAGGCTATTTCAGGCCTCAGACAAAATATATCATAAATCAAGAAGTCTATCTGTCATTGCTTCTGAAATGAAGCTAATTCTACCAGCCAAAAATGAGAAATAGAAGTGCTTGAGGTTAAATTTGTTAAACAGTCTCTAGACTTTGCTATCATTTTAAGGTCTTCTAAAATTGTTATGAACTTAAAATCACCGGACAGCCTCACTGCTTTCTCTCTTACTGCTTTCTTTTAAAGTGATCTTTTATTTACTTCTGAACATTGTCATGATACTTTCAACTCTCCTTACAAAGATCGTCACAATGGGTATCTCTTTATGTGTGTTCTCTCTGTTCGTCTCTCTGTTTATACAGTACCGATGCTATTGAGGTGTATCCTCATGAGCAGGAATAATACAAAGAATAGAGCCACAAAACCCAAACGAGTAAAACTAGTGGTAGCTCCTGTATACTTTCTTTGATCCATTTGGTAAAAATAAAACTACGGGAAGAGAGTAGAGGAATATATAGGTAATGGCAGGTAAGTAGAGCAGATTGAACATAAAAATTTGCAGAAATGGGATGTTAGGTGTTAACTAGACTAGAACACAAACAACCGACGACAGTGGATCATAGCAATAATTATTCACTGTGACACAATGAGGATGGGACACTGTAAATAATGTGTTTGATCATCTGAAATAAAGACACAATGGATTTCTTTTATGCTTCACCCTAAACATTATGATGTTTTCACTGATGATTTCACAAAAGACTTGGGTTACAGAGAGGTTGTGCCATCCACCCACAATCTCTAATTTAGGACATAAGAATTCCATACTGATGCCCAAGCACAGATTTCTGCTGATTGACAGTATTATTTGCTCAGAATTTCCATCCCTGTTCACTTCTGAGATAACATCATATTTTTTCTTATTTTAATTAGAGTAACAATTTCCTCTAAAGCAATTAGACATTTTTTCCTCAGTAAATCTGTGCTATCCTTAGTTTTTTCTTTCTAAAAGATAATGTCAGACAACTTCTTTTAACATCACCCAGGCTGCCATTTCCAAAAGCGTTTTGCCCTTTTCATCCTTCCCCAGCTTAAAGAAGGTAGGTATGATAAACACCATCAAAATGTATTCTCTGGCACTGCAGCTGCCCAAGACCCTGGCAATGAGTGATCAGTGATGTAGTCTTTGTGTAACAGGGCAAGAGTGTTTGAGGAGCACAGGAGGCTCCTGTTGATATAGTCAGTAGCATGCAACATGGGGATACACTTCAGGACACACTTACTCTCCTGAAGAGGTCAAAGAATTCACTGAAGGCAGATGCACATGCCACTCTCCAAAACACTAGCTCACCAGGAGTGTAAGTTGGCCAGAAAGCATTCATCCTTCAAAGCAGGTGATTGACCGTGATAGTTCAGCACATTTCCCATATTGCTGACTTTAGTGGAATTTTTATCTGACTTCAACTGCAAATTAAAGCTGACTACAAGACAGCAGAGCCCCCATCAGCTGACAGCAGTGCAAGCATCCTCTGCCTCCTTAGAAAGCAAGTCCACCTGTGGCTGAACTGCCTTTATTGTATTCCTCTACTACAGTTTGATAGCGAAGATAAACTGGGCAGTCTGTCTCAGGAAAGCTGCTGTGTTTATTCTGAACGATGCAAGAAATGAATCACAGGTGCCCTGCCAAGAAATCTTCTCAATCTCAGCGTGCAGCAAGGAGACAAAAATCTGAGAATGAAAACCAAGTATACTGAAAACTAATACTCATGACTCTTCAGGTACATTACTCCCACTTTAATGATCCTTCTCCTCATTTCTTAAAAAAAGGTTAATGCCTATGCCATGGGCAGATTTACAGTAACAGAAATCTGTGTATGCTACATTGATCATTGATTGCTTATTTGTTGGCTTGCCAGGGGCTGATTTCCACACACATACCCTGCCTGGGTGATGATAAGAACAGGAAAAAGAGGATGAACACTCTTTTTCTGCCATCTTACACATAACCAGAGCTGGAGGCACATATATTATGTATGTATATTCTTTGTTTCCCTTGACAGGAGATTTTTGAACCTGGAATTAAATAAACCCAAAGGATGACATGTCTCTCTGCCTCTTATTAACTAGGAGGTCACCAGTATCAGTCCCAGATAAAACAATAATATTTCCATCTCTTTCTCTATTCTGAATGGTCTGCCAGAGAAAAAGAAGGGCATATCCTCTGCAGAGGACAACACAGAATCTACAGAAATTCTCTGCTATGAGTTCAGAGATACAGAATCAATTCATTGAGACAAAGTACTTGTCCTATTAAAAAAAAAATAAATGGTATTTTATAGCAATCATTTCTGAAATACACAGCAACAGGTAGAAAAATGTTCTTCCATTTCTGACTCCTGGCTTTCAGCCATTTCTATATGCTTCTTTACACTTTATTGCAACAAAATTCCCAGATCTCTACACGAGGAAAAAGAAAAGACAGAATTCCAACCTATATACTGCCATTGGAATTATTGCCATGAAACACAAAAATGGCAAACATGAAATACCTTCAGGAAGACAAATCACCGTTGGAAGTAGATATGTTCAAATGTAAATATTCAAACTGCCAACAGGATACCTTCTAGCACGAAAATCGCAGCCACAATTATGTGCAGAGGAGAGAGGAGAGGTTATCAGAGGAATACATGCATCTGCAAAAGAAGATAAGCAGATGACAGAAGTGTATACGTGAAGATGCAAGGACAAAGAAGCAAGAAAGAAAATAGAAAGAGAAATTAGCTAAACCTTTTCAAAGATTCCACATGGTTACATTATAGAAAAAGACCTCTTTAGTCCAGCTTTTCCATACAGTTAACAGCTGGAGTTGACACTAAGGTATTATACAAGAATTAAGAGGCAAGGAGGCGGTTTGTGCAATTTGACGATGAAGGATTGCATGACATGAGATACATTGTTAAATTAAAATGTGCATAATACTATAACACATTTGAAACAACTTGATTTACAGTAGTTCACATTTATACTCAGAGCTACACAGAATCTGAAAACTAGTTATTTAACAAGAATTATATATTTTCAGAGTTTTTATGGATTTTAATGAGAAAATAATTTAAAGCAACTGTGTTGCCCCAAGTAACCATAACTCATCGGCAAGGGGAGTAAGAATTTCACAGAGATCTTTGGCAAAATGAGCGAGATGTCTAACAGTAATTTAACTGCTATGTTATGTTATCATATATGATAAAACATGGATTGGAATGCTGCACATACAAGGTGATGACAAACAACTTGTGAAACAGTTCACTTTACCATTCAGCCATCACCACGTCATAAATACAAGAATTTACAGGGTCCCTCATTGACATGAGCACGTGCGTTCAAAATCTGAGAGTCCCTTATTTCAAAGTAGAGCCTTGTGAGTTAACCCCGGTAGGCTTAGCCGTATATTAACGTGTACTTTCTACTTGCACCTTTCAGAGTTGTCTACCCTGCACATCAACATTACAAGTAAGTATTAACCATCCTCTTCAGATACATTAGAAATTGAATTATAAGTGATGACCTGAAACTCACAATTACCTGGATGTCTGTCCAGATCAAAGCTGACTCATCCAGTGCTGCAGAGCCTCCATACATAACTCAAAAAATAGCAATGTAATCAGTCTTTGCACAAGCCCAACAGTAAAAATACAAACCAAAATTTGTTTATTAGGCCAGCTGGCATGTATACTTTGTCTTACTGAAGCCTATGTGCACCCTTTTTTGCAGCCTGACTCACAGTAAATCAACCAGTTTGTTTTTAATTTAGCTGTGTTGAAGATGAACTTGCTAAGGTGTACTGAATTACAGAAGTTCATACCATGCCTTGAATATTTTCTCTTAAGAGATTAATCTGGATTTGGCCCAAAATGAAGCAGGAACGCAAAACAAATGTAGTCACATACCAGCGCTTATGACACTGCTGAAAATCTTATAATGGAAAAATACTGTTGAACTTCAATATAAAGCTTTATTAGGGAAAAAAGTGATCATTTTTCATGCAAACATCAGGGAATGGGAAATGGTTCTACTGGATAGACTGCAGCAGTGGTCCATGAAATCCCCTCCCCTAACCTGCCCCTTCCAAATATGTGTAATATTGAACATTTGAGAAAGCATTGTCAGGAAAACAAAATGTAGACCATAGACCATCAGACAATGCTGTAGATATCAGAGGCATCAAAGAACACCTCGAACTCCCTAATGTGCAAGCTTTGAGTAACCTCTACGGGACTCCCTCTTCATTTGCATTCCTTGGGGAATATCTTTTCATTGTCTGAAGCTCAAGTCAGAAGCTTTCTGTCTGGGGGAAACTATACTCAATGTAAGAGAGGTGCCAGCAACCAAGCTGAAGACCAGCACTTGCAAAAGTCACTTGCAAGTGAGATTCCTGTTGGCTCCGTGCTCCAGCTTGCCAGGGTCCCTCTAAAAGGCAGCACATTCATCTTGTCTATCGAACGCTACTGCACCCCCTGCTCTGCATCATCTGCCAACATGCTGAGTGTGCGCTCTACACTGTCATCCAGGTCATTAATGATGTTAAACAGCACTGGACCCAGTATTGTCTTCTGGGATACAACACTAGTGACTGGCATCCAGTTGAGCTAATCACAACCACTGGAGACCAGCAGTTCAGCCAGTTTTCAATCCACCTCACTGTTCACCTCTTTAGTCTGTATTTCATCAGTAAGACAGTGTTGAAAGCCTCAATACAACTGAGGCCAAATGACATGCACTGCTCTCCCCTGATCCAGAAAGGCAGTCTTCTTATTTTAGAAGGCTACCACATTAGTCAGGCACTATTTCCTCATCATCCATGATGACTAATACAGGTCACCTTTTTGCCCTTAGAAATGGTTTGCAGGAGGATTTGCTCCATCACCTTCCCAGGGATCAAGGTGAAGCTGACCAGCCTGTAGTTATTCAGATCTTCCTTCTGGTCCGTCTTGAAGATAGGAGTGACATTTGTATTCCTCCAGCCCTCAGGAACCTCTCCTGGTCATCATGACCTTTCAAAGATAATCTAGACTGGACTCACAATCTCTATGTTGAATACATAAATACATTGAATAATAACCTATTTACAAATTACACAGATTCCCTCATTCCCCTGTGGTTTGACAGCAATATCGGGTGGTAATAAGCAACTCTAAAAAACCTTTACAGTTAGTGAAATTAATATGAACTAGATCAGTTGTGTTTCTTCAAGTGTTTGAAAGCCCCTAGCATGCTACAGGCACTGTAAGAAACAATGAATGAGGGAAAAAAATATTTCTGCCACATCTGTACAGCAGTTAACAGACTCATGCCCTCTTTTTTGTTTATTATTTGTGCATCCATAAGGTTCTTTCTTTCTGCAAAGGGAAACAGTAAGAAAAATCCAATATTCTTCCAATAGCACTGAATGAATACAGAGAACTACCCGGCAGCTATTTTTTTCTTGGAAGTGTTCATTTGACATTTTCTGAATAAAGGTCTACATATGTTTTCGTAGTAAAATGCAGCTGCGCAAACTGAAAGACACAGTTATCCAGACAGATATTTCAAAATATGCCTTACTTGTAAAGCAAGGAGAAAAACTAAATTGAGATCTTGGTAATGCATAGATATGTGTATATTTATATTTAGATATATACATGCATGTGTATGAATAAAACAAAGATGTTTTACATAGCCCATTAAAAAAAGAAAAAGCAAAATAACTATGAAGAGTTGAAAGAATTATTGTCCCAATTTCCTATGAGTTCTGAATTGACTTTTGTAGGAAGTTTTACAAACATGAAAAATGTTTCCATTTACCTTAAAATGCAATACTCTCCTCGTGCAAAGCTGTAAGAGCCTGAACGAACTTGTCCATTGATAAGAAATATAGCCATTTCTACTTGCAAATTAGCTTTTTGTTTGAGAATTTTACAAAAATAACTTAAAAAAATCAGTGTGCTCTGCATAGGAACAGGTGTTTCAAAAACCAACTTGCATGAAATTCTTAGACATCCAATCATTTATTTGAAAAATGTTACAGAATTTCTTTCTACCCCTCCTATCTGTGTTTGCTCCAGATGTTGCTAAGCAAGAAAAACCAAAAATTTACTCTTGTCGGCATCAATGCCACCCTCTCTCAGCATGGTTAGGAACTGTAAGGTGAAAAAAGGAAAGAGATTCTGCCTTGAAAACAGAGCCTTCCAAGAGCCACAAGGTGTTTATCTGCATGTAGTTTCAGTAGCTCATACACTGCTCCTGTCTCATCGTTGTAGAAAGCAAAAATGAGTGCTGGTGACATAAAGGCTGGCTAACTCTATAGGAATCTGTCCTCACCAAAAGAAAAAGAGTGCAGTATCATCTTAGTCTCAAGAAGTAGTGGTCTACAAGAATGACAAGCAGGGGCCCAGCATTTAGCTGGAAGACAGAGCAGTTTATACGAACACACGGAAAGAGATATGTGTACACACAAGTGACCATTTCAACATCTGGCGCTGCCCAGAAATGCTGAGTAGACATAGCCCCATAATTCTGTTTTGATTTGGTGATGTTCGTAAATCAAGGGTAATTGACACCATTTTCTCACACAACCTGAAAAAAAATTAAAAAATACCATTGTTCCACCACTGAGGAGAAAGTACTGGAAACAGCACTGCTGATCTTCTAGCAAGTTACAATAAAATACATTGAAAAAAACAAGCTAAAGAAATCCAATCAATCATCTAAGCAGTAGAGTTAAAAGCAGATTAGACTGACTGGATGCCTCTGACTGATGGAACCTCAAAAAACTGCTGTCTTGAAACCAACTGTAGAACCTTTTCTTTTTTAATAAGCACAATTGGCTTTGAGTGCTTTGTCAACACGACAAGCCTTTTCCACCAGAAGTGGAGCATTTATTCAAATGCTAATGAAAGTGAGTGTAATTTGTGGTGTTGCTGAATCAACTTTTCAAGACTGTAATTTGCATTTGTATAAAACTCCAATTTTTTCAATATGAAACATATTTGAATAGGGGTTTGAGACTAAACAAATTGACATACTGCTTTTGCCATCAGTTTCAAAGTATTTTGATTTCTTTATGATAGGCAACTCTAATAATACTGAGCAGCTTTTCATGCTTACATATTCTCTTCAACTGGGGAGCAGACTCTCGAGATTCATTAAAATAGTCTATAGTTCTTATATTAAACCACTCAATTTCAGATCCAAATCAATTGCTTGTACCATTCTGCCAATGTAGATTCATCTCTCAATTCACCATAAGTAACCAGGGCTTGTAGACCATAACTTTTAGCAATGTAATATTCTTCCCATAATCACCAGCAGGCATGCAGTGATTCTCCCATCAAAATCAGAACAGAATAGAAAATAATACTGAAAATATTCTGTTGTTATCTATTGTATAATCAGGCGTGTCTGAAATTGGACACTGGTTTCAGTTTTGGTTTTCCCAACTCAGATGAAGCATAACTGGCGTGAAACGGATCCAGAGATGGAGGCATAAAGTTTCTATTTGAAGAGCAGGAAAAAACTTGAGACATAGGATGGCAGAGCTACTNAAAAAAAAAAAAAAAAAAGAAGAGTCCCTTTTAGACAAGGGACATCTAGTGAAACTGAAGCACTCATAAATTGGTTGTGCAAGGTCATCAACATACCGAATTGCTAAATGCATAAATATGCAATTAGAATATCTGTACTTGCATTATAGAAAATAAAAGTTGCAAGCATGTGACCTCACGTGAACCATAAAGCTCAAAGTTGAGCTTTAAGCAGGTCATTTCATATGTTTGCTATAAGTATTCTTTTAGTCTTTTTTAAAAAAATTGCCTACAGAACGGACGGAATATAAATGGTTAAGTGGAATTCAGCACTATATACAGCTAGAAGATGAATTTTTCCATTCAAGNCGAATTGCTAAATGCATAAATATGCAATTAGAATATCTGTACTTGCATTATAGAAAATAAAAGTTGCAAGCATGTGACCTCACGTGAACCATAAAGCTCAAAGTTGAGCTTTAAGCAGGTCATTTCATATGTTTGCTATAAGTATTCTTTTAGTCTTTTTAAAAAAAATTGCCTACAGAACGGACTGAATATAAATGGTGAAGTGGAATTCAGCACTGTATACAGCTAGAAGATGAATTTTTCCATTCAAACGGAGGATTTTTGAGTCAGATACATTTAAAATTACCTATGGCATGGTGTGGACAAAGGTTTTAAAAAGCACAAAGTTTTCAGGTATAGGCATCTGATACCGTATCCACCATGGGCACTACTTTAGCCAAACAGGGAACCTCACAAAGTATTTCCATCCTCAACAGCACAGAAATATTATCATCTGGGAAGTAGTATTGGTAAGGCTACATGATAACATTTAGATAAAATATGCAGTGAGTATTATCCATATGGTTTATGTGACAACACATCTTTTTCTAGTAACAGTAATTGCTATTAGACAGCACAAAATATAACTGCTGGAGAAGNCAGTATTAGTAAGGCTACATGATAACATTTAGATAAAATATGCAGTGAGTATTATCCATATGGTTTATGTTACAACACATCTTTTTCTAGTAACAGTAATTGCTATTAGGCAGCATAAAATATAACTGCTGGAGAGATGTTATTTGCATAACATTCAGGGATGGTTTCAAAAAAGTTAGGATTTTCAGAGTATTTACAATAGCTAATAGCGCAGTAAGCCACTGGTTAATGGAAGTGTTCACATAAAACCTGTGCAGATGCCACTAACTCTTTGGCATTCCGCATCTCCTGCCCTGTGCAGCAATATGAATGACTGCAAGGANTTTGCATAACATTCAGGGATGGTTTCAAAAAAGTTAGGATTTTCCGAGTATTTACAATAGCTAACAGCACAGTAAGCCACTGGTTAACGGAAGTGTTCACATAAAACCCGTGCAGATGCCACTAACTCTTTGGCATTCCGTATCTCCTGCCCTGTGCGGCAATATGAATGACTGCAAGGGATAAGCAGGAAATGGAATATCATCTAACAAGCAGAAATGGATATTTTTTTTTTTAATATATCGGAATAGTAACACTTTCACTGTCTTGATCGTATCTAACCAGCTGAATAAAAACCGCACAATATAACCTGCCTGGCAAATGCTCTTGAAAGCCTCACCGGAAACTAATTATCACTGCTGGGCTCTATTTAAGAAAAATAATCTGAAGAAAAATAAATTAAAATCATTACAAAAGAATTAAGGGTCAAGTGAGGAAGACAATTCCATCAGAAGAAATATCTGGCTGCACAGATATTTCTGTTGGGCAAGGAAGAGAAAAATCCTTCTGTCCCATGAGCCTGCCCAAGAGCAGGACAGGACTGAAGCTGACATGTAACAGTGGGTGCAGCTGGCAGGAACAATAAAAAATAGACCTTGTTAAAAAAAACCAAGCAAACAAACAAACAAAATGCCATGACGTGATTTCACCGTGTTCCTGAGTATAATCTAAGCAGTAGCAGGGCTTCGGAGACCTGCTGTCTGGAACGTGCCCAAGGGCACAGGAGGTACTACCATGTCTTACGCTGGCCAGATGTCTGGTATGACTGGCACAGGCTGAGCGGGGGAAGCATTTTAACTAACCACCTCACAGTGGTTTGAAGAGATGGTGGCAGCAGCTACTGTGCCGATCATCAGCCAAACAGCTACGCTTGCCAGGACAGGACAAAGGACGTCACAGGAGTAGAAATGGCTCATGCTTTCACTGAACTCCTGTTTAGCCATACACACACGTGCACTCATTTGTGAAACTGGGGCAGGGATGACCAGGCATAAGGCCTCTGCTACAAAATTTGTGTGTGGCCCCACATGTAGAAGAATATACGTGTTCCCACATGTGGCCTCATCTTCGGTTAGACTGCATGCACTAAATACCAGGTGGTAAAACATTTAAAAAAACCCCAAACCACTAAGTTTTGGAAAATATAGGCTTGGGGCTTATTTAAAAATACATTTAAAAGTGCTTGCTTTCAGGGATGAAATTTGAGGGTAAGAATGTTCCCTGTTATAAACACATACGCCAGTCCATATCAGGCCCTCAGCTGAAGTGGGAGTGATCCCAGGTCCCATCAGCAGCAGATCCTCTCTCTCGCTGACCAGGCTAATGGTCGTTAGTGGAAAACATATACATACATACATGCAACGTGGGTCCCATCAACACTGACTGACACATACACTGTGGATCCCATCAGTAGCTGGGCTTAGGCACACAGTCCACCCAGTGGTTGGCCCTGGACCCTGCTCTCCCCAGTTGCCACATGCGCAGAAGCACACGCACGTGCAAATGGGCCTCAGCTGGTGCCCCAGATGCCAGGGTCTCTCCAGCAGTTGACCTCCTAGTCCCTCCAGGAGCCAACTCCTCCAGGTGTCTCACAAGACACCCAACTTGCTGGCTAGTCTGGCTTGATGATCACTGACAACCCCACACGGACACAGCTACTCTCACGCACCCGTTGCTGGCACCTCCTACATACTGGTCCCAGCAGAGAATTTGTGTAGGGTGCAGAGGGACCTACCCCTTCCCAAAAAGTCTGAGGCTTAGATTTTCCATCCCACTGTACAAAACTTACTCAAACTTCTCCTTAAAAAACACCTCTGCATTTTTCTGTGATATCAGACAGTATAATTATTGAGATAATGCATGAGAAAATGTTGTGGTTTAGGCCAAATCAGCTACTGGGGATGTGGGGGAC
>RSEF01000002.1:89652000-89684443 GCA_003993805.1 Himantopus leucocephalus
GATGGAATCCCCTGTTGGTCAGGTTTGGGTCACCTGTCCTCTCTGCTCCTCCCCACAGGTGGGACTGGGACCCCTCAACACTTTTCCGCTTCCAACCCTGCAACGGGGCAAGTAACAAAGCTGGTTGGCCTTGGGTGTTACAGCAATAAGTATAAGCAGGAGCATCTCCACATACCATGCCTGGGCATCAGCTATAAACATTGCTCTTATCACTCTGAGCAAACGAACACTGTCTGCACAATATGCTGTTAATTTCAGTAGTTAGAAGAGGCCCAGCTAAGAAGTAAAGTTACTGAACAAAATTGGTCCTGTTTTAATCAATCCTTGAAACACACTAGTCATGTTCTGTGAATTTATCATTTCTCTCATCTGGCCTTGTCATTTTTCAGAAGAAACTTCTCAAGATGCTCAGTATCTTCAGAGGCTGCTAAAAAGACATATTCATCCCATTCCTCCCAATATTCTACATTTCCTGAAAAGTTGGGAGAGAGGCAGGAAAGAAAAGGAGAGAACATAGAGGTGCAAGAAACATGGAAATACTACTTCTGCTCCCAGGTGCAGTAAAGTCGGCTTGAATTTAGAAAGAGCAAACTGAAAAAATTGGCATGAGTTTAGTAATTTGAAAACCTCTTTTGAAACTAGAGATTAAAAGAGAAAGTGTAACATCACCCACATTTCACAAATTCAGGTTAATACTCAAAATCTGATGGGAAAATCGGTCATAAGGAATCTTTCACCATTAATTCTTCTCTGGAACAACAGCCTTAATGCAACAACCAGTCCTTGTTACCAGCATAAAGACTCTTCGCCTCTCAAATAGAAGAAACAGCACACAACCTTCACTATTTCTTTTAACTGATAAAGGAATTCTTTAACCAATTGTGGAATTAAAAGGAAAAGCACATACATGATATTTCTCTAACGAAAGAAAACAAAAAGGTGTTAAAAAAATCCCCTGCTTTAGGAGATGCAATAAAATCCACCCCTCTATGCTTTTCTGAAAGACACACTGAGGAGGAGTCATAAATCAGCAATATCCAATTATACAGAGGCACAATTTAATTAAGAAAAACATACAGTCCTTATTGCAAACCTTCTCCATCTCCATGATTTCTCTCTCTCGGAAGTCCTTTCCTCCTTGCCTTTCCTGCCCGGTCAATGTCACCGAATGTGAACGCAAAAACACTTCAGGTAAGTACACAGGCTGGGGTTTGCTGGGGTCCTCGTAGTTTGTCTGAACGTTGGGCTTTGCACCATGCAGTTCTAAATTTAAGAGTAAGCTGCAACTATCTTCTGTTGTTCTAAGACATCATAATAAAGGCCATGTGCTTCCCTACGGACTTACCACTACATTACCAAATAATCCAAGTATTTTAGGTTTGTAGAGAATCGTTAACAGGGGAGGGGAAACGCATGGATACCAGTTGTAAATTAGACCCTCTGGCAAACGCAATACACGCAATCAGAAAAGGACACTCAACTCCCAGTAGCCCAAAAGGTGCCATGCCATTACCTGTAGTACTACTAAAACTGTCATCGCAGCTTCTGTATTGTCATACATAACTAAGCAAAAATGAATACCCATAAGAAATCTGGGAAAAACTGCAAGTTGTAGTCAGAAGAACATTGTTTTCTCTGTAATTTCCAAGAACTTTCAAGGGGCACTGAAAATCATAAAACCTATTTGAGAACACACGTGATATGATAAATGCTGTATTTCCAAACAAACTCCAGTTAACAGAAGGTAGTTAATGATTTATCTTTACTATTGCAATACTTGCAGCTTTTTCTTTTATTAATGATTTTGGAGAACATTTAAAGGTGATTGGCTGATGCAGAATGTTGATGAGCACCTTAGTCATTTCCATTAAAGTTTTAAATTGGAGTACTTTTCAAAAAAGAAGCACTTCTCTCTTTTTTATGTGCCAAAGATCAAAAAATGCACCGTTTGCAATTACTGTAAGCCATCTCTCCCTATGGAGCTTTTTTTGGAGGGATTACTTGACAGGGATTGATACAACTGTTCTGCTGAAGAATTTCTGCACAAAATTTCAGTTGATCACTTCCAAGGATATTTAAATAATCATTACACAGGTTATATCAAAACCTTCATTCCAGGCACTTCACTAGAATGTTTCTTCTTTAAATACGTGATGTTATTCTAACTGATCATCATATTTTTCCCATTTTTTTTTCTTGATTTACCTACCAATTAACTAATAATCACTAGAAAACCACAAGACTTGGAATAAGGGACGTGGTTCTGATTATGCGTAAGGCAAAACAAACAAAAAAAATTCTCCCCAGGAAATAAACAAGGATTTGTCTAAAATATTCTCTCATACTTTGTGTTTATCTTGAAAGATCTAAGTACGACAAGGAACCAAGGAGACAACATAGATGTTTAGAAATTAGAAAAAGCAGAGGGAAGGGAAGAGAAGAGGGACCTGAGGAGAAGCATGAATGACCTACGCTATTACTCTCCCACCTATTTGCACACCAAATGGCCCCTGTTAGAAAGAAGACCACATACTATAACAATTTGCTTTCAACAACTTGATTTTTGCAGTGGATGGTCATATGTAAGGACAACTGCTTTCAAAACACAGTATTTTACCATATCTTCAATTTTTTAATAAAAAATAGTAATCTGAGAAAGTATTTACAAAGCAATATTTCTACAGCAACCAAATTCAACCCAACCAGTGAATTTGCTCGTAAATTAAACCACAAACATTTTAGAGACAGGAATGACAATGATTTCAAAAGAATTATGCAGGAAAATCTTATAAGAATTAGCATGGAGTGTAGCAAAACTTTTGAGATATGATGGAATGATGGAACAAAAAAGCTAGGTATTTAAAGAAAACTTCAGAGTTGAAATTCTACAGTAACCTTGCTCTCCAACGTTCTGAATATTCAGTCCTTTTGGCAGTTACTGTCATTGTGCAAGCTGAAAAAATACATATAGTCTCATGATCTAGGAAGTGTTCTGTGGTGGGTGGACTCTGGCTGGATACCAGGTGCCCACCAAAGCCGCTCTATCACTCTCCCTCCTCAGATGGACAGGGGATGAAAAAACATAATGAAAGGCTCATGGGTTGAGATAAGGACAGGGAGATCAGTCATCAATTACTGTCATGGGTAAAACAGACTCAACTTGGAGAAATTAATTTAATTTATTACCAATTAAAATCAGAGCAGGGTAATGAGAAAAATAACACCAGATCTTGGGACAGTCTGCCTCACCAAGGTCTTCACCATGGCCTGCAGGAGAATCTCTGCTCCGGTGCCTGGAGCACCTCCTCCCCCTCCTTGTTCACTGACCCTGGTGTCTGCAGAGTTGTTGCTCTCACATCTCACTCCTCTCTCCAGCTGCTGCTACCCCAGTTCCCTCCCCGCCCACCGCCCTTCTTAAAGATGTTATCCCAGAGGCACTACCACCGCCGCTGATGGGCTTGGGCTTGGCCAGTGCCGGGTCCATCTCAGATCCATCATCGGGGAAGCTTCTAGCAGCTTCTCGCAGAAGCCACCTCTGTAGCCTCCCTGCTACCAAAGCCCTGCCATGCAAACCCAATACATGTTCAAATACATCTTGCCAAGCGAGTAACATATTTGGTGACACACAAATTGTCTGTAACATCATATTTACTCCATAGCTTCCTTATGTATACATTATAGGAAAAAATACATGATGTAATGTAAACATACAATTATACTTGTACAAGTACAGAAGTTTTTATTTTCTATGTGAAACCAATCTTAAAATGAGAGAAACAAGGCACTGAGACTGAAAAGGCAGCCTGGTTTGTTGTCATTTAAAAGGTTTCATATTCCTGTTTGAAAGGTCAGTAGAGAAAGGTAAGAGTTGTGTGACTACAGACAGCACTTCTGACAATAACTTCTAGTCAAAAGCATGTGTGAAACAGAATCTTTTGTGTTAAAAAGGCTAAATATTAGCTCCAAACGTCCTGCAAATATCGCTTTGCTTCTCGAAGCGTGGCCAGGATTTTCATTGCTTCCAATTTGTCAACTTCCATTTCCATGCTTATAATGTCCACTACAGCATCACTTACACCATCCGCCATGTGCTTCTTATCTCTGGGGGGAAAAAAAAAAACCAAAGGGTAGGGGGGAGGAAAATGCATAACAGTGTATTTTTCCTTTTACCAATCGTTTCAGAGCCAGGAAATGAAGGAATTAAAAAAAAAAATCCCAAACACAAATACAGCTTGTATATTGTCTGGCAAGATTCTCACTGAGTTTTCATGTAGCTGGGCACTGACAGTAACAAGGGTTTCCCTCAATTAAACATTAGAATAAGAAAAAAACCTTGGAACCCTAGTTGAGATGTCACAGAGTAATTGTTTTCTTTTAGGGAGAACTGGACCTGCTGAAGTATTTTTTATTATTATATCACCATATGGTTCTGATACCAAAAAAAAACAAACACAAAAACCTTGTTTTTAATACAAATAGTCGGCATTTATTCTTGCAGGAGAAAGTCTTGATGTTGGGCTCTACATTCAAACAGTTTGTCCATTTATCAACAAATTTCCTAAAAATCTCACACCTCCAGGTAAGTTAGCATCCACAAATAAAACTTCCCACTTTAAAATACATTACTATCATGGAGCTTTAGCATTCTGGCCCATCCAAGCTTGGGACAGCAGCAGAGGACTGCTGCTATCCCACTGCTGTGCAGTTTATCATCACATGTATTCAAGTATCTCATTTTCTCAAGAGAAATCTATTAGCTTGAAACCTCTTATAGCTTAATTGAATACTAAAAAAGGAGAAGTAGTAATAAGTGACTCAAGCAAACAGTGGAACTGTGTGGTTACAAGCTCTACTTTCAAGACTATATTGGAAAAAATGGACACGGTGATGAACTTCAAGCAATCCAGGAGGGCTATTTCAGCATCATGTTGGTCCTTTCAGACAGCAATATGTCTTTCTAAAGCCTCAAACTTCTGCTAACTCTGTGCTCTTTCCAAGACAGTCCATTTCCACTCTACTCACCCACATACATAGAAGTAACCTCTCTCTTTCAGCAGGACTCGGGCAACTTCCTTAGCATAAAGCCTAATGACATCTTGCACATATTTAGGCGGGGCTACTTCTGTAGTTGTAGAGTCTCTTGAGAAACAAACCTTAAGATGAGTTAATGTGCCATTTTCAAGAAAACATCTGAGTTCATCTCTGAAAGGCAATAAAAACTGTTAGCAATGACTCCGAGATAAGCATTCTCTCATGAATACAAAATTAATGTTAAATAGTGAACTTGCTTGAACAAATAGTCTCGATCTTGATGCCGACAACCAAAAAACAGCCACGTCTCTCCAAATTCCCAGTCTGTACGTTCTTCTCTGAGCTTTTGCCTAAACAGACCAAATAAGAAAAATGTACTGATAGTATGTAAATCCGATCCTGTTTTAGGAATTACAGAATCTAAAACCCCCATAACCTAATTCTCATTTAAAGTAGTGCTTTAATAAACCTCTGTATTGGCAGAAATGTGAAACAGCGTAAGGTAAATCACAGTCAAACCCTCCTTCTCTGATTTTCTTGAGTACTCACGTTTGGCTCAGCTCAAAATCAATCAGCTTCAAAGGTGGGGTTTTTTTGCCACAGTTTCATATTGGAGTAGTCAAGTTTGACACTTCCAAACATCTCACAAAACAATCCTGACTGCTGAATAAGGAGATCACTACCCTCTACCTTTCATATGAAGCCCTGTAAAAACACCTGGGAAAACTTGGCACAAAGCATTTTTTGCACACTTTCCATTTAGCTGTAGAAACCTGCAGGGCTTTATGAATAACAATCTATTTACCACTACATCATCAGAAGAGTTATGGCATTTTCTTGAAATAATGCTGAAGGTATTACTTTATAGGGGTTTTAGGTGCAACTTTCTAGTTATATTTTGAGAGAGAGATTTTATTTATTATTGATAAAATGCTTATGAAATGCTACGAATCCTTTAAAATAAAATGCAAAATACTTCTGAGAGACAAAGGTATACTTGGGGGTTAAAACTAAGGAGTAAGGTTGGTACTAATGATTTGGTTAAAGCAGAAGCATGGACTCAGAAACATCATGTAAAATCTTCACTTTTCTCTCAAATAAAATAGTTTTAAAATAATATTGTTACAGGATGCAACAAACTCCATCATCTTGCTGGAACAAATGAATCATGTAGGAACAATATAAGATGTGTTGGATACCTATGAAACTTGCAACCACTCCTGCCCAAATATTCCACTCTTCCCATTCATTATTTCCTCCAAATGATCATGATTTTACACATTCTTGGTGATGAGGTACCTGTCACTTTTTGAACAAGCACCCCTTTGTCTTGCAAAAATATGCTGCTGAAATTGGAGGGAAAACAAAGGGATCTACCTTCCCTCAAATACAAACCCACAAACCCCAAGATTACTGCCCAGTTGAGGGTTCAGGTGTCAAGCTCCTGATCTTAAAACATCAAAGTGTGTAAACACAGAGAAATAGGGGAATGTGGGAGAAAACTCGACATTCAGCATGCCAAGGCTTTTAATATAGATGTCAGTTCTGAAGGAAATCAATTTTGAATATCAAAGTTAAGCCAATCAATACTGTTTCTAACAACTGCCAATCACTTACAGGGCTTCCACTAGCAACACACGCATAAAAGATTTAATTTCTTATTACTGTTTCTGCAATTCATCCAATTCCTTATATATCCACTACGGATATTAAATACAGTCAGACAAAAGTTTGTTTTACTCATTTGAAAAACAAATAAATAAACAAGCACTGCTTATTTAAAATTAATAAGACTTTCTAATTGGCATACCACTGTTACAAAAATTAAAAAAAAAGAAAAAGAATTAACTATATTTGTACTCAAAAGCTGAGGCTGTACTTTCCTCAACATAAAAAGCCTGCTTTCCAGGTAACAATTTGGTACATACCTATGTTGTAGGAAACCAATAAATGGTGAAATTCCTGTTCCTGGACCAACCATCATGAATGGGACAGATGGGTCTGCAGGTAAGTGGAAAGTATTGTTTGGACGAGCAAAAATAGATATCTAAAATGAAATTAGATAGAATATAATTGAAGAAAATTTTTAAGCAGTGAAAACGCCATGAACGTTTTAGAACCTTTAGGATATTTACATAGTGTATGTGTACACGTACCCTTTCAAATCCTGAGGTTCAGAGTTTATTTTTAATGCCATACAGACAACTGGAATAAAATTTCACATGAGTTTCTGAAAATAAAACACACCATACTTACAGACCTATTAATTAATCAGGAGAAAAACTAGGCAAAACCACACAAACATGAGTTTCTGAGTATGAAAGTTGACCACACCGTAAATTTGAGGAATACTGTTAACAAAATTCATGGAATTGGTGTTGGTACTCAAAGGGAAGCAAAGCTTATTGCTATGATAGGGAACTCAAAGGTTTTTTACATTGTGGACATTTAAAAATATTCCAGTGGAGGTAAGGATTTGTTTATAGGAAATTGAAGCCTACTGATACTGAGCTTGTTTTCTTAATTTTCATAAAAGTTTAGCATGATCTCCAAAAATGCATGTGGGTGACGGGAGGCAGATAACTGCTCAAAGACCTTGAGAAATGGTTTATATCATTCCATTGAGAAACCCTAACTCTGATCTTCAGATCTGTGTCTGAAAGGAAGTCTAAATATGATTTTCATAGGAGGTCCACAACTGTTCTCTGAGGCATGGCTAACAACGTTTAGAAAACGAGAGATGACTATTTTTAATTCTTTTAAAGATTATTCAAGACTCAGCAGCAGCCATAGTAGAGCTTCATCTGTTAAAGTCATAAGCAAACATCCAATTTATTTTGCATATTAATTATGAAAGGATTTGAATTTACTTTCAAGTTTAAGGAAGGAATGAAGCACTAGACCAAGTTATTTAAGCTTTGCTCTGTAAACCTGAGTGGTTTAGCACTACTTATTTCTTATCATTTAATTCACTACAGGTACTAGAATGTTAAACAGGATTACTTTTCTGGTTTGATGATGATAAAAAATAGTATAATTCTTGCTGCAGGGGGCAATATTTGTATTTCTATTACACTTACTCTTCAAACCTTGAGTTTGAAGCTTGAGTTAGGAGGTTATTTTCTATATTAACAATTCCAAACTGGCCATTCCTTTAAAAAATACTGCAAATGGCAAACACATTTATACTGTAAAGTGTTTGCAATTAATCTAAGGTATTTTTGCGTAAGATCACACTCATCTATTTTGTATTGGTATTTCACATATTTCTGCAATTTGTGTGTATTGCTGTACATTTATCTATACTGAATTCTAGCTTGTGCAGCAGATGCAAATAGTTCTGAACTTTATTCAGACTCATTTTGTAATAATCCTTTTTTTTTTGTTTTATTCCACCTCTGTTTCATGTTTGACCTTTAATATATTGCAAATCAATTATATTTTAAATAAAGAGCAGATGTGAATACTGGAATAAGATATACGATACACATATTAATCAGTTTGGTTTTGGAGTTAGTTTTAAAAAATTAAGATAACTTGTCCATTTTGACTGACCAACATCTTGAATTATTGACACGGTTTTCTTGTAATCAAATTCTACGCTTGTGTCCATTTTTCTTCATCAAATATAGATTACACTGGCAGTAGTTCTTTTGTCATATTAATTATATAGTAGAATTCCAAATTTTTAATAATTAGCTTACACCTAATAACTTTGAGACAGATTAATTACACAGTTTCTCTGCCACGAAAGAAGAGTGAAAAAAAAAAGTACCTTCTCTTAATAATACCCACTATGCCAAACCATCTTTGATGCACATCAGAAATACCACAGAAGATTGTCCTCTGTGTCACATTCAATAACTCGTTTTTGCAAACTGTGTGACGCCTGACAAGAAGTAAGAGGTTTATGATTTCTCCCCTATTATCTGCCACCTGGAAGTGATCAAGTGCCTCTCTCCTGCAACACTAACAGCCATAATCATTTAATTGCACAGTGGTATTTTAGTCCATGAAAACATCTTCCAAGACTTGCTTAAGACTACAGTGAGTTGGAAAATTACTCTGGCCTTTCAGCAAAGGGAAGTTTCACTGCTCGTGTTTTACTTTATCTGTGGATACCTGAGTTTAGCAAGTCAGCAATGAAATTCCAGACACATTACACAGAGAAGGGTAAACTTACAAGGAGGGTAGAGCTGCAAAATGAAGATGCATACTGCCAGAACACCTGCATTACGTTAGAGCAGCGAACAAAGAAACCCACAGTTGTTTCAAACATGTATAAATTTAATGATTAAGGGACTTTAGATCTAATATTCATACCTTTTGAGTTGAAAGGCTTCCTCCTTTTGTATCCAGAGTGTTTTTACTGGGGTGCAGTAGAGGTGCAACTAACTCAGCAAGCCAGCCTGTACATACCCCTTTCCGTGAGACTGGTCTAGTGGGACAGGCAGGAAATTCCACAATATTGAACACAAAACATAGTTTTCCTGGCTGATATAAGTTTGAACTGTAAAGATAAAAGTATTTTTAAAAAAACAAAACCTGAGAGATAGCTGTACAATCTTACAGCAGGTCCATTTGCAGCCCAAACCACGTCACTTGAATCAAGATTCTGTGTGTTCAGTTAACTGTGTGATATTTATATATAGCTATAAAACATCTTAAGATTGGATTCAGAGGCCAGTGCCTACAGAAGGGAATGCGAATTCCTCTCTATCAGATTCACACGTGTGTGAGCTTGTTCTTGAGAACTCTATCAAAGTCTTGACAGACACTCAAAACAACATTGTTTGAAATAGTCAAACCCTGGGGTGTTTTTGCAACAGGGACACAATAACTTTTTCCTCAGGTTTTATCCTTCATTTCTCTCTTTCTTCCTTAGATCATAACGTATGCGCATACATATACACTTGAGAAAAAAAACCCAAACCATACTTAAATAACCAAGAAGATATAACTTGAATATTTCATTACCTTGACACTGAATAGGATCTGGCTTGTAATTTAGGAAGATGTTCTGAAAAATTAAAAAAAAATAAAAATAAAAGCATCACTTATTGTTCGAGTCCCCCCAGTCAAAATCAAAATACCATATAACGAGTGTTTACACTAAAACAGGTTACAAGCATATTACAATTTAACTGTAGTTTTACTCTATTAACATTCAATGTTTGTGTCTCAGAAATAAGCCATTAAAAGCGAATGTTTTTTAGACTTTGTGGAACATCTGTTAGAGACACCATAAAATGAAGCCACAACAGTTAATGTATGAGGTTGTTGGTCAATTAAAAACAACTGTAAGGTGCACAGAAGAGATGCCAGTAGCTAGTGGACAAAGTGAAGCTTGAAATTTACTTTTCCCTACCTTTCGTCTAAGACCACTTTATGGAGCTCAAAAGCTCTCAGAATATTGGATTGAAATTTTCCTGTATATATATATAATATATTTTATATATATATATATATATAATGTCCTAGAAGCAGATGTGCCAGTTCAGTTTCAAACCACTATGAATGTCTATGCAAATCTTGAAATCATAGCTTTAAAAAACCCCCCCAAAACAGTAACAGAGACAGGAGTTTACTGGGCATTTTTTCAATGAGAATCCCACTATATATATATCACCCTCCTACACACACATTTATATCTATGTATGTATGTACATATACATACACAGATACCATGTCTTGAAAGGAATGACTTGCCCTAGCAGGCAGACTGCACATTTTGGCTAAGTGATCAGTGTGGTGGGGAATGGTGACAACAGGCAAGCAATACCAGAAAAACTGGGCACATCAAATGCCGGAAAACATACAGTGGAGTAACTGTAAACACCTTATGCTATTTTTTAATGCATAGGAGCAATCCAGAGTCACCTGAAGCACAGGTATGCACCTAAGCATTTGCAGAATGAAGGACAAAGACTACACACACAGAGCTCTGTTCCCCAAAAATAGTGTGAGTTTCATCACTATGAATACTACAATATTTCTAAGGCAGTTAACGGAACAGTTATTCCCCTTTCTTGGAAAAGTGAACATTTAGTCTGATGCATTTTCAGAAACAAAGCCTAATTAAGTCCAAATCAGTCACTTACCAATTAACAGGTTAAGTGAAGGCTTGCAGCTTGGAAAAGCATGAAGTAAATCCAGCAAGCAAACATTAGACTCTCTAATAAAGCGTGTGTAATCAGTGGCTCCCTGTCTGCTGCAAAGCTCTTGAAGCCTCCGTTTTTCTCCTGCATCACTGGTACATTCTACAAGAGCTCGCAAAAATGCCTGCACAGAAGAAAATAAGAGTGGAGGATAAAAAAAAACCTGTCCATTTGGGAAAATTGTCACAAAACTGGGAAAAACTTGGGTTGCCTGGGGACATGAAGCAGTCACCTGACAGGTTAATAGATAATACATTTTATTTCCAAATGCACACTTTCACCTACTATGAAAAATTTGTCGTTTCTTTTTTGGGTTGGGTTTTTTTGGGTTTTTTTTTGGCTGTTCCTCTAATGTCTGGGACAAGCTAGCAGGCCAGAAAATCCTACTTATCCTGAGTGGGGAGAGACAAATAAACAGGCAAACAGGCACAACCCATTCCCTGATAAATCACAAATTTGTGAAAGGTTTTCTTATTTATGTATTTGCACTTTAGCTAAGTAAACAGCCCCATAACGCAAATTAATTCAAGACAAAATACGATTTGCTAAGTTACAGAAACTGGGAAAGGAATAATAAAAAGTCTTAGAAGAGGTATTACTGTAAATAAAGTATGGTATTTAATGAGTCATTTAAATGTCACTCTGGTGTTTTATTCCATACTTTATGCCTCCATAACAGTACTGCAAGCTTTTCTTAAGGGAAAATTAAATTGAGCATTGTAAGATAAAGTAAAAATCAGATGTAAATAGTTACAAGGTTTTTTCCAAAAGCAAGGTGGGAAATAGACATGATGCATAAAAGAAAAGTGATCCAAAACACCAAGTGCAACCAAATGACATATTCTACACAAAAGAATACTTGGAAAGTAATTTGAGTGTGCTCAAACACTGAGCTTCCAGACAACAGTTTTGAGTACACAGTTACATAAAGGACATTCTACACTGAACAGGTAATAAAGCAGAGAGGTTGTAAGAACTGGCTTGGTTGATATTCCCCAGCCAGCACTCTCTGCCTACTCTTACTATTGAGACAAATCTTCAAAATTGTTAAATGCAGTTTTGAAAAGGTTGAAACAATTGGAAGATTCTCTTCTCTTCTGCTGCTAAATCCACTAAATTGAGTGAAAAGGTTCTTCCAAAAACTGATTTCCCTCAGAGACCCAACCGTTTCACTGCATCCTTTATACAAAGTTATCTTTAAAATGTGTTTTGACAATACCAGAAATACACATGCATTTCCAGTTGCAAGCTTCCAGTTTTTTGCAGGCACAGAATGAAAGGAAAGTAATATTCACACCTTGTGAGAACAAATAGTATACAAGCAAAAATCTGTCTTCGAATTCTGCCAGGTTACTGACATGCTAAAGAAAAGCTTAGAAATAATTTAAAAGACACTATGGTATGTTTGTACAGAGCAACATGCATATTTTCAGTAACAAAATCTGACAGATATGGATCCCTCTGGTTAGAAAGAATGATTTCTCTAAAATGCCTATGGTGCCAGGTTCAGTCAGCCTTCCAGTCATCTGGCACCAAATATCTACTATTTTTCTATTTACTTCCAGAATAGTTATGAATCAAGGAACTGCACAACAGGAATAGAGATTTCAGTATTTCTCAGTGTGCCAGAAAAAGTACCAGAAGTGAAATTTCTGAGAATAAAGTAAAACCACCAGCATGCAAACTGACAACCCTTATTCTCCAAGGGACATAGTAACTACAAACAAATCTGTAAAAGCCCATACAGCATAGAATTACTAAGGATGTCTCTTTAAAAGAACAAACACATAAATACCTTTTTGGGAATTGCTCTTATTTCCAGACACCAGGTTAGAATGAATTTCAGAGTGCTTCTTTCAGGGATGTGTTGTGGATGAGTTGCTCCTAGTTCAGTGGGAGAAAAAAAAACAAAAAAAAGTTGCATCTATTAACATCCAAAAATGGCACCACAGAGTGCTTGTTCCTTCAAAAAAGACAAGAAAGCTAAACTGCATTCAATTCTGTATGTTTGAACCCCAGCTAGTCAGCGGAAATTGTAAACTAAACTGCAAGACAGTATTCCAATGAAGTATCAATGACAATTTTCCATAGAACAGTCAAAAATTATCAGGAAACCAGTAAACAGAGGGGTATAATACATGAGTGTTCAAACAGATTTCATTGCTAAACCACTCAAGACTTTGTTGCTACTTTCCAACTTGAAGAAATTCAGAGGAATGCTTACCAGGAAAATGAACATCCACATTTTTCCCCCCTCCATCAATAAGCACTCCTGAAAATCAAAACGCGCCAAGTTTTCTAACGATCTAACCAAAGTTGTTAGCCAATGCCAAGCTGCAGCTTCTGAGGCTCAGCAGATCCAAGGAGTTTCTGTACAGGCAAATAATCCCTCCTGTACTCTCTACAGGTTCCACTTCTGAGAAGGAGGTACAATGACATCCCATCTATCCCTTCATGCAGTCAGCTAGGGTACAGCCAGGCTTATCAGCCTCATGCTAGGTCATGCTAAAGTGGCTATTCTAAGTTAACCCCAAAAGCAATATAAGAGCATTTATGTGACAAAACACCTTTAATTAATAAGCTCTGCAGCTCCCAAATTGCTTCCTTACATACCCAACTTGCATGTTGGGATTTCTCTTGACAATGTTTCTTGGTTTTGACATCTAGCTACTGATTCTTACTATGCTTTTTTCCATGCTCAAGAGCCCTTTAATACTACAGAATTTCACTCCAAGAATATAACTACATAACTTGCTAAATTATCTCTTTGTATCGGCATTACTTGACTGAATCCTTGCTACAAAGAACACAATTTAGTTTTAGAAGATAAGAGGATTGGCATAAACATAACACAGGAAAGAAGCATCCATTTTCCCATTATATAAACTTCCTTTCCTTGAACATGCTGACAAGCATGTTACAAGAAGTACTTAATCCTCTTCTTAGGATGCTCATACATACAACAAAAAAAACCAACTACAGAAATCCAGTATAGACTTTGTACCATCTCATCTATGTCATCAAAAAATTCATAGACTGAACAAAGAGAGGTTGTAAACAAAATTCAGTGGAATTGCCAGTAAATCTTGAAGGTGCAGCAGAGGCACAGTCTCCTGTTCATGATCTTCTCTTCTCCCACGTTTTCCAGTTCTCTTCATTCAGTGAGCCCACAACCATAACAGTTACTACAAATTCCTCAGAAATGTGAATGCAGTTAAGAGACAACCATATTAAAAGGAAAGCAACTCTGGAACATTGCTAGGAATTGCAAAGCTGCATTATACAGCTGAATTCTTTGGTATGGATTGGCAACAGCAAGTAATTAAGTTATAGTAACTTAATGAGTCTCTGCTCACCAGCACAGCTCCAAGAAATGAATTTAGGTTTGTTCCTAAACCATTTAACTTCCTAACTGCAGTGGATTCAAGTTAGTGTACAAGCTATGATTGGAGATCAGTGGATCAGCAGCAACTTGCTAGGTCCTGGCCAAGTATCCAAGGCAAGTGTAAAAAGTCAGCATGACTTGCTCTGGGTCACCCAGCACACTCAAGAGCAGAACCAAGAACTTTGGTTCCCTGTGCTGCAAACCAGTGCTATGATCTTCCTTTTCATTGTCATTCATTAAGATTCACAAAGAGCTATGCCATTTTACATACAAGATATGGCAAAATGCTGCATAAATAATGCATAATTTCACCTTTTTTCCCTGATTAGTGCTACATTAGGCAGCCACAGATGCAATAACCTGGCTAATTTACACATAGGATAAAAGCACTGAAATTCCAAGTTTCACTCAATTATTTCACCAACTTTGCCTTGGAAGGACAGGTTTTTTGGTATACAGAAACAATCAAGGGGCTAAACTATATTCACTTGGTTATACAGGCTCTGTTCCACATGGAAAATGCTCTAACACTGATGAACTCAAAGCGCCCTGTTAGGGCAGCTTTATGTCCTTCCTGCAACACCAGCACAGCAGAAGAAACGGAACTACTGTAGGCAGGAAGGAGAGACTATCTCTTTGTGCCTATTCAAGGAGACCTTCACTTCAAACATGCTGCTGACACTGTCTTTAACTTACAGAAAGAGATTAAAATTTTATGTAGCCAGGTAGCAGGGCTCTGACTTGCACAGAAAAACCTACTAGCCTTCAGGAGGGATAAAATTTCAAGCCCACCTTCCTATGAAGATCTGATGCTTTTGGCTCTCCATTACCTCCTCCTTCGCTATACCCTTCCTTTTTAATTGATTTTTTTGAAAATGTGCTTGATTCTGTAAAATCTAACAGCAGAAGTGGCGTATCTGTGAAATCTGTGAAATCNCCCCCCCCCCCCCCTCCATCTCTTGGTGCTTGCCTATGCACAGTGGTTGGGCCCTGGATGGGGTGACACCGCTTTGAGCTTGAGGGTGCTCAGGACAAGCCCTGATCTGAAGGGAGATTGTTCAAAAGCTGGGACCCTCCTGGGACATTTTTTTTTTTTTTAAATTTTTGGAAGAAGCAGGTGTGTTTGGGGGAGTCTGTCCCCAAGCAACAAGGACAATGAGGGCTCCCCAAGAGGGGTGGTGCAGGGGGAGGGTGTTCAGCACAGTGGGGCTGAATAACAGCCACACCAGTGCAGGGACCAGGCTGTAACCGACGCTGGCTCTGCTCCCAAATCTAATCTGTGACCCCTCCTAGCAGAGGTTAGTTACTGCAGTGGTGGTGAAGCATGGGGATCAGCTGGGCCTGGACATCCCATATGATGTTACAACATGGCCTGTCATGTAAACTCACCTCATTAACAAATGAGTTACTTGCCAATTCCAAGAACAAAGGTCCATTTACATGTCATACTTAAGGGACAAATTGTGTTGCCTTCAATCATGCAGGGAATCTCACCGTGGGATCTGATTTACCCATAGACTGGAAAAACAAAGAGCCCTACCCCATCCTACAGAACTAAAGGCACAAGTCAGCAGCACCAAGAGTAATTCTCACAGGTCCAGGTACATGGGTATATCTTGAACCCGCAGCTAGGTTCACCTGCTTTCTGAGGCGTGGGATCACAAGACTCAGCAGAACAGATCCACATAGACCTACAAGCCCCTTAAAAGGCACCTTTCAGCAGCACTAAGTCTTCTGCTTCCAGAGTGTGGCCCTCTTAGGTTGTAAAACAGATTGACATGAAGTGCTGTGCAAGGAGAGATTTTACTTTCAAGTGGAGGATTGTTAGGTTATGTGATTAAAGACTCATCTCCATAAATATGAAGGAGCACAGAGGAATAATGAGATGGATGAACACCAATCATCAAGTTCCCAGTCAGAAGCTAACTCATCTATAGTAAAATCAGCAGCAGCATTCTATGCATCCTCTCTTTTTTTAACACATCTCTGTGACTTCCAACATGCCTCCGTGAAATGACAGCTGTGTCCCAATACTAAACACAAAAATGTTTAAAAGTATGCATACCAACTACTCCCAACACAGAGAGAAGTATTTGTTCACAACCAACGCATCACACCGTACCTTTCTTTTTAGTGCCCTGCTTAACCTTTACACAAATGAAACACTCTTCTTTTTCAGAAAGTCCCAAGATTTGAAGAAGTTCTTCCACCTCATTGACATTGTTGGGACATATTACACAGAAGGCATCTCCAGGCTGATAGTCAAAGACTGTATCCTGTTTTAAAATATGAGATCATTTCTATTAAATTGTATCATAAACCAAGGCCAACAGCATCCCCATTTCTAACAGCAGCAATCTTCCTGCTATCGCAGTCACATGAAGTCATATGTTCTTTTTCTCTGTACTAGCACTTCACTGTTTGGACCACATCAGAAACTAAACAGTCATGTTTTCTTTTCAGGTTTAAGCTCACTAATTAGAAAAATCTTTCCTAATCTGTTTTAAATAATTTGGACACTTTAGTAAGAACTGCTGAGCAGCCTAAACAGAAGGAAAATAAATATGCATTAAGAGGATGTGTTATATAATGAGCCCAGATCATTAATTACTGATGTACTTTGTTTTCTGGTTTGAGAAGAGCAGAGAAATTAAGTCCTCATAATTAATGCAACTTTGTATAGACATACATTATCACTAAAAGAAAATACGCTGGTTAAACTATTTGATGAACTCTGACTGAAATGACCCCACTGTTTTTGTTTTCTGGAGGAAAAAAGAAAAACAGCAAGGGAAGAGCATAGTGAAAATTAAAAGGCACCTCAGATCTTAAGACCTAAATTATACTTAGTTGGCTGAGGTTCTTGTGCTCAACTGCTAAAACCATACTCAAGCTTCTGCCTGTTCTGCCTGAAACATACAGAATTATACATTCATCATTAAGTTTCTCTTATGCATCAGGTGAGGTGACCTGCATACACAGGCTTTTGAGAATGTGAGGAAAAAAAAGCTTAAAATGTTCAAATTTTCAGTGCGTGCTGATGACAGGATATATGTATACATACAAATATATGCAAAAACACATGTCATCTCAGAGACTAATTTGCTTAAAACTTTAAACAGACTGTATTTATAACTGAGACTTAAAGATGTCCCATGGAAATTGAAACAGATTAGGCTAATAGGGTCCAATAAAAGTTAGTGCCAAAATCACAACATCCCAAGGGCATAATTCTACAAATTTGGAAAACTGCTTCAAAGCAACATTTCTTCCTTTTAAAGATTTCTTATAAAGTAATATCGATCACTGTCTGCCTTTCATCTTCAAACCAGTATGCAAACTATGATCCTCCCTAAATGAACTAAACCAGTTTTTACATCTAGGGTAACAGAGATTGACAGTTTGAGTATTACATTAACAAGTCAGAGCAACTGAATGCCAGAGGCAGAAACAGTGCTTGAGAGCTAACAATTCTTATCACTTGATCATACTAGTCAAATTATTACTTCTGTAGATTACCTTCCATAAGGAATAGTCACAATTTACTATACAGTTTCTGAATATTTCTTAAGTTGTACTCTTAAAAACTGAAAATTTGATAAGTTTCAGTATTCCCTGCCCTGCCCTTCTCCACTGTAAATTCCCTTCAAAAAGGTATTTCAGTCAATACAATATCTATGGAACAAAAAAGAAATTAATTTGACACTTTATTTCTGGTTTGACTTCCATGGAGTCATATGCTTCAGTGAACAAATCAAGCTTTGCATTTACAAAATGTATTAGCCTAAGCTGACATCCTGTTGTATAAGGAATCATTTTTTCTTTTTAAACAGTCAAATAAATAATTTTCCCCCCAGTTATTATATATAACACACATGCATTTCACCCTTTATTTTAACCCACTAAAGAAAAAGTCATCACTAACTTACTTGAATATCAAGTTCTAAGAGTAATGCAGTTTTTATTGCATCTTTGCTAGTGAGCTGAACTGCTTTAGTAACTGGCACTTCAAAGGTTGTTCCCTCTGAAATCAGGGAGGACAGATGTGGATCCTGAAAAAGAGCACATGAAAACTTACACTAAAAATGCAAATCAGCTGAATGACAGCTTACTATGACATACAGGAATTAGTGTTGGTACAATTTTTTTTGAAACTATCTTAGAAAACAATTCAAAACAATGAGGAACAACATGAATCTTCTATATACCTAGAGTGTTTTGCTCTATGTTTTTAAAAATCACATCCAAGCAGTAACAGACATATATTCAACTATAAAAAAATCAGTAGGCTTGAACAGTCTAATGGGCCTAAACTACTATCAAATGCAGCTAGCTATTTCCTTTTTCAAGAGCTGCCTTGAAAGCCGCCAATTAGAGAATGGCATTTATGTTAAAACCCAAAAAAGTCCTGCCTAATAAAAGGATTACTTGGTGTACAGAATGGACACAAGAAGTAAGAATAAAAGCTATTTAAAAACATCATTGCAGATTTACAAATTAAGACTCTGTGGTGCAAATGGAACTATTATTACAGGCACTTTATAAGAGGAATTTTTAAAACTACAGTTAAATGTAGAGCTAATCAGCAAACTCCACGCTACAAAACAGCATCATGTTATGCCACATTTCTACACAGGTGAAAATGTGCCCCAAAAATTGTTAATGGGCACCAAGAATAATTCCAGACCAGGGTCTTCAGTCCCTGCCTTAGCTATATCACAGGAGTACTAGTCAGCAGCTCAGCCACAACCATGCTGGCCACAGATGCTGTTGATCCAGGCCTGGATCTGCAAACCAACTTTCTGGCTTGGCCCCAGACCTGCCTCATTCCCACAGACTTGCCTGATGACCTCCACTCTTGGCTGATCCTGGCTGCCATCTCCTGGTTTGCATTGCTTGGGTATCGGGGAACGGGACTGCCTGTGTTACCACACCCAGCTCCTGGCTCCCTGTCCCTTACAGAGCAGCCATCCCTCACTGCTCCCTTGCACAGATAACCAAAAGGTCTGTCCTTTGGCAGGCAACCAGAAGAGTTTGAGTCACAGTGTCCAGTTCATTTTGAACACTAAGTATACCAACTGGAGACGATCCCCAGCTCATGCTAATACTTCTCTTTGTACAGCAGGTCTTTGCTCAACATGGTGTCAAAGGAAAAGCTCACTGGCTTTTGATCTACAGTTCCTCTTCTATTTCCAATAGTAAAATTATGATCATGTTTTTACAATGACAAGTTTCTCTGTTACTAAATATGCAGCAAGATTTTGAGCAATTTTATACCCTCTTAAGGCATTCTGCAAAAAATTCTACTAAAAATTTAACAGAAACTGTACCATACTCCTTTCTACAGGAAGATGTTTTTACCATCCTAACATAAGCCACTGAGGATTTTAATTCTTCCATTTCTGGCACTGCAATGCCAAATTACTATTTAGCTAAACTATACTTTGACATGAGCGTCCATAACTCATATGGTGGTAACTACATTTTCACAATATAAACGGACCTTTCACTTACAATTCATAAACCTCCTGCGTTCAGGGACATATCTCCTTTACATAAGTATCCACTTGCTCTTTTGAGCCATATGTAGGAGTATATGGTCATGCTGCTACCAGACCTGGTGGCTTTCATCGTTCAAAGTGAAGTCCTTACCTCACCATGGGTGCCCTGAAACTGCACCTCTATATATTCTGGTGGCAAGGCAGGAATATTAAGAGCAGACTGAGAGACAGGAGGGACAGAACGAATCAGTGAAGGTTCAGTGTCTCCAGCTGAAGCCACAAGATTGATGTCAACCAGTTTCTGCGTCAGAACATCAGAACTCTTCACTCCCTCATCTTCTAGCTTCAAGTTTTGTACTTCTGAGCTTAAGTTTAGTTCATGCACAATGTGGGGGGCTGCAGAGAGAGAGCCAGAAACAGCATCTACATCGCTGCTCATGCCTTCGTTTTCTTTCCGCAATAGAAGTGCTTCCTTGAGGGCACACCAAAGTCCATCAATCCAAGGATCAACCACTAATTCCAAACTGGGAAGGAAAGAGAAAAAAAAGGGGAAAGGAACGGATGAGTTATTGTGACTTACTGGACTATTAATTTACAAATAATGAAAAGACAACAAAAGCTAAAAATACTATTCATTTTCCATTTTTAATAGATGTATCTGCAGCTGTTACCACAATGATTTTTTCGTTAAAAAAATATTTTCATTTAGTTATTACCACTGTGTAAATTTAAGGAGTCTAAAGCATATAACAGTCTTGCTCTTCTTCGTCTCTCATTTTTATTTTCTTACACTGAACTTTATAACAGGAAGTTGAAGGGATGGTAGTAAAATATGCAACTATTCACTGTGCAACAGCAACATCAATAGCTTACACTAATGTTCCATTTTTATTATTTTAGAACACAAGATATAAGTTTTATGGTTATGGTAATGTTTGCGTTCGACTGTCTCATATCATCATGCACAGAACTGATATAATCTCCAGTTCAAAATAAATAAGCCAAGACTGCAGTCTACTGGCCAGAAAGAGCAACAGAACAGGGAGCAAGTTGTTTTCTTACATAATTCCTCTACAGCAATAAGAAAAACACTTTCTTAAATAATAACTGACTACATTTTTAAATCCCTCCACTTATTCTGAATTACTTGATTTCTCTAACTGCTAAATACCCTCAATTTTTCCAGGCATTACAGAAGTTCACTCACACTTTAAAATCGGAGTTTTATTTAATGGCAATTGAGATTGAAAAGGCATACTGTGTTTAGACAGGACTCATTCCTATGAGGTGCCAAGTATTCAAGTCCCACTGATTTCAAAGACTCAGAATGTTTAGCCACGTTCACATGTAATTATTGCATGCTGAAGAAATAAAATCCAAACTTATTCAGCTCTTACCCTACACAATCATCTGCTAATCCTGTGTTGTAGAAGTGCTGGGCACCAAGTTCTTGAAGTCGTCGATCTACCGTCTTTCCACCATTGCAAAAGAACGTGTACTCTGAATCTCCCAGACCTAGCAAATTCAAGGAAAGAGTAATCGTGTCAATGAGCCAGCCACCCAGGCTACACAGCCAAAGATCTGCAAAAACAACACAGGATTTTCTTGCAAGCAAACAGAAGAATCTGATATAACAAAGGGCATACTATCAGGACACTTCGATGACCTTAAAAAAAATTGGTTTTGTCCCAAAGTAGAGGTGAAAAAGTGGTTCCTCCCTCACAAATGTGAGACACAGAATTTCTCTGAAAACGCTTTGCTTTCAGTATTTCACATTTCAGAAGAAATTGCTTTAGTTTGTGGCTTTTAAAAAATACAAAATCACTCTTACAGAAAAAATGTAAGGAACTGAAATAATTAGAAAAAGAGTGAAACTGATAAACTGTATGTGAACTACCAAAAGAAATTATCTCAGTTTCACATTAAAATTGTTAATATATGTCAACAACATAACAGAGAGAGCATTAAAAGTAATTTAAAAACATTGGAACCTTGGAAAAAAAGAAATCAAACACAGGAGTGATTTTAAACAATATGAAGTGAGACATGTAGGAAAATGAAAATGTGTATAAGGGAATCTGGTCCAACATCCTCCTCCCCAGGAATCAGAGATTTCTTTGTAGATCTCATTTTCTCTGCACTGGGTTTTCTGCCCTTTAACAGTCATGAAGATGTTCTGTTAGAAGATGCTGCTCTTTGTTATCAGTTAAAAAGTCAGTGGACCCAGGAGGTTATGTTCATGGAGGACCTGAGATTTTAAGAGATCAACTAAACCACTGACCCACCCTAAAAGCGATCAACAACACATACCTCACCCTTAAAAGATGTTTATCTAACAATCCCAAAGCCACTGCTTAGGTAGTCTTCACAAATTCTGTAAGTTATCCACACCACTGTTTCACTATCCTATCACGATTTTTCACAGCCTGATCCTTTCTTGTGTGCAATTTCAAACCACCATACCCTTATTATTCCCACCTAACAATGGACTATTCCTTTCTCCTTTTATGACAGCCTTTTTTTTTCTTTTTCTTTTAAAAAGACTTCTGCTCCCTCTCAAGTATGGTACTTAGAGCGAAACACTTCATTGGGCAAGCTGAAATGGATACTACAAATGTATTTTAAGACTGGTAACTTTTTTAGACTAGAATTACAAAACATGTTATAACTTAGATACTATAACAGTATCTGTTACAACAAAAATCAGTACTAACACAATACTTATCTTCATACATGCATATGCATACATGCATTCAGTCAGCTATGAAAATCCTAACCATTTCACAACCTGTAAAGTATAACTAGGCAATAGCATAACATCTTCTCAAAACGTTACATGATTACGATGCATACATTTCAGACTTCCACATTATATATCCACTAGTAATTTCCTTCTAGTGTGTACTTTCCTCACTGGAAAGCTCTAAGTTTCCTTACTCCTACCTATCAACTTAAACTTGTCAGGCAAAAATAACCTAGATTCAAATAGCAGTTTCTGGAGTTTGTTTAAACACAACCTGAACACCCAAACACCTGACCTTACCGTCAGCTCAAGATATATCAGACGCATTTTGCCAAATCTGTATTTTGCATATCAATCTTTAACCTGAAGTTATATTCCTTCTATTGATGATTATGACATTGAAAATTTTAAAAAATATTGCAAATGTAAAGGGAAGGCATGATCTTAAAACCTTATTTTTTAAGAACACTTTATACTGTCTTTCCCTCTGTATAGAAAAATACCCAATTACTCCCAAAGTAAACTTATCCAGCCCATAGAGACTTGACACGAAATTAAAACTTCAACAATTATAGATAGCTTACATCATATTTTGTTTATGCAAAGAAAATTAAACTATAAAAAAATTAAATTGGTAGCTTACCTTCAGATAATTTATGTGACACTTTTCCTTTATTGCTCATAGAGGACATTACAGAAAAAAGCCATTCGTGTTATAAAAATAAATGTTTTACAAGCACTTAAAAAAAACCCAAACAACTTATTCACAAGTAAAAAAAATATAAAAATCATTCACTGACAGTCAAGTGATGCAATAATATATAAAATATTAAATCACCTAGCAATCCGTACTGGAGATGTGCGAAATGATCAGGTGGCAAGGTCGTGTCTTGAATTTTGTTTACAAACTTGCGGGCAGTGTCTGGTGGGTCTCCAGTACCAGTAGTGGAAATAACAATAACTACAGGATCCTTTTCTGTTTCCAGGTTATACTACAAGTAATAGAACAAGTAAGTTACAAGGTGCCATTTGATACCTATGTGTGGCCTTAGATGTTATCTTCCACCCTACCTTTTCCCAAAGGTACACAGAAAAATGTTCAATCTCATCTTACTTGTATTAAACCACAGAAAGTCTTTTCAGTCATTTTGGGGATTCAACTTACAATCTTGGTTGGAGTTTTCATGACCAGACTGGGTAAAGCCCTGAGGAACCTGCTCTGACCTCAGCTGACCTTGCTGTGAGACGACCTCCTGAAGTCCCTTCCAACCTGAATTATCCTATGATCCCATACACAAACACCGAAGGGAAGCATTTTGAGTAGGCTAGTACACACACGAAGAATACTTCACAACTGCACTCAGAGAGCTTAAATACATAACTCCTACAGTATTTTCTTTGTCAAGTGGAAAAAGTATTTTGTATATATGATCACAATCACACAGTTAGCCATAATCCTGATAATTTCACACAGGTATCTGAGGTGTGGCCATACAAACTGTGGGGATTATTTCCAAGTTCCATTAGAGATAATTTGGCTCTGTGTGTTAGTTTCCATGTTTCATCTGTCTTTGCCACTAAAAAAACCCTGTGCTTTGGGGGAATTAAAGTAGCTCTGAAGTGAGATAATGAGTCACCGTGCTCTACAACCTGATCCATTTCGGCCCCTTCACCCTACCCCCAATTCATTTATCTCCCCTTTGCTAATACTGATCTTTCACATCTCCCACAGTTTTATGAGGGCTACTCCCATTACACCAAGTCAACGAGAACTACCTATATCTGGGATTGTGTGTCAGTTCCATAAATTCAGGTCTCATGCAACCATTTATTACTTCTCGACTAAAAAGCATTCTGTTTCTGTGATCATTCCAGCTTTCCACCAATAGCGGGCTGCAGCACTGTGGTAGCTTGCTGTCTGTCAGGTCACCCGCACACCATGCTCTTTCACAGCACCCTGACAGCCTATGGGTTTTGAATCCCACAGACAGGGAGCGACCTATGTGAAACACAGCTCCACAGAATCACAGACACCTTGCTTGGGAGAGACCTCTGGAAGTCCCAGCCCATGCTCTAAGTGGGACTAACTGCCAGCACTGCATCAGGTCAGCTGTGACTCTAGCTGAATATTGAAAACTTCTAAGGGTAGACATTCCACTTTCCTGGGCACCCTCTTCCACCCAGAAGAACTTCTTCCATTAGTGTCAATTCTGAGTTTATGAGGCTGCACTCAGTGGATTTTGCCTCCTGTTGTAGTGTTCTGCTGCCAAGAAGACTTTGGCTCAAGCACACTGCTATTAGGTCACTCTTTAGCCTCCTCTTTCCCATAGTAAGCAACGCAAGCCCCTTTTACTGCTCCCTGTAGGTTTCAGTTTAAATTCTCTCCCAGCATTCCAAGTTTAATAAAATAGTAGGGTTATGAGAAAATACAAATAAAGATTGCAAGAGATGATATGTTTCATCTCAAGCAATTTCAGGACTGCAATTCAAAACTTCAGAGTTTAGGACTTATATTCTAAACGCTTCACTCAATACATCACTTAAACCCTTCTCAAGGCATATTAAAAGTTAGCCCTTAAATCGACAATCCAAAACACAAAGAAACAGAGTATGAAGGGGTTTTGCTGTTGTCTTTTTTTCCAAAACCTTCCTGAACAACCAAAACCAGTTGCTTGGAGCAACTTAAATTACCATCTGGAATAGTGTCCTGCCTCTGACAGGGGCCAATAGCAGGTGAGCAGAGGAGAGGAGAGTAAGCGTGCAAGGATATTGCCCAAGTACTTTGACAGACTTCAGTGACTTGTAGTCCAGGAACGCTCCAAACAAAGGTTTTCTCTTTTACAAGTTCAGGTGAACTCCAAGTACCCACAAATTCTTCCAAAACTGAACCATAAGTTGTGCAAAAAGGGTCTTAAGGGTCCTGTTGCAACAACCCAGATTTCCAAAGCTTCCACAGCTGATTTTATAAGTACAAATACAAGAGCTTCTGCAGTACACTGTCACAGATGACTATTGCTTTTACAAACAAAAGGAAACTCTTCAGGTACAAAATGCAAGGGTATACTGGTATCACACAAAAAATTACAATAAATTATGTTCCATTAAAAAAAAAAAAAGGGAAAAAAGATACAAGCATAGAAAGTAAAAGGTAGTGTATTAGAACAGACCTATGATTAGTTCACTAAATTCTTGCTTGCTCCACTACACATTCCCCTGTGCAAACTTAGAGACCTTTTGGAAGCCAACTGTTTGTGGACAGACTCCTTAAGAAGAAAAGTCAAGCCCACCTGGCCTCTGGAAGGACAAAGGTCCTGCATTGACTTGTGTCAATTATCAAGAAGTCTGATGTATCACTAGACCAACAAGAACCTTACACAATTACATGGTTTTTCACTCTACCTTCCACTTCTTCCTATACCCTTGGCATTATATCTGTCCCATTCTTTTTCTTTCCTTCAAAAGTATTCCTCAGCTGAGGACAGTAATGGCACACAACAGCAGTGAGCAGCCCGCTCAAGCTGTGAACGATTGCTAAAGGAAGAGGATGGAATCAGACACCCAGATGATGTCTTACACAGAATAATACGTATCATGGCAAACGTGCTTATTCAGATAATTCATCCAAGGCTGACTATATGCACTGTGACCCACGATGATCTCCATTTAGCCTCATATTTTACAGCTCCTACCTCACTTCCACTTCATTTCAGTCTTTTGTCAAGCATACAAAGCAATCACAGTAACCAACCAAAGATTTATGACCTTTTCTCACCTACAAGAGTGCAGGTGAGAGACACTACTTGGCAACAGCCAGTGTTTCTGACACTTGAGAAGTATTTGACCATTCATTTCTGTATGGCAACAGGATCACGTTATGACTATTGACTCTGTAGCCACCTATTCCATCCATAGACCTTCACAGCAATGCCTTTAAGTGATGACAAGGTTTGAGAAATACCCAACAGTCGCATAAAGATGGGCCTTCTAACAGACAAATACAAACAAAACAGAAACCTCTTATTTCCTCACCTAAGGCATACACACACACCTCTCTGAAACACGCATGTTGTGGAATAAACTCTCATATCTAACATGTCGCAAGGACTTCACAAGGGGCACCAAATTCAAGCAAGCTCTTGCTNTCCTGCCTTCCCCCCCCCCCCCCCCCCCCAATTACACCTACACTTCTAGAAGTTCTCTTTGTTTACAGCAAAGGGTAAGGAAAAGCTTAAGTGATGAAATCTACAAAGCTGCAGAAATTACTTTTTTCTTCAGTGCCCAATTCTCAGATTCTCACTTTAGTACATCTTTCTATATCATCAATAACTTGCAGTTCTGAGTTGTCTTGCCAAATTTGACAAAATAGATTTATTCAAGTGGTAGGCTAGAAATATCCTGCCTACCGCCTTACTGAAACTAATCTCCAAACCTGTCAAATGCAGAAGAAATGAAATGGAAGAATAAAAGGAGAATCTTCACATTCCCTGCTGGCTGTGTAGAAGTCTCTTTGTAACACTTTGTTACATACTCAGTGAACATTCATTCACAAGCAGAAGTCCAGCTACCTAACGTGTAGTGTATCCCCAAGAAAGCAACTTGTTAAAAGGGAAGCAAATTATGTTTACAAACTTCTCACATTTTCACGTGCATGAAAAAAAACTTTTTTAGGTGGTATTTTCTACTCATGTCATATGAAATACCAGGCTATCAAGTTTGGTTTGATTTTTTAAAATGTTTTTGTTTGAGGACATACAGCTGAAAGTACTTTGTGAAGGAAATTACAGTCCATACTGCTTTTAGTCACAAACAGACACTAACGGTTTTCACATTCTTACCCTTGGATAACAGCAAATAATAAAAAGCCAATACTGCACCCAAGCTTTTTATTTCTTTCTAGGATATACCTTGAGTGTACCCAGTGTCAACTGGAGCGAGAGTAACTCAAGAAGACCCCACAAAAGCTCAGGATCATGCTGAAGTCCACACTTAATAAAACACAGGACCTCAATGCAACACAAAAAACAACAGGAAAAAAAGCATTTCTAACAATAGGAGAGCTGACCAGTAAATACAGAATTCATTCACTACTGCATACACAAACAGTTTTCAAGAAGTCACTGCACTGTTGTTAGAAGAGAGGTCAAAGATATATTAATTTACTGTTCTAATAAGAAAAATGACAAGAAAGATGTACCTTTGGCAGAAGGCTACTAAGCATCTGTGAGTATTGGTCCAAATTACTGATTCATAAGTAATGCAAATTTAAAACTAGATGGTGTATTTTAGGTGGGCGCATGTGCTCAGTCTTCATGATTATTAACAGCCACCACTCAAGCACATGAACAAAAATGCAGCTCTTAAATACCTATTTTTCAAAACAACATGGAGTATCTCACCTTGTCCATTTCACTTATACAGTGTATATCAGCTTCAAGTCCATGGGCACCTGCTTGCTGCCATATTTCCTCAGCTATGGCTTTTGCCTGCCCCTTTTGTGTTGCATAGAGGAGCAAAAACCTCCTTTTTAAATCACAGCACATTTCCCAAAACAGAGCACTTTTTTTTTTTATATAGACACTGTAGGGATAAAAAGAAGGAAAAAAAAGGTGAATTTATTGCATGAAGAACAGCAAGATTTTGCTACGCTTATTAGATTAAAAAGAGATACTTTAACGGATAGCAACATCGGTGTTTAACTTGGAAATGAGGCATCTACTCTGAAGAGAAGGCATTTCTCCCAAGTTCTGTAGGCCAGGTTGCATAGGACTCATAATATTGGTCACATGTGCTGTACTGCCTTGATATTGCAGCAATATTGCAGTATGCCCAGTATCAAGAATCTAGTTTGTAAACAAAACAGAGAAACTAGTTTCATGAAAACAAATAATATTTGTATTTTGCAAGTTGTATTATCCAGGTTAAGTCAGTGACTGCTTTGGTCACTTTTCTGAGATGTATTTCAAAACAAAACAGAACATAGACCTGGTGAAGTCAAACTACAACGCCTGAGGAAAAAAATAAAAATTAAAATCCTCAGTTTCTTCTTTTCTGAAATCAGTATTTTTTGCCCGAATGCCTTTAAGCTTTACTGTCCATCATGTCTATATTTCAGAACACAAACGTTGTTTTTCATTTCGTATTTCAAAAAGGAGCTTCTTACACAAGTGTAACTACAGAATTGATGGTTTGGGTTTTTTTTCTCCTAAAAATAAGAAAACACCTTAAAGAAATCTGTTGTAGTGTAAAATGCCACTCCATTACGAAGTCTTGCAAGCAGCAGAATGAATGAAATGCATATCCTTATCTATTCAGCTATCCCATGAAAGTTTGAATGGGAGAAGTTTTCTTTCATGATTTTGACACAGAACACAACAGATATAAGGACAACTTCAAGAAGCAGTGAATAAGAGAATGTCTCTTCTGCATGTATTACAAACTAATCTTCTGTCAATATTTTGTCACTGCTAGGGAGCTGCAGTAGAACTCATATACCTAGAATTACAATTGAGTAATTTTCAGTTCCCAACTTGAGATTTTTGTTCCCACACAGATTCAACTACACAAAGCATTCAGTGTACTAGCCACACACACTCATTTATGGAAACCTGTGGCTAAGTAATGTGAAGCGTATCTTTTTCTTGTTTCTCTCAAGGGAAAACCAACATAGCTCAACTGCAGAAGACGACTACTGCACCCTATCGATATGGCATGATATTTCTCCCAGTAGTATTGTGCAAGGCTTCTCCTATTAGAATTTTTTTTAAAAGCATACTTGTAAATCAAAAGTGGTAAAACTAAGTGATAGCTTCTTAAAGAGTACAGTGCCTGTACCATACATGAATTCCATGAAAAATGTAATTACTGGAAAATTTTAAGGCTTTCATTATATATTGCTCTAATACATTTTCCATTATAGTTTTCACTTTAAATTGATTACATTATATTACCTAAAAATATTAATTACCTAACAGTTGCTTTAAATAAATTCATTTAAATACCTGGCTTCATGTGCACAAAAGAAGATGCACACACCAAAACAATCCACAAAATGATTTTTCACCCTCCTTTTTGAACATAAATACAAAGAAATTTGATGACACACAAATTATGACAATTCACATGAAACACAGTTTAAATACCCTCAGATCCCTGTAGTAATACAGTTCATTCTTGTCACATGCTATATTTTCACCCTAATTGTTCTCTTGTCAGCAGGTGGCAATGCCTGACTATAAATGGCGAAAAACAATACAGATGAAGCAGCGTTTCATTACTACATTCTTTCTCATACCTCAGAAAGGGAGAAAGATAACCAGTTTTCCACTGGGACCACACCATAGCACAGAAGCCTTCTATACACAAGAAGCTGAGGGGTAAGCTGCCAACATTATAGCTAGGGGATTACCAACAGACTTCAAACAAGAGTCAGCTTGGGAAGATGTATAAGAGAAGCATGAAAATTTGCAATATTAGGGGGAGAGGAGAGGGCAACAGAAAGAACAGCAGTCACAATGTGGTTTGACATAGCCAGATGCTGCACTAACAACGCTGTGATCTCTGCCTACATCAGGCAGAGCAGCCTCCCCAGAAGACACTGTAAGCTGCTTCCATTCCAGCTAGTACAGCAACAACAAAGGGTGCAAAAGTAGCTACCCACATCTTGGGTGCATGTTTGTGAACTTGCAGGGAGCTTTCTCACTGGTGTGTGGACTAGTAGATTGCACAGAGACAAAAAAGTTAGAGCAATCACATCTCCCACAGAAGGCATGTGTAAACAGGGGATCGTGCTTGAGATGCATACCTCCTGAGAGCAGACTGTGTGCATTTGGAACAGTGCAATTGTGTGCTTGTGGGAAAGGGGGGAGGCCATAATTAGACAATTCCTTGGAATGCGATACAGAATGCTGTTTAAATATTTGTAGGCATTTATTAACATTTTGTAAGTGCCTAGTATTGTATCTGTTGCTTTGTTGCTATTGATCTTGAATACATAGTTCAATTAACTGATTAAACAGTAGTTTAGTTAACTGCCCGACAGTTAAGTATGCCATTAACAGATCAATAAACTCCTTTGATCCTAATTCAATCTAAGCTACACAAGTTGAGGAGTTTCTCCCTGTGAGAGCATCTTCTCTCTGTCATCAACCAGAAGGGATTCACGCACAAACTGATCATGTGATGCCTGCTAAAAGAAAGGAAAATCAGTCATGCCTACCTGCAGATGAACACTATTATAAACCAGGAAGACACTTGCACTCAGATGAACATACTGCCCACATTACGCCTGCTTTGCTGCACTATATACTCTTCAAAGACGATATGCCACTTCCACTTATGTCGTCTGAGTTCAACTGAAATAAAGAGGGGAAAAAATGGTAATTCTTGACTATCAAGCTTTCCAGAGAATCCCTCTAACTTTAATAGTATTACCATACCAGCAGCCTTTAACATGTTGATGCTTTGGTAGTTGCACGCCAAAAATCAACACAAAGTTTAAGCTGTAAAAACAACCCAGGATATCCTGGCTCAAACCAGAGCTTAACATGAAACTAAGGATGAAATTCCAAATTATAGCTCATCTGATCAAATACTCAGAAAAGTCAGATAACGAACAGTCCACAAAAGATTAACAGGGAGCCCATCGGCTCCATACAACAACACACTGTAGGAGCAAACAAGCCATCTATGAATGCCAGCCACATGGTTTCACTGAACCAGATGTGCTGGCCCTAACAATTGCGTAGCTGTACTGTAAGGCCAGACTTCCTACTCCATGCACCTAGGCTGTAAAAAATGTCAGGATAAAAACACAAGAAACTCCTGCAGTAGCTTTACACACTTCTGTGTGGCTTTAAACGGGGCTGTGGGACTGTGCCTTCAGAGCCATGCCCATTCCTGCGTCATTTTTTCAACAGTTACTGGATTGTTCCGAATCGCTCTCACTCTACGACCAAGAAAAATACAGAAACCAGAAAAAAACTTCACTGAAAGCAGCGGGACACCGGCATGTGAAACCTCCCACAGCCCAGGGCTGACCTCCCGTCCAGAAAAAATTTGGTTGGACGAACCGACGCCCGGCTGGGCAGGAGGAGCGCTGTCCCTGAGGAAGGACGGGGCTTTCGAGGAGCTAAAGCCAGGTCCACAGCGGAGGCCTGAACCACTCTGCAGCAACAGAAGCCTTCCAGAGCTCCGCCGGGCCGGGCCGGGCCCCTCGCCTCCCGCCCGGCCTCCCCTCAGGGGGCAAACCCGCCACCGCCGCTAACCTGCGGCCAAGGGGACGCCTTGCGCTGAAGGCCGCGCTTTTCATCCGTAGGTACACGGGGACAAATCCGGCTCTCCAGGCAAAGCACCCGCGCTCCGCACCCGCCCGACCACCGCCGCGCCGGACCTGCGGGGTCGGGTGGCGTGGGGTGACCCGGGCCCGGCGGGGAGAACGCGGTGCTGCCGGCGCCCGGAGGTAACCTCCGGGAGCGCGCCGGAAGCGCGCCGGAAGCTCCCGGCAGCCCCCGCGCTGCCCGTCATGGCGGCGGAGGTGAGGCTCCCCGCGGTACCCCACCTCACCACTCCACACACCCCACCACCCCCCCCCCCCCCCCCCCCCCCCCCCCCCCCCCCCCCCCCCCCC
>RSEF01000002.1:89684459-89702988 GCA_003993805.1 Himantopus leucocephalus
CCCCCCCCCCCCCCCCGCCTCCCCCGGTAACGCCGGCTGCTCCCAGCGGCGGAGGGAGGAAGGAGGGGGAGCGGCGCCCCGGCCCGAGGCAGGCGGCAGTAGGCGCTGGGGCNAGGCGGCAGTAGGCAGTAGGCGCTGGGGGGGGAGGGATGCACCTCGGCCCGCCCGCCCCTCGCTGCTCTGGGTGGAGGGAGGCGTTGGGCCTGCGAGGCGGAGGGGGGCGGGGAGGCTCCGTCGGTGCCGCCTAACCCGTGTCGGCCTCGCCCATCGCCCCCCGACTGCCAGCCCCCCCTCGGCCCGCTCCAGCCGCCGGTAACGGCGGTGAGCCCCTCTGCCGCCCGGCGGGCCCGGCCCGCCAGGGTAAAGAGAAAAGCGCCGCCGTGCAGTTCCTGCCTGGGGAAAGAAGTGTACCCCCCGTAAGTGTCCTTACCGGGGCACGGGGCGGGGATGGGCTGCAACCTGTCACGCAGGTCTCGTCGCTCCCGGCAGCTGCTGCTTCTCTTAGCATCGCCTTTGTGCCCGTGCCCGTGGTCGTGGGAGAGGGTTCAGCCCCATCGTGTCCATCCACTATAAGTTGTTTTGGGTTATTTTTGCTGCGTTTTAATGACACTGGTGCTGTTTTCTAAACTATATATGTATTATTCTTCCTCTAGGTATCTTTTGAGAACCCACTTGATCCAATATGGCATTGATTAGCCGAAAAAGTTTCCAGTTTTATTCATCCAGCACACCAGCAAGCAGGTCCATTTTCATGACCCTAAGCAAAAGGTTGAGCTTTATCAGTGGGCAGGGAAAGCCCCAAAACTGTAGCTCCATAGCCATGAGGATGCTATGTTTCAAAGATAAATCTCAGTATATGTTTTGTAGGAAAAACCATGTACAACTGCGGATACAGTCTCTTTCCGTTAATGAAACTGTGCATCTTTGTGGAGATACTGGGAGCAGTACTAAATTTAATAACATGTGGATGGATGAACAACTATTTTTCAAGAAGCTGGACAGCCTTTGTACATCGAAAGAGATTTTTGACTTTCTTAGCTCTCTAGAAGTCATGTCTGATACTATGGCATCAGGAGCCCTGCAGAGGATTTCTGAAGTTGAGGTGGATGACAATGGTCTGAAAAACCCTGAAGGAGTTTTAGAGAATGAAGTTTTCAGGGCATTGTGCTTCCAGTTTGAATTTGAATCCTCAAAACTGTCAAACACTGGGCTGCTGAACGCATTGCAAGCTTTGATAAAGCTACGTGTAGATCCCCAGAGTACACTGATGGCAAGCTTGCTTTCAGAGGCTGAGGAACGGCTTGGTAAAGGACAACTGACTGTTAAAAATCTGTGTGCTCTTGGAGAGAGTTTGCTTGAGTTGGAAGGCCCAAGTTGTGTGACGCTGGAACAAATTGTGAACCACATGCAAGAAAAAGACATTGAGAAGTGGAGTCCTAGAGAAATGGTGATGGTTTACAAGATGCTGCAGGTGACTGTCAGGGAAGGGGAACAATACCAAGACTTGGTAAACAGACTGAACAGTGCCACTTTAAACATAGTTTCCCAGCTAAGCCCCAGGTTCACAAGCGTAATACTGAATTCACTGGTGGTTCTTCATCAGACTCAGGCAGTTCCTTTAGTTACAGCACTGTGTAGGCATTCTGTGAAGCATGTTCCATATTTCACAGGTGATGAACTGGTAAATGTACTGGAAGCCTTCCTATACTTTGGACATCGTGAAGAAATTTTTACAGAGGCACTGGAAACACATGTTCCCAAGTCCATCTTTTCCATGCATCCTCAAACAGTCAGCAAAGTCATGCAGTATTGCTGCCAAAAGATGATTCTTTCTAAGCCTATCTTTGATGCAGTGGCAGAAGGTTTCATTTCCGATGCCGACAGGTTTACCACTGACCAGATTGCTGGGTGTATTGTACCGTTTGGGACTCTTAACTATGTGCCTCCAAGTGCTTCTTCCTTGTTTAGGAAGCTTGAAACCGTACTGCATACTCGCTTTAGTCACTTTGAGCCTCACACCTTACTGAACCTGCTGCACTCGTGTGTCCTTATTCAACGTTACCCAGTAAATTTTCTGCCAAAAATATTTAGTCCCTATTTTCTGCAACAGCTTCAAGGTAAGAAGCAGTGTTTCTCTTGTGACATTCCACATTTCTTTCTATTAACGTGGTGTGTCTCTTGTCAAGCACCCGTTTCTTACACTTTTATCTGTCAAATCAACAATGACTTGATTAAGGTGAGTGGAGAATAGTGACGAGGAGGCCAAAGACTGTTGCTCCTTGTCACAGCTGCAGTTGTCTTTCAGTTTATATTATTTAGAGGAGTTTGAAAATTGCACCGTACAATCTTAAACAGAGATTTGAATTCCCTTAAAAATTTTATTTCAGCTAATCCTTCTGCTTTTTTGAAAAATACCGACCTTCTGTTTTTCCCCATGTTTGTCCTTTGTCTCATACAGGTTTTAGATGCTAGGTTATATTCTGTGGAGGAAACGTGTTACTTTTAACTCTAGCTGTTTAAACTTTTTTGCCTATGCAGTGATTGATGTGAATACTCACAATGAAGTGAGGCTATGTTACTATGAGACTGGTAAAACTAGGAGGGCTAGTGAGACCAGTTATGGAATGAACAAGACTCAGACCAAAAGTGGTAGATTTTTTAACGGCAATGATACTTGGAATGATACATGAGTGACATAAAATATGGTTTAATGATTCTGGGTTCATTTTTCTCTAAATTGTTGCAATGTAATGACTGCCAACTGAAGGATGTGGCATAAAGGTGGAATACTGGATAGTGAGTCCTGAGACTTGACTTTTATTCTGGATGTAGCCTTCCATTTGCTTTGTGGCTTTGGGCAAGTCACTTCACTTTTCTGTATGTTTTTCTCCCTCCACAATTGTTTGCTTTGCTTACTTGGATCTCATACTCCTTAGGGCTGGGATTGGCTCTTAGGCGTTTTATTCAGGGGCGAGCCCAAGGGAGGACGTATTTCAAAAAACAATAGCAATACTAGTAGTACTGATTGTGAAGCTAAAATTACCTTCTGCTTGTGGACTGCTGGTTAGATTTAAGATTTTGCTGCCTGTCTTTTTAAGGTTAAGTCCTCTGTGACTTTGCATAATCCTTATTTCCAGATATTTTCCTAAGCAGCAAAACCACTCTCTTGCTGAGGCTCTAAGGGCAAAGTACATGATCACAGTTGTCAGAAAACCTGTTCATAGCCTTTAAAATTGGGACCAAATTATAATATGCAAGAAAAGTTACAATAACTGTTCCACAGCTTACCTATAATTGTGTTACTAGCAAGGTGACCTATTACTACAGAAATAATACACTGTTGTATTTTAAAAAATAGTCTAAAATTCTTTATAAACTTTGGCCAAGATTAGTACAAATTCTAGAGACAAGTGAGGTGAAGTGTAGCATTGGGACAAAAAGAATTTAAGTCACTATTATCGGTAAGAATGTGTTGCAGTTATATACACAGAATTTGTAAATGTCAGGCAGTACAAAACATGTTTTTCAAATACTGTTTTGCCTCATGATTCAAATAAGGTCCATTGTATGTAAGTGATTCGAGCATTTTATTCCTTACCTTCCGCCAGCTTGCATCATGTTCACCTTCTGAGGTCGGGGTAAGGTAGACCAGGTGTGGACTTCTGCTGTCATCTCTAGTCTTCTGTTTTTTCAGCATAAGGATTATTGTGTTATATTCATGCTTCCAACTTGGTTGTATTTCTCTTTTATATTGTATTTACCATCAGTTTGTGAAAGCTGAAAAGGGTAAATGAATAAAGCTGAAAAAATTAATTTGCAGTGCATAATTGTTGGCTTAATTAAAGTAGAAGTGAGATCTGAACCAGTAAAATGTTAACAGCATCATAAATGTGAGCAGTTAAGGATAGGCTGGCATGGTTTTTTAATTATCTAGGTAAAAATGGAAATTGAATTCTCAGGCTCACATATGTTTTCACAAGGCATAAAGATTGGTGCTTTGTCCTGGTTTTTAAATTACTTTCAATCTAGAATCTGATATGGTGATGTGATGCGTCTTCCCATTGGCATTCTGTCTGCTGACTACACTCCTGGTGGAGGCTTCCTGTGCCCATCTGTGTTCTGTGCCCCCAGCTCCTTTCCTTTTTAACTCTGAGCAAGCACTACAGCCCCATATGTGGCCCTGTGTCTTGCCATACTGAGGAAAACATTACGAAATTTAAAAATCTACCCCATGGTTTATCCTGTCTTGCTTAGGAGATCTCAGAGTCTGCTCACCTGCTGCTTCTAAGACTGCCTTGTCTGCAAGGCCTGCCTTCACCTAATTGTCTTTTTTTCTCCAGCCTCGTAAGCTTCTAGAACATCCCCCATGTGATAGCCTGTCCCTGGCTCTAACTATTGCATAATCCAATGCTTTTGGACACAAACCTATTATGAACAACACAGTTGTAAGCTTTAGATTTTAAGTAATTCTGTGTTAAATAGTAAAGCAGAATTATAGGGATAAAAACAGAATGTCTTTTTAAGTTCTCAAGCTGATACACAGAAAATGAGAAAACTCATAGTACCAGTTACTTTTAATATGTTCTTTTAAATCAAAAAACGTATTCCACTACAGTGATCAAAGTTCAGAACAGGAACGTGGGAAGATGACCTTCATGATTAGCATCTTACACTACATCAGTCTTTTACCATTCTGTAATAATACTTTGCACGTAACATGAAAGATACTTCAAGTATACACTTGTAGACAAATCTCCAGAAATTATTCAGTATTATCCACTACTTTCAGATTAAAAAAAAAACAACTGAGTGAAACAATGAGATCCTGCGATTATAACTTGGGTAGAATGGGTTATAGGAAGAAGGAGATAGGATATTTCTCCAACACCACAACTCAAACTTATTCGTCCCTATAGAATGTCCTGCATCTCTCAGATCTTTTTTTTTTTTTTTGTGAAAGACTATTGTAGTCCTAAGATCTTGCTAGTTGTATATTTTTTTATGTTGATATTTCTGTAAACCCTTTCCTCATTTTTCTGTGTCATTTCGTAACTGATCTTTCTGTTCATTCAAACAATGATCAAGAATTACAATGATCAAGTACCTCCTCTGCGCGTTAAACTGAATAGCTTTTCCTAACTTCTGCATGATGGTTTGTGTAAAGATACTTTGTTGAAGGTACACCTGAAAGCCTGAATATTGTTGTTTCAGCACAGCCACCTGGTTTGGACAGAATTGTTACCTCTCAGCTAACCCAGCTTTTTCTGACTGTTACCCTGGAGTGCCCATTTTATGAGGTATGGTACATATGAAGCCAGAACTGATGTTAACAAGAGGTGAGCCAAAGATGGCTTTGAAATGGACAGAATACATTTTGCTACATTAATATGAGGTAATTACAAAAATGTTATCTTCCTTTTTCTTTTGTTTGATTTGTTTTTCTGTCATTATGTAGGGTCCCAATCTCCTTCCAAAGTATCAAGTAAAGGCCTTTTTCACATCTCGCAGTTCTCTGGATGTTCACCTCCTCAAAAGGGTGAAGACTGGATTACTTTATTTACTGAAAAAAAGAATATATTTTGCATCAGAAGTATCAACACCATATTTCTATACAGTTGGTAAGTAACATTTCTTTAGATGAATAATAAACTGTGTGCTTATGCTGTCAAAACTTTAGGCTTGGTTTTTTTCTAGAAATAAAAAGGACTGATTTTTTTCCCTTTGTGGGCATTCTGGATTATGCAAATACAGAAAAAGTAAACAGGAATACAAAACTCTGTAGAGGGTCTGAAATGAGGAAACGCCATGGGAACTTTAAGTAAATGCATTTTCAACGTCAGAAAGAAGAACAGGGAGAGAAAAGAACTGCAACGTTACTTGGAATTTACACAGCCAGTCTGCACTGAAAATAGCTGCTAACTCTTGTATTTCTGTATTTTTATTATCAGCTCCTCTTTTACTTACCCTGTAAACAATTTGTATAATGTAAAGCAAAATGAGGCAATGCCACTTGCCTGATCTCTTTGCTTCGGTGGTGCGTAGAGAAAGGGAGAACTGGAAGGTTGTCAGCCCTCTCCCCTGCTCAGCTGGGCTCCTCTCCCCTGCTCAGCTGGGCTCCTCTCCCCTGAGCAAGAACTGTTGACTACATATAGTCAGTGGGGGTTTGTTGACTGGAAAAGAGGAGTGAGCAAAACAGAGTGTTTCATGCGCCAGGAAAGGAAACTGAGAGAAGGTAATGATAAGGAAAGATATATGCCCAGGAGGGGTGGATGATAAATAAGATATTGAGGGAAGAGTCTGTTGGACCCCATAGACATCAGAGGGGTAAAAGAAAAAAATCAAGAAGGAGGGATGATTCCAGAATTATTCTGTATTTCAGCTTCCGCATGGGGTTTAAAGTTGGCAGCGTTTACGCCAAAAGCTCTGTTTGCAAATTGACACCATCTATAAAATTAGGGAATTAATGAGAAAAAATAAAGGGGAGGGGCAGAGAGAAAGAGAAAGAAAGAGTCTCCCCCGAAAGCCCTCAGAATTCCAGCTAGCCCAGCAAAGTGCCATTTAACTACATTTTGGTTTTCAGTCGACTTGGAGGGTTACTTTGCTGTTAGCGTTACAAAAGGCTGAAGTCTGATACTAATTATCAGTCATTTGTGTTAAATAGTCTATACACAACTTTTGCACGCCTCTGTGATTCAGAAAAAAGTATTGTGATATTATTTTATTTTATAAAACTGTAAGAGGATGAGAATTACAGCAAATAGTTTTTTATATTAAATGAGTTTTAATGCTACTTCTCTTTTCATCTATACTAGATATTGAGATTAAATTAGATGAGGAAGGGTTTGTATTGCCTGCTGCCCAATGTGAAGAGGTTCACAGACGGTAAGAGAATAAAAGAAACCACTGGTAAAATGTTAACATTGACAAAGAGCATCCAGGGTGAAACCCTGGCAAAATTTAAGCTAATTGGAGTTTTGCCATTGACCTTAACGAAGCTAAGCTTTCACAATGAGACCACTGGCAAAAGGACAAAGTTGGCAAAATTAATGATCTGTACTTTTTCCTCATTGTTTTGCCTCCTGACTATACAGTGTCAGACAATTAGTCTCTTTACCCAGTGACAGTCAGGATCAAAGTGATCCTGATTTGGCTTATAGTAATTTATTTTGATCTTCTGTAATTAATTTTAAAATTAAAACCAAATTAATTCTAATTGAGTGTGTCCACATAGATTTAACATAGTTTAAGCCAGTTTGCGTTCACAAATTTAGTTCTCTAAGGAATCCTGTATAATGGGGATATTTGCTACAGGTGCTGTTTTTGTTGAAAAATGCATAGGTGTTTAAGAAATATGTTAAACAAGGATTATTTTGAGAAACCTTGGATACAAAGTTAAGCAACCTGCCTGTGTGGTATTTGCCACTGCACTTCTGTGGATAAAGCAAAAGTCTTTGAAAAGGTTATGTTGTCTCCAGCTTAACCTTCACAAGACTCAGAAAGTAATATAGGTTCATTCAAAAATCCCATCCTTTCATGTTTAAGAATGGGCTTTGATTATTTTTTTTTTAAAATTACAGCTTTCATGTGTAAATAAGGTCACAATACACTTAACATACTTCAAATTTAAGTAACTTGTTTTTACAGTGGATATACAAACTTTTGTTTAAGACGATGTGATATTTATCACCAAGTAGAAAAAACATAATCTGGATGCTGCCAACCATACATGCAGGTTTAAGCAGATTTACCTTAAACTTAACTTAAACTCTAACAGGTTTAACAGGTACACTAGTAAGTGGGATAAGTTTAGCTGCTGAAATGTTTTCAAGCTGAGACAAGTGTTTTGTATGTTTTTCCTTCTAGAATAATTCAAACAACTCACCAATAGTAGCATTAAAAATATTAAACTCTTATTAACTTGTATGGTAATTCTTGTTCAGAGCATATAAATAAGCTTTTCTGATTAGTTTCACTAAGCTTCAGGCTTTCCCCCTCCCACCTGTAAGCTGAGTGATTTAAATTGAGTGAACTAGGTAACTCCCATCCTACAACATCTAATTCAAGGAGGTATTAGGGAGTAAGAGGGAAGTTATTGTCCCATGCTTCTTGGGAACTGCAGTAGTTGTGGTGACTAAAGTAACTGATATGTTTTGATGCTACACTTCTGCTTGATTTCAGAATTGCCCTCTGTGTTGATGGTCCAAATAGATTTTGCGTTAACAGCCACAATCTGTTGGGAGAAGAAGCTATTAAACAGCGACACCTTCAATTACTTGGTTATGAAGTTGTGCAGGTAAAGTCCAAAGACAGTGGTTTGCTTTTGCTCCGGCTAACAAAACAAGTGAAAAATGATTATTTTGTAATGCTTAAAACTGTAGTTGCAATTAGTTCCCAAGGCAGATGTAGTCTTGTCCTTTCTACATTATGTTCACTCTGCCTGCCTTTTGCCTTTTTGAGGGTGTTACAGGAATTCCTTTTTCTTCCTTGGATCAATTAGTGTATTCTGCCTGTGTTTTCTGCCAAATAGTGGCTGCTTGAGAGTACTTCTCTGCAGTGATTAAAGTTCAGATCTTGACTTAAATGAAAACGTTGACTAAGAATTCAGTAGAATTGGGATTTTTAATTAAATACTTTTTAAAAAAAATCTGAATTTGGAGTTTAAAAAGAGGAGTTAAAAAAAAAGGAACTGCTTTGTATTGTAAATAATATTTTCGCAACAGAGTATATCCTTTATTTTGCCTGTTGAATTAATAGGGGTATTTTCATCTTTAAGCATACTTTGGACCAAACCAGTTACTTCTAGATTTTTTGAGATTTTCTTTTCCATTTATAATAACTTATCACGTAAGCCTAAGTCAGTTATATTTAACTTAGTTTATACTGTAATGGATGTCACTCTTTGGTTTACAATAATCTCTATTCAGATGATTTACAGACCAATAATATGCTTAGGATTAGATGTTAAATTTTAAAAAAGACAAATCTTTGATGTGTAATTTTACATCTGCTTAATGGATATCAATCTTACCCCGTTCTTTATTAAAAGGTATTTCCAGCAACCATTTTTGTTTTGTTTCCAGATTCCATTTTTTGAGACAGAGAGTCTACAAAATTGTAAAAAAATGGCAGAATATCTACACAAAAAAATCTTTCCTCATACGTACGGACTTGGCTGCTGACACTGGAGAATAATACTAAATCACAGGTTGACCTCCTGTACTGTAAAGTGTAAATATTGTATGTGGAAGAACAATTCTGTTTTCTAATTACCTCCACCTAAAGATGATTTGAGCTTCTGAATGTGACACCTTCCAATATTTGGAACAATTGACATACAAAGAGTAATAAAGAGCAACATATTTTGTTAAGCTTTATGTCAATATTTATTATAAGTTAACAGATGTAAGTGCCAGACAGTCAATGCTGCGTTCCCTTTATATTTTCACTGGTTCTAACTCACAGCTGCAAATGGACAGATGTGGCTATTCAAGGGTACCCGCTGGTGCTGAATGTACAGAAAGTGCCATGCTACCTAGTAATCAGGGCTTTTCTTGACGGTATAGAAAGAAATTGTGCAATTTACTCATAGCTGTTTGTGTGATTTCCCAAGTGTTTCATAAACCTAAAATGTGCAGTAGTTGCACAAGGAGTATTCGCTTATTGCCCATACTTAAGAGATGTAGAGTGCTGTTCACTAAATAGCAATGCCGTACAGAAAGAGAGAGTTTTTATTAAAAAGATTCACTTGACTTTGTAAAAGAACAGCTGCCACAGTGTAGTGGACTTGCACAGCTGTCTCTGTGGGGGCCACGCAATGTTCTGGATATGTGTTATTTGTAGTATTGTCTTTGGTTGCAATTTTATCTAAACTGGCTAAGTGGGGTTATGTACGCGCTCCAGAGTTCCTTCAGTTTACAGCCTGCCATTCTAGCCTGAATACTTATTATGCTCTGAAGGTCTGAAACAGAACTATGTCCTATGCGGTCCTTTCTTCTGCAGAATTTCTGCCAGAATTTAGAACTGGAACCAGTAACCACTTCAGCTGCAACAAGCGTGCTCTAACTTGAGTCAATATGTTGCTTTACAGATGGATGAAGGGAAAATAACATAGCCTGAGTTCTGAGTTCAGTTCACGTAACTGCTACATAGAACACATTTGCAGGTTAGCTTGTGCATCCTGTCCTGTGTGGAATTGTTATTTACGAGTAGCAAAGCAGAATTCTCAGCATCACCTGGCTTGATTTTAACTATTATGATTTGATGCAAAAAAGGTGAAACTTTTACATCTGTAAAGTTCTATATATTTCACCAGTAGATACAGAATGTGGCCATTTTTTCCTTCCAAGGCTACTGTTAGTAATTTGTGAGTTGCGGGTGTCTGTCAGTTGTCCCAACAATTCCTGGAGATTTTTGGATGCAAAATCCAGATCCAAGATACGATTTACATTGTGTCATGCAGTGCATTCCATTCATGTTAATTTGTTGCCTGTATAACCCTTACCCACAGTAGTATGTCAGCACCGACAGGTGAGGAAGCACCTAGAGGCAATGAGATACTTTCCAACAGTGTAATAGGAAACTTAGAGCACATCAGTAACCTAACAGTTGTCATCCTAGCAAAAGAGAAATTGAAGGAGAACAACTGAAATGTGTTTGCAGAACATCTATAAGGTACTTCTCCCTAATACAGAAGAAATGGTCACTAACTGAGCACTGAAGGGAGACGTCAACCACTCAGAACTGAATGAGAAACAAGTAGTAGGAACAATAGCCTGTGAAAAGCCTTCAAAAGTGAGGAGGGATGAGAAGGGACTGAAAGAGAAGGGGGTGACGCAAGCAAAAAAACGAAAGAGGAAAACTGATACTGGTGTCGATGACTCACACTTTTCTCCACGGTGGAAGTGAGCTGGTGATGCTTATTTCTCACACAGGCCAGGAGGTGGTGGTGTTCTCAAACAGATTTGATTTCCCATAGTTTTTCAAACACAGATGGTTTGTAAATATAGTAAGACTATTTAAAAGAAGTAATTTGTACTGACTGTCCCAAACTAAAAATAACCTGTCTAGAATACGGCCATATCCTGTCTTACTCTTCACTGGCATACATTTGATACCGATTTTTTAAAAAGCATTCTGGTATTGTTAGAAAACATTTCCTTCTCACTTTGTTCTTACTGTGATTCTTTTCATTTAATGCTGCTGGATTTGTTTAACAAAGTATTTATTTTTGAAAAGGAATCCAGCAGTTACCGCTCTCTTGCCCAAGGTCATTGACTATAGAGGAACTTGCAGGTCATGAATAATGAAAGTAACACGCACCTCAGAATGGGCTGCTCTGTGTGCTCTGCTTCTCACATCATGCCACACAAGGGCTATCGATTGCCTGATTTACTACTTAGCCACGCCCCTGATTAAGAAGTTCTTTGTTTTTATTATTCTTCACTAGGAGACAAATGATACAGGTTTCCTATGTGTAAGTACCTGACAGCACTCCAGCGTCAGTCAAAGCTGTGGACTTCTAGTCCTTGTGCTACGATCAGTCTGGCTGTTGTTCCTCTCTGAGCAATACTGCCTCAGCTTTAAACAACAGCAGGATCAATGGCTCTTGAGAACCAAACTGATGCATATTCTGCAAGACATATTCCTTCTCCTGAAATTACCTTAAAACTGAAGTACTGGATTCAGTGAGAATACAAGGCACTAAATGCTTAAGCATGTTTAGATGTTTACTCTAAACATGCTTTTTAAATGACTACTGCTCAAAGCCTTGTGTTTTTTCCATCCTTTCTGCCGAAATATTTAGTGCTTGTTCTGCTAGTATTGCTTTTTTATTTTCTTTTTTCAGCATTGGATACAGAACCAAAGATGATTTTTCTTGTGACGCTCTTGAACAGATCAGTCCCTCAGATACCACTCGTATAGTGAAAGCCAGCAAAACGGATTCCTGAAATCAGCTAGGCACAGATTTTGTCTGTTAAAATGCTAATTACTCAGAAGTTCCCTTTAACTTGACTTCCACTTGAAGTTTACTGAACTGCTAAGCACTTTTCTAAGTCAGATCATTTCTTTACTTGCCCATTTATGGATAAGCCCGTCTTTTGGAAAATCTGTGTTGAATCCCCATTTCAGCTGTTGTGCAAATAAAATGACGCCTTGCAATTCTGTAGCAACAGTGTAAGAACTAAGAAGTCGGTGACCGCTGATACCTTGAGAAGTAAGCTTGCTTCAATGTTAAGTCTGTGAATAGTTATGTAGAAGCACTGCCTAAAATTGCAGAGAGACAGCTGTTGACCCAACAGGTCTCACTTCAGTGTTGCTGCCTAAAATGTTCAGCTCTTGCTGATGCTGCTTTTCATGAGATTTTTGTGAGACTGTAAGGAGAAGACATGCATTTGAATTAGCATAAGGACAAGTACAGCTGCTATTTCATCCTATTTTTAATCCAAATCATTCTCATTAACTAAAATGTAGAGGAAAAAGGAGAAGCACCATATTGCTTTTTGATGCAAGATGGTTTTTTTTCTACATAAACGTTGCTGGCAGTGATAGATACAAGAGATTTAGCATGGATCCAGGCTTGGCGAAGGTTCTTCCAATAAGCAGGTGATGCCATTTTTCCTGTAGAATTCTGCCTGCACATGATTAATCCTTGCATGATCTCTGATCGGCTGCTCTATGGGCTTATTTATGCGTCTCCCATACTCTGAAGATGACAAAACAGCGACAGGTCTTGCCATTTCCTGTGAAAATATAAAAGTCTTATAAGAAAATCACAGAGTGGATACTTGGCAGTTATCTATTGCTAAATGTGCTGTGGCCAGGGGCAAAATAACAGACAAAATTGTACAGCATCTGCTATATGGATGTATATTTATTTAGCAGTGATCTGCACTCTTACTGTTCCATCCCTGACCTAGTTTTTTATGTATATTAATAAACATGAATGTATCACTAGATGACAAGATGATAAGTTATGGAGCTGTGCTGTAAGTTACTGTGGACTGATAATTTTTTACACACACACACACACACGCACAGAGGCAATTACCATGTGATTACTGGCAAACTAAATGCTATGTTACTGGAAAGTGGCAAAGATTCTATTTTTATTGTTATTGTTCTTGTGCACTGACTTGAATGATTCATTTGAAAAATAGGAGAGATTTGTGTCCCCTGTTACAGGAACACCTACCCTGCTTGCACAATTCAGTGAAAGCACCGCATGAAAAAAATGAAAGCCTAAAGAAAAACCCTGAGCAACCACTAGTCCATGCAAGCTTTCCCTGAAGGACATAAAGCATATACTACTGTATTTTTGCACAATGAAAGGTTTTACTAAAAATGCTTGTAGCTTTAAGATTACAGAAATAACTGCTCTGCAGTGATGCGAAGTGGACTTGGTGAAAAATAACCTGACTAAGAAAAGATTATTTTAAGCTTGTTCTTCATAAACTGCACTTTAAGTGACTGTGCAATCACTATCTGCAATCTGCAGTTCCTTCCTGTGCTACAGCAACAGGGAGCTCTGGAGAAAAAAGGGAAAGACGGGATTTGTTTGGTTTTTTTCCCCTATCCACAAGTCTCAGATTTAATCAGGCTGCTTGTATACTTGTGCACTGGCTAACACAGTAAGCCTTGGTCCCCGATGTGTTTACCTAGTCTTACAATATAATACCTACAAGGAGAATCAAAATGCAGATACCATGCCACAGTTCAGGTGCAAACAAATGACTTCTTTGCTACAACAGACACAAGTCTGAGCCGTACCAGCACTTACGATGGAACCCGTGAAGCACACGAGCCCCTCTATTTCCTGCAAGGATGCAGGTGGGAGCACAGATCTGAGGGGTCTCATAGCAGGGCAGTCAGCTGTGAGACATTTCCAGACTCATGAAAAGAACTAGACCTGAGAGTCTTGGGAAGAGGCTGTAAAACCCTTTTTTTTTTAAAAAAAATAAAACNTTTAAATAAAACAAAACGAACACAACAGAAAAGCCTATTCCAAAACAACCATTCATCCCCCAACTCTCCCCCTACCCTTCCTGCCTACCTTGCTCCACCCCATTAAAAGCTATTCAGTACACCAACTTATAATCCCACCAGAACAAAAATCAAGTCAAGAAGAGTGGCAGGCAAAAAATAAGACCATTTGCTCCTCCCTCTCCAGTTTTGGATAAATATTGAAAAGGAGGAATGACTGAATCTTGGTACTATCAAGAAAGACTTCACTAGCGATACAGGGTTTACAGTGCTAACGACAGGCAACAGTGTATAATTCCAATAGTTTGTGTTCCCTTTAAATAAATAAGATTCGGTTTTCAGCATCCTTGGTATCACAGCGCTGACTGTGCACAGTGGCATTTCATCTTTGCAGGTTCGGCATTCAGCAGATTTCAGATTTTCCAACAGTTGGCTGGGAAGCATCCCGCTACACGCCTTCACGGTGTGTAATTCTAGCACTGTTAACACTTGAAATCAGCAACGGCAGCCTTGTGCAAACACTCCGCTGCAATCACTGCACTGCGTGTAGCTAAAGCGAGTATCTGTGACTGTACTCTTGGATTCCCTGGGTGCACCCAGGCTCTCTGCAGGAAATGGAGGGCTTACGTGTAGCGGTTTGGTTTTTTCCACTTCAAGGAAAAGAGTGTACTGTGGTGGATTCAGCCTGTCTCCTTTCAGTGTTGTACTAGACAGATGTTGGTTGTGGCCTTTTTATTTATTATGTTTTATAATGTAGTTGTTATTATTATATAATGTCTGTGAGGGCCACTGAGGCAATTAAAGAGCAGGAGTTGAGTATGTGACCTGCATTTAGTTATGGGTAAGTCCAGTGTTGGGTGTCATCACGTGCAGGAGGATCATGTTGTAATATTCAACAGCTGTGGGTTTGATGTGTCTCCATGCTAATTAAAGGGCTGGATTAAGGGACACCTGTTCAGGCAGAGTCCCTTGCGTGCACTGCCCAGCAGAGCTGGTGTGCATTCTGGCCCATACACGTTTGCTTTAGGAAGCAAACTGGTAGGAAAGTGAGGTTTTTTGATACAGAAAGGACACAAGAGCTCAGTAAAAAAAAAACTTAACTCTGCATTGATAAACTGTTTCTACACAAATTTCCCAGCTGGAGGTTGAGTTTGGTATTGGGGGAGGGGGGTTGGCTTTGTTTTGTTTAAATAAAAAGGCTCATTTTTAATTGGAGTAGTCATTTACATGGCTTTTGACCTCACGCAGATTTGCAGTTGAGTTACTAGGCATGAGCAGGTGATGGTAATGGGCACTCCTGGGATTCCTTTGGGAGCACCTAATACTCCCTGCCCTATCTGATAGAGTTGAAGGGCATTATGGCTATGCACTGAAATGTCTGGCATATATAGCTGCTAGTGAGAGGAAACGCAAGCGGTGGCTTTTGTCACAAAATATCAGCAGTTTTATTGCACAGCGATTACAGTAATTTTAACTTTTGTCTCTCTCTTCCTTCTTGCATCTCTATCATATATCACCACCAATACAGGCAGCCATTCCGAGCCTACCCGTCTCTTTACATGCCACGAGCCCATTGGGATTTTGAGGCTATTAACACACAGAGGTTGCACTTCATTTGGTTTTTGACAGCCTCTGCCTGTGTGCGTGTGTATATAAATATATATATACACACTTGTGTATGTTTATTATTCAGATGCTACATGGAAAAATACATATTTCTATATATGTATATACATTATAGTATTTCTGTTTTCAAGGCAGATGATTAAAAACATAGCTGCATACTTCCTTAGCTATCAGGCTGCACATACACATTCTGCTGGCCTTGGGTGCTTCACCCAGCCTTTTCCAGGCATGTCCGTTGTCTTCTGATTGACCTCTCCTTTGCACAAGCTCCCTATGAATTTCGTTCCTGGAGGGCAATCTGGTGTAAGTTTGCGTAACAAACTCACCAGCTTCAGAGACTTGGGCTCTCTCAGGCGTAGGGAGGGTGAATGTCAGAGGGCAGTGGTTGAGTCGGGGCCCCTGAATCCAGTCCTCTCAGTGAGAAGAGCTTTCAAGCATCACAGGAACAGCTGCAGGACCACCTGAACTGCAACTCTGGAGGGGCACAGATGGTTCAGAAGTCACTCTCAGTGACGCTGAAGGTCTGTAACAGAGGGTTTGCCTTGCTGTGTCTATCTCTTTCCCCATGCTTTAACTTGCATACAGCTTGCCACCTGGAAATCTACAGGATGCCAAAAAGCAGGAGCTAACTGAGATGTCTTCACTGGCTAATGGTTTTTACTGAACCTCCTTCCAATTCCTTTGATACCATACAGGCTGCATTATAAAGGGTAAAACAATGCCTATAATCTCCAGCCATGTCAAAAAATACAAAATACCTTTAACAAAGATAATTATGAAATTATCAAAGGGTTACCTCCTCATTAATGTTAAGACCACGACTCTTTGCATGTTCTCTGTCACATCGGTGAAGTTTTTCGTTGTAACCCTCTGGTCTTTTAAAAATGGAATCGTAAGTGGAAACATCTCCTGTCTTGAGAAAAGGGGAAAAAATGGCTAATTTTCAGTATTGCTTAACTTCACAGGTTACAGAATATATGTAGTTGAATCAATACTCAATAACACAATACTTAATAACAGTGCGCATATAACATTAGATGAATGGCAACTGTAATATTACTGAGCTACCATTAACAAGTTTGGGTCACCCCTTTGCAATAAAAACACCTTATGACGTGTGGTATCTTTTTAAAGTCTGTTCAGCTCTGAAATTTCCCTTGTGGCAATTTACCCCAATTTTTCCCGGTAATCTGTTGTTACTTTTGGAAATTTAACTGGTTTGTTTGGTTTACTTTTCGGAACTTTATATTCTCCTTCTTAAGTTCATAAATTTGTCAAGTGATCTGGCACTGTAATGTAAAAGGAAAGCAGGCAGTTTCAGAATTCATTTGGAATGAAAAAGACAAGGTATCCTGCAGTGGAATCACCATTTAATTTCTGATTAAAGCAGAACTGAGAAGAGTTCAGAAACATGCCAGTCATAATGCTGTGATCTAGTAGTATGCATGTATGCCACATATGAAAATACAGCACACCCCAAGCCAGAATATTATTGTGTTTATGATACCTGTTGACATATTGCATCCAAATAAGCAACATTAAAGATCTGATCTGCTAACAAAGGCATTTATGAAATCCAATCAAGAAGTTCTCATCAATGGAATCAAAGGAATTTCAAAACCAAAAAAGTCTTCAAGGAAAGAAAAACAAAATCCTTGTTGAAATACCAGTTGTCAGTTGTTAATGAACTTCATTAAAAGGCCCATATGCTGGTAAACATGTCAGTCGATCACTGGTTTTGTGCATGGCTGACTATAAATTTGAAAAATTGTGCATTTTGTTGGGTTTTTTTTTTTACTTGTACTTTACAGTGTGCCCAATTTAGCCTTTGAAAAACTCTTGTATTTTGAGTCTTACAATTTACAGTGCTATCCTCCAAAAATAGTCAAGTCAGGGCAGGTCAAGAAGGCTATAATGGTTCCATTAAAAGGAAGCCATAAGTAAGAGCACTAGTGAGGCACCACTGTAATCACAGGCTTCATTTGGAAGGGTATCTCCATTATTTGGTTCTGCTAAGAGGAGAGGTGGTTTGGTATTTAACCTAACCATCCTTTCATTTCTCAGAAACCATCAAGCCTCAGAATTTCTGGCACGTTCAAGAGATTATTATTATTATTATTATTATTATTATTATTATTATTGTTATTATTATTTCTGTGCTTCCTTGCTTCTCCTTTCCTCCCCACACTACCAGTTTCATTCAGAATTTTAGTGGGCATCTAATTTGTGCTCACCGCCAGGAATGTTATTTGTTCATTTGTTTTTATTCACGTGGCGTTATTTGTCCATTATTTGTTACCTGTGTCCGAGCAGATAATTCATTCTTTCTGGAACTCGCAGATAGGAAGCCAGTCTGTTATGTTAAAAACTAGCCCTATCCCAGATGATCTGTTTAAGATCTTCTGCCAGATGTGTAGAGGCAACACTTCTGTGGTCAATATATTGATAAATTTTTGCTGTTGTTTCTCTTTGTTGTTAAATGATGACTTGGTTGGCCTAGGTGGTGGTGGGGAACTGTTTCTTAAACCCATCAGAGCAAGTGAATCACGCAGAGCAGACAATAAATTTGCACTCAGGGTGGGCATCCTCTGTGTACTGCTACTAAAGCTAAGCACTTTGAAAACATTCATTAATATTCCAGACACACAGAAAATAGGTAATAGCTTTCTCCATGTCACAGAAGAGGAAACACCATGCAACCTGGCTACAGTAACTTATGTAAAGCAATCGAGGGAGCAACTGTCAGCCAAGGGATTAAAAGGCAGGAATTTCTGGCTTCTGGCCATGTGCTGAGCACATCTTCCTCTATTTCTCTCCACTTCAGCCTCTGACACACATTTGGTTTTTAAGCTGCAAAATAAAAGGAATGAAATTCCTCTTCCTGTACAAATAAAGAATTTAAAATTATATAATTCCTTAATTG
>RSEF01000002.1:89703088-89725779 GCA_003993805.1 Himantopus leucocephalus
AGTCTGAAGTTACAAATCTACCTGCCTTTTAGCAGGGCCACTCAGTCAATGCTGGAAATTGGTTTTGCTGTGCCTTTAACGCCCGGTGCTGTGCTGTGGTCTGCACCCTGCCCGCATCCCAGGGCTGTACCACCTGCAGACTCTTACAGGTCGCCACTTGTCCCTGCCCAGTGCTCTGCACATTCAGCAGCCTGTCACTTGGGTAGGGAGGGGATTCACAGGATGTATTTATTGTTACAAATATATGTTGCCATAATATTGCTATATTACATTGATATAATAGACATTTTGGAACTTTTTAATGTGGGTTTTTTTTGGGGGGAGAGGGGAAGCCGTTAAGTTCAACGTCTCATATGACTCTTTTCAGAGAAAGAAAGGTTTGCTACCCAGGAAGTATAGCCCAGCTGAGGCTGAAGGTGTAGGATTGTTTTCATTTCTGATTTTAAAAACGAGGACACAGATAATGTGAAAAAAGGGTGATATAATTGCAGCAGAGAGTGAGGGGTAAGGCTGCCTGCTGGTCTACTTGAGTTACTGCTACATGTTAAGCATCAGTGCAACACCTTCAGAAGCGTTCAGTTATCGAGGCATATATTGATGTTGGTTTGAGTCACTCTCTTTTCCTTATTAAAGCTGAGGATACAGAAAATTTGCATGATGCACATTGAAAACCTTTTCCCTCAACTGAAAATGGAGCAGTTTCTTATTAAAGGGTCCCTGGGAATGTGTGTTACCAGAAAAACCACAGGTGCCACATCCACCCCCGACAAATAATGCCTTTTCTAGTGTTCCCCCTAAAGACATCTCGCATTTCGGTGATACCATGTGGCCGGTTGCTCCTTAATCCTCGGTGAACCATGTCTCTGCCTTCTCTTGCCACCCAGTGACGGCATCCACCCTCGTTTGCCATCCACAGGTAGCAAACACCTGCTACACTTCGCAAAGGCCTCTGAAGCTAAAACCTGCTATTTAGGCATTAGATAGCCTCGCTAGCGACCAACGCGCGGCATTTCCACTGGCCTTTGAAATATTAACCGTATTTTTTTGAGACACCCACCTGACGAGGTCCCTCACGATGAGGGCTGAGCCCTCGCACAGGGACTGAGCGCCATGTCCTTACGCTGCGCACAACCCCAGGGGGAAGTCTGGTCACTCCAGTCCCGCCGGGCCCTGCGAGGCTCCCCCGGCTCGGTCCCTTCCCTCCCTCACCTTGGCCTCCCGGTGGAAATAGCTGAGCTCCGGAGGCCCTTCCCGTCTGGCCGGGATGCGGCTGAAGGCGGAGAGGGCGGAGAGGGGAGGCCGCCGCCTCCTTCCCGCCGCGCTACCGAGTGCCTCCTCTGGCCCTCCCGACCCTTCGGCCCCCGGGGCCGCCGCCGGGGCGGGGGAGGCCATACTGCCGGGCGGCCGCCGTTACCCGGCAACGCTCCGCCGGCGGCGAAGGGAGGGCCCCGGCCGGCGGGGCCGAGGCGGGCCGGGAGTCCCACACACAGCGCGGGGAGCGCCGGGCCAAGCCCCTTCCCGGGAGCGACCCGGAGTCTGAGGCAGCCTGACAGGAACCGGCCACCCCCCCGCCCCCGTCCCCGGCGCGGTTGGGCCCTGGTGGTCGCGGCCGTGGGAGCTGTGGGCGTTTCCACAGAGCGGTGTTAATGAAACCTGGAAGCGCGGAGCGGCGGACAGCCAGGCGTGGCGAGGCCGTGGGCTCGAGTTTTGAGCAGCGGCCTCAGGGCCATCTCCGCGGGCAGCCTGACCCGCGGCCCGGCCCGGGGCTCCAGCGCCCTGCCTGGTGCTTGGAAGCTGGTGAAGAAGGTTAGAGCAAAGCCTGGCCGAAAGGCACTGACTTTTTCCTGTGGCTGTTTGCGCCAATCCAGAAATCCCCTTTTAAGTGGAGAGGTTAAATAAAATCACGCCGAGGTCCAGAGTTCCCACCAGGGTGAGGATCCCGAGTCTCGGGGAACGTGGGGTCTCTTCGGCCCACACCTCCTGGGGCACGGGTTTTAACAGGGTGCTCGGCCATTTCGGGCAATGCGGCTGGAAGTCTCTCTCACACACAAACATTCGTGTTGGGGGCACTGAACATAAGCGTCTCACGGGTACAAATCTCTAACAACGGATTGACCCTAAAACTGCTCTACACTGGTATTGCCTGGCTCCTGGTTTCAGTATTACCTTGCGGTTATCCTGCTTTAATACATACACGTAACTACACTCACTGTGCCGCATGGGGATCTGTGATGAGCTTAGTTTGTTTTACCTTTCTTTTCCACAACCACAGTTGCAGAACTAACATGCCACAGGTACAGCGTGACTATTATTATTTGCTACTGGTATCTTTTGGCAAGCACTTTCACGACAGCACTCTTCCAGGCATCTCATTTTTACTGAACATCCAAGGTTTATTGAAAAAAAACCAACCCCAGCATTCAGGGTACCAGAGACCTTTGCAACCAGTTCTTTTGGGCATCATGGACTCCTGCAATAATTCAGGTCTACTGATGTAAAAGTCCCATCCCTTCTATATAGCTGCTGCTGTCCCATCACTAACACACTGAATAATATAGCCTCTTGCTTCTTTGTAAGTGCAGTGTGGAGGTATTTATACTCTACAGTCTCGGGTATGTGTTTTTTTAAATCATTCGTGACAATTCCCATCTGCTTATCTAATAACGTCCCTCTATCAATTAGGGTCCTCTTCCTTCTGCAGCATGGGCCAAATTAGCGCAGCGTAAGCGAGCAGTGGAATTGAAAATCCAACAGCTGCCTTACTTCAGCTTCCTACGCAGACACACATTTGCCACGGTGCAAGTGCTTTTTTGTAGTTTAGTCCGAGCACCAAGAGATAGCAAGCCCATTTATAAAAAGCAGCTCAGCTGAAGCTGCAGCTATAAATAGAGCCGCAAGAAACCGTTCGCCAGAAATCTCAACTAAGCTAGGCAAGAGCTCTGAAGTCAGATCTAAAATGTTTCTCCCCAGTTTTCCTTCTACTGTTTACATGTAGTGCATTTTGGTTAACGTTTAAGATGGCATTAATTGAATTGCACTATCTGGATGCAATTCAGAGTGTCAAAAATACTGCTGGATGCTTGTTACAGATTTGTCCTAAACCACCCATTTGAAATAATTTAAAATGATGGTTTTCAGTTCCTTTTTCCTTCCCAATGAAGGTATAAATCCCTTTAGAATTATTTGACTCTTACAAAGGCTTTTTCTTCCTGGTCACCTTTTGCAGACTCCCCGGAAGCAGGGTATGAATGCCCAGGGCGTTTTGTTCCAGTTACAACCAGGCTTAGATCATATGCTGCTACTACACTACTGTTAAGTGTATGTTCCCATTATAGAGTAGGATGGGAGATCAGTCTGTTTCCTTAGTAATTTAAATATGAACACGTAAACAATTGTGAGAGTGCGATGGAGGCAATTTTAATCTATATGGTCAAAAGGAAGCATTCAAATACAGCTGAGCTCAGAGACCAAAGTGTTAAAAGTTGCTTTGAATTCAGCATCTTAAGGAGAAGAAGTTCAATTGCCAGCCTTTTTAGGGATGAACAGTGTCCCCCTCAGGTTCCACTGCTAAGGCTCCTGAATTTCAAATATGTTGATATCTACTGTCATAGTCATAAAGGTGTCTCAACGGCAGGGTCACTGTTCTGAAATGTCAAACTGGCTTATGGAATAACTTTGCAAGAAAATTCTTAAAGGAATTTGTGAAGCAAATGGTAACGGGGCGGGGGGATGACAACATATGGGATGGAGATGACAGCAACAGGGGGATGGAGATGGGATGGACGCAAGAGGACAGATGGCATATAAATGGACAGGTCATTGATAATGCAGAAAAACCACAGTAGCTGTTTTCTTACTACAAGCTGACATACCTGCTTCGAACTCAAGTCACTTAGAGCTGCGATGGCTAGCCTCAAATTAAGGCTTAGCAATTCATCTTGCGTCCTTGCTGTTTGACCTCAACATGTGCCAGATTGCTGTATGTTTCTGACCCTCAGCTGATCCACGGAGGAGAGACAGCCTTTGCCAGCAAATGCTGCATCCAATGGCCCTTGAAAAAGAGGCTGAAACAAAAACTGCTCAAAAACTCTGTCCCCTTTCCATGACCATAGCTTTGGTCCAAGCCAATCGTTTCACACAAGTGCTTGTTTCTTCCAGACCCTGGATTAGTGACAGACTGCCTGTCTCAAACAAGAAGGCTCTTCGGAAGTTTTCTGAAGGAGGCAGAGACAACTATACATCACCTGCAGAAGTCAGTATACTTTTTGCAGTCTTCAGGGGTGTTTTTTTTTTTGTTCATGAGCTGCTCAGGAAATTTTTAAATTTTCCCTGAATATATCTGTTGTTTCAAATAATTCTCTACACAAATACTATGTCTGAGCCTTGGTCTGCAGATTGCAAACATTTCCTGGTTGGTCTGTGACTACAATTTCAACTGCTGGACTGCAGAATTATGCTTTTCAAGTAATTATATTTATTTTTATTTTAATAATTGAAAAACAATTACAAAATGATAAGTGGTTAACTGATATAATTTCAACTATTATTTGTATGCTGACTGATATCTGCTGAATTGATATTCCAATTCATGGAGTCAGATGAATATTCTGTTCAATAACCCTCTTGGTAAGTAGAGTAATACACAGTTTTATACATGAGGTGGACATTACTTTCATAACAATTGTTATTTGTAACACTGTTTTGGAATGCAAACATGGAAATTTCTAGTCCTGGAATGTGACTCTTTCAAAATACCTCACATGCATTTTTCCTGTCAAAACTGAGATTTTCAGGAAGAGCATCTCAATGGCTACAAATATATTTGAAAAATACTCCATCAAAAATTTTCAATAAATTCTTGGCAGAATCTTTGTTTTGAGTAGTGCCATCCTACAACATAAAGGGGGTCATATCTTCATAGTTGCAAACAGGATTAAAATGTCCTCATCTTGCATTTTGACATATTAATAACTACATTGATCAGAATAATTCCTGCCCTTAAATTTGAAAAGGTTTAAAATTAGTATGTAACAAACTTTAGGGAGAACCAGCTACAGCTGATTTATACACCACTTTTGATAAATCCACACATATTTGAAGTACTTCAAGGAACAAAAATACTCTCTTAATTACATGTTTTATTTAAGGCACATATATCTTATTCTACATTCGTTTCTTCCTCAAAGTCACTCCACTATTTTAGTCAAGAAAGGAAGAATAAAACTAAAAAGCCCTAGTCATAAAATTGTTTGGGATCGACCTGTAAAAAGTGTTGAAGGGTACTATCTAGGTTAGGTGAAGGAGAATATGCTACCTGAAAATGAAAAATTAAAATATTGTCATACAGAAGTACAACCAAAAGGAAAACTACACATTAAAGGACAAGGTAATCGTTGCTTTTAACAGTAAATCTGCTGCTATATAAAGCATCCTGACAACTTAGCTAATTATTTGTCCTGGTGTGAAATTCTGAAAACAAAACAGGACAGACTTTCAACAGCTCTACTGTCAGATGTGCACATCTTTCTCTTTAGAAATGAGCAGGTTGAACAACTACCTGTACCTCTGTGGAAAAACGGAAGGTCTGTAGATATTTTACAAAATAGAGGAATCATGAAGAAATACAAAGAGAATAAAAAATGCTTTTCACAGAGCATAAATAAGATGCTAATGCCTCTTTTTAGAAACAGCAGCTAAATAGCATCAATTTACAGGTAATCCTAACTATGTTTGTAGTTAACAAAAATATCTGCAAGTCTGATTTTTATTCCTGTCCTTTAGGTAGCCCTCCATAAATTGGAGCAAAGCATTGACTTTGAAAAAGAAATCCAGCAGGCTCCCCAGGTGTTCCCATTTGGATTTCATTTTCCCAGACCACAGTGAACCACTCTTATATTGATCTTTTGGCTGCTGCCTCACGGTGTGAAATACATTTGCATTGTACTTTTTGAAGTCACACTCTGTGGTTCAGTAGTGACCTATGAACTGCGGCACCAACATGGAAGCTGTAGAACTTGAGCATTACTGTGATGTAGAATATATGGAATATCAAATACTGATTTGTATGGTTATCATAAAGCTTTTCAAGTTACACACTGATACATGAACAGTGTTATATCCAGTTATTAAGGCTGAGGAAATCACTGCAGGAGAGGAAGAAAGAGGATACAAGAACTCTGGGTCAATCTAGACAGGGGAAAAATAAAACAGTATAAACAGTAGATGTAAAATGCATTGGAAGACAAAAAGTATTTATTGGATACAAATAGCTTCTCGGCACTAGAAAGATAATAATAATACTCAGCAACTGAAGGCTAGAGAGAGGATGGTATACACCTTTCTTTGGACATCATACTGCATGTATAATCATCTTTTGCCCACTTTCTTCTTTAGCAGGGTTTGGCTGCAAGAATCTGAATGCAACTACAAAATGAGAGAAGAACACCAGTGAAACATGAGTGCTCTGAACAAGGTCATCTTCAACATGATCTTGGAGGGCATGTATATATCTTTCTTTATATTTCATTGGACCAGTCAGCTCACAGCCGTCCAAATGTTTTAATGTTTCATGGCTTACAGAAATATAATATTGGTTAACTTTTATCAAAATCATAGAAACAAGGCTATCAAGTTAGGCACAAGGTTTGCTACTGATGTGCAAGAATACAAATGAAAAGCCAAATCCTGAATGCACAGTTTATATCTGAAAGCTGCACATAGATATGACAGTACAATATAATCAACTTTACATAAAAGGTTTTCATCCAAAGTAAGAAATGATTGCTTTGACCTCTGATAATACCAGAATGATTTTAAGGGCCCAAAGTACATTCAAAGTCTAAGAGATTAATGATTTTTTTTTTTGTATTCCTAGGACAAATTTATAGTAAGTGGAGAGGAGGGATTTAGAAGTCTTGAAGCATAGTTAAATGATAGCTTGTTTTAGGCAATGACTGAGACATTGTTTCTGCAGCTACGTGAGCTATTTGGAAAGTCTTTCATTCCACGGGAAAATATTTATCTTAAGTTATTAATTAAAAGGAAAAAATCATAAAGACAACAGAATGTTTTTAATGAGATTTTATTAGACTGAGCACCTATCTTGAGAGTTACTGATCAAAAGTCTCCAGCTCTGGGTGAGACGTCAAGTGTGTTATGTTGGGCATAACTGAAATAACTTGCATTTTGCTTTTAGACTAACTTAAAGGGATCAAAATTCAGATTGTCTGTTTTACTGCAGATGTAGGCATTTTGAAATCTACTGCCATTTGAATTTGCTAGTGGGCAGATGGCTACTGTCGGTAGACCATGGCACACTCAGTAAGACTGTGATGTGATGCCATTTATTTGAGAGCCACAGTTTTGAGAACTCCTTCTGAAAGGACACCAGTGCAATATAAATGTAAATATATGTTCCATGAATGAGAAAACTGAATACTTTTTACATTTCCATAACATGTCGGAGCTAATAGTGCATAAGTTTACTTCTATATCCATATCAGTCAGAAAAAAAAATCTTGTAATTATAAGCTATTTTGTAAATAGAAAATTTTGGTCTTGTTAGGATGTTATGACTAAGAGAACTTGTTAATTTCAAGTACTGATTATAGCAAAGCAAAAATTAATCTTTACTATCTGTGCTTCAAAAGAGCATAGATAGTACAATTACCTGCTTTTACAATCTTTCACCTGGCTTATCTATGAAACTCCACAAGTGTGATACTTTTTAATTCAACAGGTTTTAAATTAATCTTGAATATCCAAAAAGTAGCATTTTTTGTACCTTCTGCTCATACTCGTGTCCTGATAAATTAGATTATTTTAAACATCCCATGAAATCTGGCAGTGTAAAGGTTAAGTGAAAGGCATGCAAGGGCAAAAGAGGTTGTCAAAGTGCAAAACTTCTCTTGTACAGCTTCTCCTGATTATTGTTTAGGCATTGCAGGCCAGTGGCAAAGTAGCAACACTACTACTGTCTCCAGTATCCCCCACTTTGCTTGTGTTTGTGGATTTGAGGTGTCTTCTGTATCACCTAAGAGTAAATGACTGCAAAGTGCCTAGGATGCCACCCAAGACTGAAGACAATAGAGGTGATTCAATTTCTGAAAGGCAATAGCAAGTCTAGCAGATATTATTGACGGAGGCCATTGAGATAGCTGGTCATAGCCTGCCTCAACATCTAACTGCTGACTAAAAAGCAGCAGCAGCAGCAGCAGAGGACGCGCGGGTTTAAAGCGACAGAAGCCATGGAAGGAAGCAAAACTAAGAGACAGCAACAGTAAGACAAAGTACATATAAACTTTTAATGAATTAACCTTACAAAAGACAATAGCTTCAAAACATTTGACACGTTTGTACAAAACTATTCCAGCATTGTTAGTTCTCTCTTCAGAAAGAATGCCAGCAAGCCACCCAACGTGTCCCTGGCTATGAGATGCAACTGGTGATCACATCCAAATCATGTGTGGACAGAGTAAACTTATTTACAAATACTGTATACTTTAATACCAGATTAGTGGATGCTATTGGGGAGCGACTGTATTTTCCCAGAAACACCATGCATCAGAAAATAGTATGCACCCCTAGCTTTATTGCCTTTTTTCTCCGCATTTGTCACTAACATTTCTTTTTAGTCCTTTCAGGATGAGTTATCTCCTTTTAATTCCTACTCCTTCTTTTCTTGTCTTTGAATAACAGTGCAAGTAGCAGTACAATCTTCCAGTCCTATAGCGTACATCGTAACTGTCCTTGAACATAGGAAATCAAGGTGCAAAATGATGGCTCATGGGACTATTCTGCAGCCATAGTAAAATAAGTGCCACATACCAGAAAATAGCACGCATGTTAAGGGCCAAAATGTAGTTAAAAAGTGCGTGATACTTTCCTGAAAATATGGTATTGATGACACGTACAAGCATTCTTCAAGATGCCACGTTCCCTTGTGAAAGGGATCTTGTCATTTCAGTATGTACAAAGTATGTCTTCAGTTCTCCTTTTCCTTTTACATTTATTATTCCTCTGCAAGTGCTCATGTACCCCAGTGTTTGCAGGACGTTGTTCGTCTCCTCTGTAACCTGCAACAATACAGTAATACAACCAGCATTGATAACAGAGCAAAGCAGAATATTCTTCCAGACCATGAAGAGAACGTATGTTCTAAGCAATTATAAGGGTTTTGCTATAATGCCTTTATGGGTCTCAAGTGAGGTTTGACCACCTGAGGTTTCAAATAGCCTGTTGCTGGATGCTGATTCTAATTGCTTACATCAAGTATCAACTTGGGTGTAACCATTTCTGCACCTAGTATTCCAAATGGAGGACTCGCAGATACACAAATGGCACTAGGGACAACACTCTTCCTCATATAGCATTCTTCTCAACTTCAGGAGCTGTTTCTCATTTCAGTAGACCCAAGCTTCCCCATCTTTTTGCAAATGCTAAGGCTGTGGGAATGAAGTGATAGTAAGACATTAGCATCATCTGTCAGAGCTGCTGTTGCCAGTTTCTCACATAACTGGCAGTGAACCAAACTTCTGAACCAAAGAGTTCTGCCATTTTAGGTGAAAGCCCACTAGGACAGAGGTTGATCAACAGCATCAGTTGTCTCAGACTGTCTCCGTTTCTTTGTGAAGCAAGCAACTGTTTGTAGATGTCTTTGCTTTGACATCCCTTCTGTTTTCAGTTTTGATCAACAGTTTGTAACTGTACTTTTCCATTGTTTAGTTCTGAATAGTCTCAATCACAGATTTGGAGTGCTCTTAAGCACATGCTGGGATCCCAAAGTGCTAGGCAGCATACTAGTCAGATACTGAAATTTGATCCCTATGGAATTGCTGGAAAGTTAGTAAACTGAAGGTCTTTTCTATAGAGACCTATCTATAATCTATACAGATAATTTTCTATAAAGATTATTAATCAGCATGGTTCATTAAAAGGGAAGTTTCATGATTGCTTTATGGATTTAACTTGATGTACAGCAGTTATGGTAATTTCCTTTATTTAGAAATAATTAACATCAGGAATGCTGTTCAGAGATAAGGTAGCTAGTATTTTCCGAGTTTAGAAATTCACTGAATAGAAATATGATTGCCCTCAAATCCTCTCTTAATCTAGGGATGCATTTCCAGGCAACCCATGACTTCCTCCACCGTATTCCTCTGTAGGGTCAAGACAAAGTTTTGATTCTCCTCCCATTGTCTCTGTAATTTTCTTTTAATTCTTTACTTTCCTGCCCAAGCTCTAATTCTTTTGAAATGTACAGATACAGCTGGTAAGTAATTTTTTTCTGTAGGCATCCTTACCTCCAAAACACAGACCTGTTTAGTGTACAAATACATGATGTTTTTTCAGCACCAAACTCAAAGGATTAAGATAAATGCTAGCACAAAACCCAGACTTACCTGTATTTTATCTAAGACCCCAGTGCTATCCATCCTGCTGGCCACATTTACTGTATTGCCCCAGATATCATATTGTGGTTTTTGAGCTCCAATTACTCCAGCTATTACAGGTCCATGGTTGATACCTGGAAAACATCAGAACTTAACAATAAAAAGGAAGATCCACCAGAAAAGGACACACAGTGCATCTAGTAACATATCAAGTCAATGAACACGGTATTTGGCCTGTGCTGAATAGGCAGTACAGCAACCAAGTCTGTTCACAACTGTTTTATCAACAACTTACAGCAGGAGGATGTTAGTTATAAAAATGCCAAAAGTTAGTTCATCTAATTTTAGTTTTACAGCTCCCTCCCATCCTGAATAAATTTGATATTTTCAACCATTAGTATCCTAATAACCTGCTACTGCCTTTATTAGATAGCATGAGGAACACACTGTGGGAGGGCAGCAGCTTCTGGGAAAACAGATATACAATAATTTCATTTCTACTTGTAGTGAAAAGGGCTTCTCCTCTCTGCAATAGTTTATGGCCAAATCAAATTACTTTTAAAGTATTCTTTGCTTCTTAAATGTAGAATAAACTAACGTGAATGAGCTGGAATGATTTGAAGCCTTGTTCTGAAGTCTGGATTGCCCATAGAATGGTCCTAAATAATTGCAATATAAATATATGAATTCAAATAATTTGATTAATCATGGAGTAAAAGTAACAAATTGCTAGCTCTGAAATGCACACTGTAAGAGTGAAGAACAACATAGTATAGTCCCTCCTTAGATTCTGGGCATTTTTTATCTTGCAGTCAGTTTGTATTCTATGTTACATTTGTAAAGGGAGTGAGTTGTACTCTGCTAGTAGGGAAGGAAACCAGGAGGCAAAATCAAAAGCGCTATCGTTAACCAGTGTCAAATATGCTATAATTGTAACTATACATACTGGTGAGCAGGAAAGCCAAGTTAGACCTAGTGAGAAATAAACCCTAGATAAGTCAGTGGTTTAGATTTCTAAAATTACCTCCACGTCAATGGATCATAACTGACGTCTATTAACTCCTTGACAGAACCCATCACTGGGGATAGATATCTATGCAGCAAGATGAGAGTGTGAGTGTAGCACGGGGGGGCATCTCAGGGCTGGCTCATCTAGTATGGATCATGTGTAACATGGCAGCATGGGCTAGCAACCAGGCTATAAGCCCACCTGGAAACCCTGGAAAAAGTGACTGTAGCAGTTAAATTTAGAAAACTAGGGAAATACGCAAACCCTAAAGGATACTAGGTAGAACCTGATAAATATTTCTCTAAGCTCTTGGAGTTAAATGCACAAAGGGCCTTAGGCCTTAGGCCTTGCAACAGTCTGCATTAACAACCAAGTCAGGCGCGTGTATTTCTGCCTCCTGACATCCAATGTGTAGAAAGCACTAAGGACCTGAGAGTGGAATCCACAAAAGCTACCTGCTGAGTAGCCCAAGCTGGCTAGCAGGCAATACTGAACAGATGTGTGGTATACGCTCTGCCACAGTCCAGAAATTAGGGCAGTGTGCTGGCATTTTCCTACAAAATACAATGGGCAGGAAGTGACTTTTATTTTTTTTTACCTCCTTCCTGAACTGCCATTGATGATGGTTTGAGTAACACCTCAGGGGCTGGAGAGCCAGCTTCAGATCCCTCCTCCTTTGGGGAGACTTCTACCCATATCTCTTAGGAATGTGTTTTGGCCACCCAGGCATTCTGGGGTGTGCTGCTCTATGTCATTCCTGCTAGTGTGGGTCTTCTTCGCATGACACACGTGAATGTTTGTTGGGGCAAGGCTGGAAGAGTAGTACTCTCAATCCAGGTGAATGCTCTAACAGAGGGTGATGCCATCTGTCTCCTTCTCTTGTATCCAAAGCGACATTCCATGAAAAGGCAAATACTGTTCAGCAAATACTGTTCAGACAGACAGAGAATATCTCATTCCAAAGTATCCTACAGCCTGGGCTTATAGCATTCTCCAGGGAATAGCGATCCCCGTGCTTGAGCAGCCTCAGCCAAAAGCAGGAACCAAATTAAGTTCACCTACAACACAGACAAATGTTCTAACCTTGAAACTACATGGAAAACAACACGTCAGCCTCTGTTCTGAAAAAAAGCAGTACCTGTGCAAAACTTGCCGCAAAAGCATATCTGAGCTTGTCTGACAAACCAAGCGCCTTAGCTAACAGAAGGGGAGGAATGCCTGAAATATAATCTAGGTGCTCCCTTCCCTTGCCTGACAGCATCAGGGTAGGCTGTGTACCTCCTAAGGCACAACTAGAATTTGAGGCACTCACAGAAAATGAAGGTTGAAAGCTGAGCCCTCTAGTGAGTTGCAACAATTCTAGGCTTAGATGCTGGCTGAGGAAGATTTTTACAAATGGCAATTCAGGTTTAAATTCTTGCAGCAGGGGTTATGTGGGAGGTAGATCCTCAAATGCGTCGCAAAGAAAGTTTGTTTCATGATCCCCACTTTAAAGCAGTCAGTATTGCTTTAATCAGTTTGCGGATTTAGCCCTGACACTCAGGAGCTCTTTATCTGTACTGACACTGATGATATAAGTATGTTTGCAAGTATGTGGCATGTGTCATCTATGGCAAGAAAGGAACTTTGATTCTTTACAGAAATATGATATCTCTACATGTTTCTTTTAAACCCATCAAGTTCTGTAACACTCTGAGAAGGAAGCATACTTCAAATTTGCTTTGTCGTTTTTTAACTCAAGCAAGGAATATATAACATAGTGGCAAAGGAGCGCTCTCAGGAACACACGAATATTTCAAATCAGAAGATAGCAAGTTTTGCCAGTGGGTGGCACTGTGAAATAAACATGAAAGGAGAAGCTGAAAGGAAAAGCAAAGCAGCACAGTAAGAAAAAAGATGAGACAGGAGAGTAACTGTTGGAAATCCAATACTTCTGACATGTTTACAGGATTTATGAGTTTGCAATATTTATTTACTGCTTTCATTTCACACTTTTCAAGTTACATATTGCATTGTAAAACTGCTGTGTACTGCTATCAGGAAATAAACATTTTGGAACATATGGTTCTTGACCAGCTCTGAATTCATTTATTTCATCATGCTTTCCGTGGCTTACTGCAGCTGCCTTTTTTTTTTTAAAATACCATGATGTACAAGTAGAAGCAATTAGAAGCTGAAATATAAGGGATACGCCTTTCGAATATAAACAACTGGTCCTCTTTGCTCTTATTTATCAATAACCACAGAATAACACAGAGAAATATCCTCCTTTGTCTAACACTGGGAAGGAAAGGGTGCATTTTTGTATTCTTGCTTGAGTTTACTACATCTAAAATATTTCAAATGCCAGCCTCATTGGCCCCTTATAGCTCCTGTCCTCCAAAACCATTTAAGTGGTTTTGTAAAGACCTGTCTAGAGTCTTCTTGTGTCCTTTGGTATTGATAAGCTTAAAAAATTTACGTGGTTAACAAACTCTAGAATAATTATTATAGAGTTACCATAAAACAATTCAGAGCCATGGGAATGTATTTTTCAACCATTCTTTACTTGGGAATACTGCCTTTTTTTGAGGCCTGCCTTGAAACACTGCTATAGCAGCTATGGTTAACGGGCAATACCACATAGGCTGCCTTTAAATAGGGTAAAGATGGTGCTATTTACTTTCATGGCCTTTTTGCTCAGATCTACTAACACTTTAATCAGCTGCTACTTCACACTGAATTCTCCCCTTCCTCCATGATATTCTCATAAAAATCCTGTGATACATACCTACTCGTAACTTGAAGTCATTGAATGAATGCTTGTTTATGACATCCAGTTTCGCCACCAAGGCAAATGCGAACTCCACCATGGTTCCTATGTGCATATACTGTCGTTCAGGTTCCTGAATTTAAACAGTCAAACAAACAGAATAAAATCATTTTCCTTAGCCTGAGTTGCTAGGAGAATACAACTAAAATACGCTGGACACTTGAAAGCACTTAAACCCTTAGGGATGTGCTAATGCCAGGAGGCAGCAGAAGAAAATTAATGTAGAAGACAGTGCCCTGTCCGGCATCAGTTAGATCAATCAATGGATTGATGTAAGACCAGGATGTATTTTACTTACACAGTCAGGCAGTCTAGAGATGATAGATCCAAAACATGTCAAATCTAATGTTTTGATTGTCAAATAACTGATAAACTGCTATCTAATCTCACAGGTACTCAGTGTCTATGTGTGCCTAGAATTTGCTCATTAATTTTCTCTAAGTGTCTGTTTCTATTTTATGCCCTTTAATAATAAATAATGCTTGTGGACAGCCCCACAGAGACTCCTCCCTCTCACTGTTGCACAGCTTGACACTCTAGTTAATGGTTAAGCTTCAGTGAAATTCACAATTTTAAGAGCTCCTTCAGTGATCTCACCTAGTAGATAAGCAAGCACCTCTGAGAACATCTAATAGACCTGAAAATGAATAAAATACAAGAGGAAGAAGGCAACCCATCCTCTGTCCCCCAATTTACTAGCTCAAAGCTATACCACTTATAACGGCGATAGACTTAATGTCTCTTCATACATCAACAGTGCAGCCTGATTTCTAAGAACTGGTTTGAGTCTGCTCAGGGTGAGGAGAAAATTGATTTTTGGGATCCTGCAGCCCAGGGTAGGACCCTGACAAGAGAATGATTTCATAAGAGATGGCTTCACTGATCTCTATGAGAAATGACTGAATCTTCCTCATTTCTTGATACAAAATGACAGAAGAGATGACAGATGACAGACAGACAGACAGATGACAACTTCGGGAGATGATTCATAGATGCATCAGCCCAGGTGGGACAGTAGTGGTGCTTGCCAGACCAGCTGTTTAGATGAATAAAGTCTGTTTCCTTTGGAGTTCACTCCTAGCTAAGACAGATGGTTTCCTGTTCAGTTGATGTATTCAATCCCCTTCCTTAGGCACTTAGTCTTCCTTGGGTGCTTGTTTTAAGCTGGAACCTGTTCCCCGCAGTATGCCTAGCAGTCAGCCGCTGCCACACTAGGTACTGCAGCATCCGTGGATCTCTGGGCATCTGCACTGAAGGCTGCTGAGTTTTGGTGGATTTCCTTTGAAAATGTGTACTAAATCACCAAAGGAACACTAAAACTTGGATCTCTTGATTCACAGGTTGTGGAAATAACTCAAACGATAAATTTCTTCCTGTGTGCACACTAGTTTTAAGTTGTGATTGAGAGATGCTCTTTGTCTTCTCATCTCCAGTCTACAGTTCTGCATTTCCTTCATCCCCTTCACCTCCCTGGATTAAATGTCAGAGCTAATTTAAAGTCATTCTTTTTTTGTCCTCAGGATCCTTAAGGTCTATAGTTCAGGTGTTAATTGCTTCTGTCTAGAAGGAACATGAGTTTGGCAAGAACACATTAATCCTTAGCAGAGAATGTGTTGATTCATAATTGCTGTCTCTCTGTTGCTAACCTGTAGTACTCTAAAGATCATGGCAAAAGCAGGGTTTTTGCTTAAAAGTTATGAATTGCTTCTCTGAACTTTATTTCTGCTGACTGCAGTTCCCAATCCTACCCTATTAAGTAAACCAGAAACAAAAGACCACATTCTCAGTGCTGAGCCCGAGGGTTCTGTATGGTTAATATGGCTACTCAGCCCTTCCAGCTTACAATGGAAAATACTCATTCTTGCAGTCTTTTGTACACTCTATAAATCCAGTTCTGCTGCAGCATGTAGCAATAAAATGCTGTATTGTATTTTGAGTAGAAGGCCTGGTTTAGACTTAGCAAATACAGAGGTGGCATTTTCAAACCGCAGTGTGAAGAACAATAATTCACAGAGACCTCTAAACAAAAGTATACACTTGTCCAGTACAATATAATCTACACTAATAAGAAAAAACTAGGCCACAACATTATACATAACCTGCAGTTTAATGAACAGAATTTTAGCCTTAATTTGAACATGTTTTTTATTAAGCAGGAACCTTTTTCGTTACCTGACACTGTTCTTGGTTGGGTGTGGCACTCAATCCTGTTGCTGCCATATAAGTGCTTCCAATGGTCTTTATCTTTTCAACTCCACTGAACTTTGGCTTTGACAATAACTGTAAAACAAGGATGGTTATTCATTATTCAGATCAGCAGCCTTGTTACTTTAACAGCATTCAGAGCATCAGTTCTTGGAAGAGTTTCTTTAATAGACATCAAATGGCTTCACAAATATATACAGGGTGAAGGATTTAAGGATGGATAAAACAACGGTTACAACCTCCAAGGAAAGGGAACTTCTGTCTGCTAAAATACCTTTTTATTATAAAGGGACTAAACATATAGCAATGAGAATAAATTCCACCTTACTGTACATACAGCTCTTAGAAGTCAGTAGACTTTAATATTGGAACTGAGTCACCGTGTGAGTCAACAGTTAAGCTTTAAGCAGCTTTCTGAAAGTAAGCGTCTATTCCATGCCAGTGGGATGGTCCATGCCAATGGGACGAAAATCCAAGGATTTTAGTTCATATCCCAGGTTGTTTTGAACATTCCAATGTTCTGCAAATGGGTTTGCTGCTAAAATACCCTCCATAGCTGCAAATCCACAAATCCAGACTGCTCTCTGAGTCATGACACAATCTTAAATGCCTTTTTCTAGTATCTTCATCACTAATAACTTTCTTTAAGACAAATACTGTTCTCAGTGAGACCTTTACAGCTGCCTTTTCACAATCCATCTGTAGTCATACTCTGCACTTGCTTGCAACTTTGGAGGACGGAATATTAAAACTTATACAATCCTTTGAGTCGCTCATGTATCAGCTGAGCAATGCTCTGTATAATGAGACCAACACAGATCAGGTATAACACAGAGCTCTGTGATTTTAGGAGACATAGATTTACGTACCTGACTTTAGGCACCAGTATTTAGAAACTGTAGTTAATATATGACATGTAATATGACTGCCTTATGAACTGCAGCTAAAGGGCAAAAATTTCTCCATCAGATATACGCATAGGATTCTCATTATACATAATCAAAATGTATGTATGATGTCAGATGTATGATGTCAGATCAATATCTGATTTATCCCAAATAAATTTCTTTTTCCTTTAATACTCCCTGTAAGTAATTTCCATGTGACTAGGCACACAAAATTTCTTTTCTGACAGCTCTTCCACTCTCCCTTTCAAGTACTTTTGCTTACTGTTGCATACCCCGGGTTATTAAGATTGAAACTATATGTTGATTGTTGTTAGAAGTACATACATCATCGAAGTCAGCAATGATCTCGTTTAGCAGCCTGAGACATTCCAAGCCTTCCTTATTTACATCAGATTCTGTGTAAAATTCCTTGAAATCCGGAACAGAGGCGAACATGACACAGACACAGTCATATGACTGATGATATAGATCCTGTCCAAAAGAAAACAGAATAGAGAAAAACAAAATCTGACATACCCAGCTCTAAATAAAAGTTTCCTTATTAATACACAGTGTTCTGGTTCTGAGAAGGAAGGCATTGCAGTGGCTGGAATGCCTTAAGACAGTGGTTGGGTATTTTTTGCATTTAGTTGCATTTATTAATTTTAAATGGTGTATAAACCTGCTTGTTAAAGAGACTTAACATATACAGCTAAAAATATTTTTGTGATTTAAAGTTACTTTTTTTCCCTCCTGAACATTAACTCCGTGAACATAAACTGTTCACTAATCCATTAGATAGGGCCCATTTCTGAGGCTTCTCATGTAAAGAATTTGGCTTGCACGACTGAAACTATATTTTGGAAAATAATCTCAAATTATTAGCTGTTTGTGTTATTGTAATAACTAGAAAAATGAACCAAAATCACAAACCCAATGCACTACAAATGCATAATGCAACACAATCCTGATAGTTCCTAACCTAAAATGACAAGATGCCTAATAGGACAAAATAATTGTTGTTTCTTTTCCAGAACAAGGAGCTGAGGCAAAGGGAAAGAAGTGACCTGAACTAAAACTTATTTATGTCAGATTCTCCACTGCCTTCTGTGACCACTGAAATGAGAGCACCTCTGCTCCACAGGAAGATTCTGGTGCTAAAAATGACCACGCCACCCCCTGCTTCAGTTTCCTCTCCACTGCCCTTAAAGATTAGAATATGTCTTCTTTCAGGATAAATTCACATCCTGAAAAAAGGAAAGAAAGAATATTTATTAAACTAATACTTAAAAAAAATTACTATCTATACACAAAGGTAACCACAGCAATAAAAGATGCTGTAAGCTACTATAAAGTCAAATTCTGTTCAAGTTTCTGTTTGAGTAAAACAAGGATTTCAATACCCATGTGCATAAGACAAATAGGATTCATTTTGTGATTTCAAGAAGCATCAAATATTATCTCCCTTTTTACTTAGCAAAGGGTTTTTTTGCAATTTCACTGGCAGTATGTTTCTTTTTGAAAGAACGTGGTGTGTCTCTACACAGATGTGTACAGACATAGTGAATGTCTGTTGGTGACATATAACTGAAAAATAGCAGAACTATCAGAAAACTGTTGACCCCCTCATCCCAGAACAGGTGTGAGGGAAGTTTCTGGGCAAACATGAAAATAATGGCAGACAGGGAGGAACATGGGCAGCTGGAGGAGGCAGATGATTTATTACTAGATTTTTCTGCCCCTTTATTTTCTAAGGATTCCATAATCACAGCATCACTGAAGCTCCACCACGCCGCTGCACAGTAGGGATGGAATATATCATTGCAATTCACCATTATTATTTATATTCTTAAAGCTGAGCCAGTTGAAATTGCCCATCTGTACCTGACACCCACCTTACAGCCATATATGCAAACTCAGTATCACTTTAAAGTGACCTGATTGTGCAAATGAAAAGAAACTAAATAAAACGTCCAAGCCGATGAGTTCACTGTCAGATCGCTACTAAACTTCAAAGGCGTTCTGGATCTCCATTGTCCTCTTCCCGAAAGAGTTTTTCATGAAGAACCAATACTTTGATAATATTTTTCTGCCATCTCTTTTATCCACCTCCATAAACACCTGGTTAATGAAATTAATCCATATAATAAAGTAATCAAACAGTGGGGAGACGTAACCCCTCTGGCTGGATGACGTCAACTTAATTTAGACAATTTAAGCACCTGACTGTAGTATTTAATTTGAGAGCACAGTCGTCCTATGTGTTCTATATTGTCAGTACAGCAGATGCACCTATCTGGAAGGTCATTTTAATGCCAGATGGGCAGAATCACCTCAGATAGTGTTCTTCTCTCTCAGTCAGTTATGGAAAACAGGCTAAAGAGGTAATTTTTCCTGATGTAGTCAATTAAGATGAGTGCCTGAAACTATACAGGATGACTAAGAAATTCAGAAGCTCAGGCCCAAAAGGACTTCTCTTTGTCTCCCACACTTAAAACCAGGTCCACTCTGTAATATTGCAGTGGCATACACTGGCAGCTATCTTGAGTATGTATGCACCTAGACTTGGTGCAGACATACTCAAACTAACTTGAAATTAGTTAAGTGGAGCTGCAGAAGAAGATTAACAGGCTCACTCCTCAAATATTTCGCTTTCGCTGTCTTCATTTTGCTTCGCATCTACCTACTTCAAGTTTACCTCAGGCATGTCTGCACTGAAGCTAGAGTAACATTTGCATATAAATATCCTCAAAAGTTAACATCTGATGTGCTGAGTGCTCTTCATAGACAACCTAACAGAACAGCTACAGAGATTGCGTTCTGCGGTTAACTCAGCTTTCCTTCTATTTCCTCAAGTCACCTTCCCTGCAACTTGATTTCAATTTTGGGTGAAGGAATTCAGGCCACACACATGGTGCTGGTTATTAAAAGAGGACTGCATCACAAATATAGGGCCTTAGTAATACAGAAGGGGAAATTCACAGTGTTACATAAAAGCCTCGAGGGAGATACAAGAGTTTTTATAGCAGAATGTAGACCATTAATACTCAAAACATGGATTATTACACAGACTTTTGAAGCTTGAACTGACAAAATAAACAGGTTGTATACATCTATGATCAAATATTAAAAAAAAAAGTATTTTTGTTCATATTCCTACCAGCTGGAAAAATCCAGTAAGTTAAATCCAGCCAAATTAATAGTACACTTATAATTAATGNATAAACAGGTTGTATACATCTATGATCAAATATTAAAAAAAAAAAAGTATTTTTGTTCATATTCCTACCAGATGGAAAAATCCGGTAAGTTAAATCCAGCCAAATTAATAGTACACTTATAATTAATATTAATACACAATTCTATTGCCCTAGGGATTCTGTTAATTAGTAAAAAAAAGTTGTTTTAATTCACCAGATAAACATTAGATAGCAGCTCTTTTATTTTCTTCATTGAATCCTGCTGATTTTGCATCCTGAGAATGTAAAATGTGCCAGAACTGAGGAGATACTGGTTGTAAAGCTTGTGAAACAGACAAAATGTAGGCACAGAGGTGATACTGGGACAGTGCCGTATCTGAAATAGTACATGGAAACTAACGCCATGTAAAGGTTTATTTGAGAATATAACTTCAAGAATACAGGTCTTTTAGGAGCTAAAACTGAACCTTTACAGGAAAAGGAGACCAACTATGCAGTGCTGCAGGCATATGATATTACTGAATAATATGAAGCAGAGATGGGAGAAGATGGATTCATTTTACCACCTCGTGATACAGGAACCAGAAGATAAATAGAACATTTAAAAATAGAATAAGGAAAACTATTTTACATAAGAAATATGTAAACATATATTTCATTGCTCTTCAACAACATGAAAGACAAGAGCTTAGAGGGTTAAAAACCTGAATGCTTATGTGAATACTAGAAAAATGGATAACTAGGAAGTGTATAAAAAGCATCTGCAGAGGCAAAATATGCCTTTACATTTATAGGTAAAAGCAGAACGGTGAATAGCACATTAATCTTAAGCAGTTCCTTGAATTTTTGCTGAAGTGTCTGACACTGGATACTGCTTGGGCCCTGCAGTTGACTGGACTGCTGATGGGTGGCAACTCCTGTCTTATTACGATTGCCACTGAAAAAAATGTGGAGCCCTAATTAGCTATTAGGAAGTGCCTTTGCTGTCTTCCCTGAAAGCAGAAGTGTTGCCCAGAACAAATCATGGCAACTTGCACAATTCACAGTCATCAGGAAGAAAAATATTACGGAGCAAAAGACAGGAGCAGAGATTCAAATAAAAGCGCTGTTGTGACACAGGACGATCAGTGGGCTTTATGCTGTTGGCTGTCCACCCAGTATGGGGACAAATAACCTGTAAGGTTGCGTGCCTGACTGTTGCTATTACAGACACAAATCTTCTTTTTCTACAACCGGAGTTACCACTCCTTCCTCTCCTCCACCTCAAAAAGAAATGAACACATTGTATGTGAACACTTGTCATATGCTGAAGCTCAGCAACAGTGTCCCATTTATCTTCTTTCCTCTCTAATACTGGGGCAATATCCATCCTACTAATGCTCTATAGCATAGTACCAGCATGGAAACAACAAATGGCACTGTTTATAACCAGATGAGTAGTAATTGTGGCTGTCACAATAAATGCCAGAGAATTTTAAGGAGGCATTCCCAGCTAGTTTATTTCGATCATTCATAATAATAAAGGCTGTGGCAACTGGGTGTCTTAATCTTCCTATGAATGCTTCTCTTGAAACAGTAATCTCCAAACTGTTTAATCAGAAAATTAAATGCAACACCATTCCAGGAAAGAGTGGCTTCGCTTCTTTCAACAAAAATAAAATCGAAGTCCGCCGCAGTCAATCCCCTCTTTTTTTTTCCCTCTTTTTCCCTTTGATAAGATCTGAATTTCTGCTGGTTGGCTCTCCTTACTGTCCCATCTTCTCCAGTGCCTGGAGACCTTCTCGGGATGGAGGAGGCAAACTGGTCCCATTCTACCTCTTGGAAGGGTATGGTGTCAGCTTCTCTGGGGCAGAATTTCTGCTCTAAGTAGGGTGATGGCTCCATCCTGCAGCTAATGAAACAGGATTCCTCTTGCTCAGTAATGTGCTTGCCAGTTAGCTTGCAGCACAAAAGCTCCTGAGCACTTTTTACTAATAGGGGATCTGGATGTTAACAGCATAAAGGAAAAGGCTGCACAAGTGAGGTGCAGATATAGTTAATCCTGGCCCCGTTTCCTGCTTTTCATTTTATATTTGTTCCTGTCTTTCTCTCTCTCAAGTGCAAAGTACCCAGTTTGGTACCCAGCGTGCAGATTATAAGCAGAAACCCAGTTCTGGAGGTTCTGGTAAAGCAAACAAACCTTTATTA
>RSEF01000002.1:89725879-89736704 GCA_003993805.1 Himantopus leucocephalus
ATTTTTACTTCAGCTGACGTGATAGATAGGAGAGCTCAGCACATGACAATTTCTTATCTTCACTAAACTTACTAAAGCTCATTCCAACCTAAGAATCTTGAGGGGTGACAATATAAATCCAGTTGCCAATACAAAGGTGAGCAGATGGTGTTGCTCTGCTGGGGAGCTGAGATGGAATAGCACATAAATGAGAAAGCAATCTCCTGATGGTTTGCTGTGTTTAATGCCTGAACTGAGAACTGGAGCTGAGCCAACCTGGCTTCCAGCCAAGGCCTTCACTGGATTCAAAGGAACCCCACAGCAGTTTTCCTTCGACGTTAGCTACCAAATGAATATTTGCAGGTAGTACTAAGTACTGATACAAAGTACTGATACAAAGTACTGATTAGTACTCCTTAATGCAAACCACAGTGAAAGGGAATACATTGTCCTTTTTGACTCAGGAGATCAAAAACGAATCCCTAAAGCTGCCCTCTCCTCTCTTTTCTCAGTTTTGGAACAACTGTTTGGTATGCACAAGTAATTAAAACCATTGCGTTTAAGATCTCTGGAACTGCTACTCTCTAAATGCTATTCTCTCAATGCTACTCTCTCTAAAATTTTTCATCCTTTTTTGCTTTATTAAAACTGTAAAGCAATATTAGAAGCAGATCTAATTTCTACCAAAGTCAACAGGGGTCTTTTGGTTGACTTTTCTGGTACTTGGATTAGGTCCATAAGCAGCGAGTAAATAGGTAATTCAGTGTTCAGAACCTCCTTCCAGAATTAACATAGCGCTCTTTCAGGAAAAATGTTAATTTTCACTCCAGTAAGCAAGGTCTCCAGCCACTAGAAGAAAATTCAGAACCTGGATGCAGCTCCACTCTGATCACAAAGAAAAAAAGTATCTGAATGCCTATGATTTAAATTTAAATCCATGTTGATTCAACCATCTCCTTCTTCATTCTCACCCTTTTTTTCCCTCCTCCAAAAGGCAAGGTGCATTGCCACTTAAGATAATTTCACATTTTTACTTCAAGGTACCGTATTCAGTGCTGTAAAGCAAGTCTTTCAGGTAGGTGAGGGGGAATGAAAGTGACTGTAAATCTATAATCTCACTGTATGGACCTACTGTTTAAATCAGCATTGAGTGCTATTTCCAGGATACGCTGCTTTCTTACAGAGCAGAGGATATACAGAGATGGCTGACCTCATTCTTCAGGTTTCTTGCCAGGAAGTGTTCAGCTACGTGGGCTGGAAGCACGTTCTCCAGAAGCACCCGATTTAGGTTCTCCATGGTTTCAATCTCTTCCCGCTCTTTTTTGAACTTGTTCTTCCACAGGAAGTCTAACCTACAGTAATATTCATTCTGTTACAAGAGGACACAGAGGTAAAGAAACAATAGGCATCTTGTCCTGATGGAGTACAGGTTTAAGAGACAAAATAAGCACAGTACACCACCCCTACGAGGCTATTATTTGGCCACTCAAGTACAATTATAGATCACACAGAAATCAAACGCCAATCACACACGATGTGACGTACATTTCACCAAACTTACAAGCCCCGCCCCCCCAGCAAAAAGGCCCATAAAAAGGCCCAGGAAAAAAATAAAGTTGCAAGGTGCTTTAAACAATGAAGACGTATTTATTTACTCTCAGGCTTTAGTAGAAATTCATTCCAGAAATCAAACGCTGTTATGGAAACAATTTACAGTTTTACAACTTAATATGATGTCTTATTTATCTGAAGTGTAGAAGTTCACTTAGAATAATGGGCATTTCAGGAAGACCCGAACTTTTACCAACTTGAACTTATGTCATGCAATCAGCCTGGTAAAAAATGGGCAGTATAAGAAAAAAACNCCTGGTAAAAAATGGGCAGTATAAGAAAAAAACAGCCTATTGATATAATATGCCTTCAGTTTATCAAATCATTATCGGACTGCCAAAAATGGCTCAGTAAGCTGGGCCAACCCTATTTTGATTTTGTTTTTGTTTTTTGGGGNCCTATTTTGGTTTTGTTGTTGTTTTTTTGCGTTTTTTTTAATACTGCTTTCTATAATACTTTATCCTTCTTTTCTTTTTGTCCCAGAGTTTTCATAATTGTTTTTTTAACATCCCCAGCAATAACAATAACTGGAACTACATGGAAATGTATAACATCTCTGGAATATCAGTATTTTTGGAGATCCGATTTCATTAAAAAGAAGTTGAGAAATGAATAAAAATGCATTTTTTTGGAGTGGTCTCTACTTTTTTTCAATATTGTGAATGTTTTGTCATAAATTCTATAGCATTATTTCTACAGTGAAGCCTCCACTGGCCTGACTATCTCATTTGAGCTGATATAAATCGAGAGCTATTTCAATGTAGTCCAATGGTTTAACGCTATCATGCAGCCTCAATGTTATTATTATGTTATTAACCAGGAGAACATGATTATGATGACAATCTTATTATAGAAGAACCTAAAGATGCTATCTAGTCTTATTAGCAGTCAGTAAGCATTCACATCAAAATAAGAGTAGTCCTTCTGATTGGACAGTGGCTATCACAGCTCAAAATGATTCATAGATATTTTGTTGAGATCACAGCCAAAGCTGAGTAGAAAGTTGAAATGAGGTATTGAAATGATTTGGCAAGCTTTTAAATATGTATATTACATATTTATACATCCAAGTTCCCCACATAGATGATAAATTCAAATGCCATCAATTGTATTAATGCAGAAAAAATCCAATAAAAACCTGGGATGTCAGGATTATTTGCACAAATTGACAAAAGTAAACCGGATGCCTGGCATAAAACTGAAATTAGGTATCCATACATCGTACCAAATTTGTATTGAAAAGAAAAGGTTCTAGATAAGCTGAAGTCTTCAAAAAGATATATTTCTTCTTTAAGAGCTAATATTAAACAGATGATTTATTTACTGCTGTATTATTTATTGAATGAAATTTAGGCTGCCACAAAAAATGGCACAGAACTCAGAAATCAGAAAAAATAAAGCGGAATGTATTCTACAGTTTGCTTTGAAATTAAAAAACTCAACGTATCATATTTCAAAATGTCTATTCTGACTTTTAAAAACAAAAAAAGCACTACCTTACTAAAACTCACTTTAAATCGTGGGGGGTTTTGTTTGTATGATCTAGCCGATTTAGTATGCACATCATTAAAGATCCTGTTCAATCTTTGTAGCCTTGCAGTCATATGAAAACCAAGGTTGTTTCCTGCTTTACCTGTTATGTCCAGAACCTTTTCAACATGTCAGAATGAAAATATCTCAGAATGGCCCTTATACATCTGCAGGCACAATATCTTTGAGATATAAAATTTTCCTTTTTCACCTTATGCTGCTTTACTTGACAGCACTTCCCAGTGGGTGAGCACAGTGGAACACCCGGGGAGGCACGAAGGACACTGCATTCCTCCAGGCACCACTGAGCAATTGGCTTCCTCCAGGACAAGAGACTACCGTGCACCTGTGCAGGGCAATGCAACGCAACCCCAGAGGTTCAAATCAGTGGTAACTTCTTGCTCAAAAAGCAGTTAAGTGCAACAAAAACTGATTCATGTCTCACGTTTACCTGTATTTTTAAGTTCTAGTGGGACACTCGACTAGGTCTATTTTCAATATTTGCCTCAGTGGGGCGATGAACTAATTCTCCTCACTGAAGGAATGTCACATAGAAAGTCAAGCTCAAGAGTAGCTGCCTGTTCCATAGGTGTCTACAGTCAGGGGAGATGAATGCTATGGCATTCAGCAAAGGAGCAGCAAAGGCAGCACTAAAGCAGGTAAGATCACTAGAAATTAAACCCAGGTTTTCATTCAGGTGAGGGAGCTAAGGAGATTCCACCTCCCAGCCATTACCTACAGAGACAGCAAGTCTGAGAAACTGTCTCAACATGGAGCGTCAGCAGAAGATGTCTTAGAACACCTTAATAAGTTGATCAACAAGAAGTCATCAGCTCTGAAGTAACCAAAATGAAAAGCTGCTGCTCTGAATCTTGTGGTGGATAGCCTGATCATTCAGAACAGCCACAGTGTCAGAGAACTGACTAATGGTAAGGATATAAAGCAAATCTTTGGAAGAGAACTGGGGTGACCCTGGGAACAATAGAGGTACTTTGAGAAAAAACTATGCTAAGGAAAAGAGCTATTTAGACATAATAGCTAAAGCTGATACAATGGGGAAGACTTGACACCTCCTCTGTAAACATGCCTCCATCTGTTACAAAGAAGTCAATGGGCGTGCGAACAGGAGTGAAGTTTGAAATAAATTTTCATTAAATTCTTTCAGAAGAGGCTCTTGAAAAGAGTACATTATCTGAGAAGGGTCCTCTCACAGAATAAAAGCTCACTAAAAAACAGAACAGAGACTACAAATAAACAGTTTTCATGGCTGAGTGAAGTTGCCATAAATATCTGAGCAGTAAAACAGGCAATGAAGTTCAGCGTTGATAAACACAATATAATCAATCACAGGAAAAAAACCCAAAATATTCACCTAGCCTACAGAATAACGGGATATGTGTAATTTTAGGTACTGATGAGGAAGGAATTCACAGGCTATGTCAATACTGGTAATTCACACTGGGCCATGAGAGAGATTTAATGCTTAATAGTGTTTACATGGGAGCACGCTCCTTACACAGTCTAGCCCATACCAATCTGCATTCTCACGGGCAATGCCTGAGCAGGGTGCAAGAGTCGCCGTTCTCAAAGAATTGTCTGGCTGCTGCCAGCCTATTTTCAAGTAAATCTAGTGGCATGCATACAGAATGAATTGCATCACTTGATCTAAGTGCCAGGGAATGGTTGTAGCATGACTTCTGGCAGCTCACCCCCATCCTACGCACATTCTTTTGGCACATGCATTGCTGCAACCACACCATCAAACTGGATCAGGAAATAGATCTGCCTGAAACACAACCATTTTTCCAGGGTTAATTTTTAAGCCAGACCATTTCCCTATTTTGGGCCACTACTTAGCTCCACAGGCAGCTGTGCCAGTACAAACGAGGAGATACAAGGATAAGAATGAGTAGCTGAGGGAAGGCCTACTTCTTTCAGTAGGGATGCTGGTTGTACAGCTAAAAGTATTAGCTGGACCTGAGAATTAAGTTGGTTTATACAACATGTAATGGTATACCAGCTCTCCCTCTCTTCATCCCCATTCAACCAGAAACACACATTCTCCCTCCTGCTTTTGCATCAGGACAGGCATCCCTCTGACCAGTGGTGAGCAGGTTCCCAGAGCTAGGCTTATAGGAAAGCATTCACTTTTTGTTTAGATGAACTTTCTGGTTACTCACTCTGGGGACAGAAGAGCACCAATGCCAGTTTAAAGGGAAATGGAAAGACCACCCTTTTCGTCAGTGGCTATTATCTTTAGCGTTGTTAAAATAATCAGATATTAAGAGAAAAGATGTTATTATCCCCAAAGTAGAAAAATGCAATAGCAAACAGAGAAATTATTTGTATATTACCCTCTGTAGAAGAAGGGTAAGGAAGAATTTTATTTTGCCTACACTGCCAAAATGGCTTGAAAGCATTCTGCAATGGAAGTAGCAAGCAGAAAGTTTATAAACAAACAAGAAGATGGACACATTCACATGACTTTTTATCAAATTGTGACATTAATTTTCAGACAATGTTGGGAAGACCAGGATGATAAAATGGGTTAAAGAGGGATCAGACAGTGTAACAGAAAGCAGAGCAACCAATAGCTATTAAACACTGCCACAGAAATGCCGACTGGCAGAAGGTGGGAAGCATATGTCCCTGGAAGGGTTGCTCTATGCAGGTTCCCTTCCTCCCCTATTCTTTTCCCAAACATTTGCTACTTGTCAGTATCACTAACAGTAACTTTAAATGGCAAGTCTTATGCCAGGTATGTATTAAAAATTAGTTCATAACATTTTCTAGTTATCATTTAGACTTTTCTAGAGAGTGTTTAAAAACGCAGAGGTTTTGGTTTTTTTTTTCTCCTTCTTCTTTAAGGGAGAATAAATTAGCAGAAAAATCAAAGTCAATAGACTGAAGAGCCACAAACAAGTGGTATTGTGACAAGGATCCTGGACCTACAGATCTCAAAACAAAAACTTTTTCCATTACAGGATCATTTTTCAGTTGCTGTGACAGGGAACAACACACACACACTGTTGTTGTATGCAAAAAACCCACTTGTTGAGGTGACTGAACCCACAAAGAAATACTCTCCTTGCCCAGTGAAGCTGACGTTCCATCTCTCCTTTTTCCTTGGTGTCACACTCACCACCTCCACCTGACACCATGGTTGACAGGGACTAAAGGTTCTCAACTAGTGCAATGAAGTATTTATCCTTTTTTTCCGAGTGGAAGTAGCTGTGCTCCAGCCCCACCCTCTGCTGCTGCCATCAGATGAGAAAACTCTAATACTGTGCTGGCAGCAAGGCACAGAAAGAATGTTATTTCCTACTCAAGAAGGATGTTGCCCACTATGGCAAATACTGGAGAAGCTGCCAGATAAGAATTTTTTCTCTAGTAACCTGCAGGGCCTGCTTGGCAATTTAAATGACAGTCATTATGTTTCGGGGAATTGTAATGTACATGAGTGATTTAAAGAGAGTATGGGATAAGATCCTTCCCAACGCTGCAAGCTACGGAGGTACAGGCTGTTCATGAGATCTCACATGGATTGCCTCTTCCATCTCAGAGCCCTGTCTTGCGCACTGCATCATTACTGGCACAACTGGCTGGAATTGCAGCTTTTAGCCATGGAGCACGTACGGACCCGAGGGTTTAGAGAGAGAACTGCCCTTGCACCTGCCCTCAGCTTCGTAGAGGGTAAGACCATTGACATCACGTTTGTACTGAAAAAGCACAACTGGTGTAATAAAAGAGTAGTTTCCTGTTGGGTCATAGTTTTAGTGCAACTGTGGCCTCAGCATGTGGTACATGTCTGTGTGCATGCTACATTGTTTCTGTGTCTGCATCAAATGGTAATAACTGTGAAGAAAATAGCTTGTAATTAAGCAACTAGGGAGACAGCAGATGGATGCAGACAGATGGGAGCACACTAGGAAGCTATGAGACAATATTGGTCAGCATGACAAGCAATAGTTACAGCACACTATCAGCATAATGTCTACAGTCTCAGTGACAGTTATTGGTGAGTTTTAAGGGCATATTGGAAGGTAATAAAGAAAATAGCTTCTTAGACGCTTCTGACAGTCCTTCACAAGGGTGTGGGGCAGAACGGAATACAGGTGTTTGTCAGAAAATCTAAAAAATGTTGGAGAAGGTGGGAGGCTGCATGTGGAGGCTGGCATTGTGTCCACTGATGGAGATGAAGAGAAGTGTGCATCTTACCTGTCTACCCAAAACCAGTAATGTGACGAAGAATATAAACAAAGAAATTGAGCCCATTGTCTTCAGGTCTTTCAGTATTCCTGGCCTACAAAATAAAAACACAAGTAAAGCAAGCTGCTCAAAAGTTAAAACAAAATTACTTTAGCACAAGAATAAGACCACAATTTATGCTACTTTGTGGCATTTAAACTAAGACCATTTAAATATGATATGCTTTATTATTTGATTAAATATTATTATATCCATTATGCAGCTTTAATTACTTCTACTACATTCTATGCAAATGTGCCTACATTTTGAAGTCCAGTAATAAAATGAGGATTTAGTAAAAATAATATCCTTATTTGCTTACAAATGGAGAGCATTTGGTGCTTATTCTATACACGCAGATTACAAAGAGATTTTTTACATAGTAAAACTACTTCCATAATGGAGCGCCTGACCGTATCCAATAAATGTGAAGAAACAGAAACCAAAGCACCTAATTCCCAAGACGCCTTTTCACCTCAGAATCACAGAAGGCACAAACTGGATCCTTGTACAGAATTTACTAAAAACTCTGAATTGGGAAAAGACGTGAGAGGTAATGGGATACAGTTTGCACTAGCACTCTCCTGCTGATGCCACTGAAAGAAGAACCTTGGTGAGAGATTTAGGAAGGAAAATACCAACAGACACACAGCTTGACTGGCAAAATCAAGGCTGCCAGAAGCACATGATAAATCTAACCTGTCACACAGTTCTCCATGCCATCACAGAGGTATCCTTTCCACTAATGCGATGGAAACATAAAGACCTGAGTTTGTTTATTAATCTTTAGATTTAAGAGCAAAGAAAACATACACTTGTTTCTTAATTCCAATCCTTTTCCATGATTGTCTCCATGTCCTAAAGATCTCGAGCAGTTCACAGCACAGGAAAAAGGATACTGAAACTCTACTCTGAATATTCAGTTTTTCTGTCGTGGCATATGCACTACACACTCAGCCTACAGAGAAGAGAATCACCTCTTTGTTTTGAAAATGAGGTAATAATTGCATGCGTCCAGAAATTATTTTACACAGCAATACTTAGAATTAGAGTCATAATTTTGGTCTTCTACATTACCACCTATAACAAAGATTTCAGCAGTCTCACTGAAAATTTAGCATACGAATTTGCAAGCATAGCAAAAAAAATCCAAACTGTCGCTCTACTATTTTTTTCTATAGCTAAGACTGCACTTGTAAAGTTTTAAGACAACGTACTAGTTCTGAGGAAATTTATTTTCTTTGGCTTGCAGCAAATATCCTTTAACAGCCTTAATTATGTTCAGCCTTAGGCCTTAACAACCTTAATGATGACTTCTTCCTAATGTCCTTTATTACAAAAATGCAAATTAAGCTATACTATTTCCTATAGTATGTGATTTAAACACCTTGCCCAGACTTGTTTATTTTATTCTAATGCTCCGAGGTGTGACATCAAATCATATATTAACTGCAGCATGACAATGATTTTAAATTGTGACTTGTAGATTATATAGTCAAATACATAGAAAAAAAATCTGTTCTGTGACATAAGAACTGCCATAGGTATGCTATTAATTTCAGGACTGGAGTTATCCACCTACCTTCTAAGTGGTGCTGTTGCGTACATAAATTTGCTGTAGTCATCCAGCATGGGCCCATGAGTGTGCAGAAGGATAACGTTGTAGCCCACCAATGCAATCAACATTATCACCATTTTCAATTCATAATTTATCCTCAGGAAAACAGAACAGGAAATGAGTCCTAATATGCAGCTGTATATAAAATACTGGCAAAGAAAAATCAAATGGAAAATATTTAGAATGTGGTTCTTGAGTAGGAAATCATACATAATGAAATGCTCAGACTAGTTTAAAAAACAAATTATTGACTGACCACTTAAGCATGGAATCTATCACAGCCTGGGACATTATGGTTTACAGGCAGTCAACAACAACCAGATGTTGGTATTTCGTAAAATAGACCCCTTTTCTTACTAGGCTCCAATTCTCCCAAAACTCAATAGAATCCAGACTATGCTTCTAATTTATTCTCCCTAATTTTCACCCTTTGTCGCTTTTGATTTATTCATCTGCAGAAGCGAGAAGTGCCTATTCATGGGACACTATTGTTGGTGTTGAAGTCTAATGCAAGAGCCTACTGCCAGCAGACTGACAAAAGATTTATTCCTGTGACACTGTACATTTGTCACTCATGCCTGAGTTCAATAACTACCCTGTATGTATTACTAGCATAAGGGTCAAGGTAAAACATCTAAGGATCTGAAAACAACAATTTCATTGCCTATATCTGCAGTATTTATAAATGGATGCAATACGCAGCTGTTATGAACCTCACAGATACACAATTTTACAAACTCGAGAAATAAAGCTAAGATATGAAGAATAGAAAATTATTAACATGGCCTATGCATAATATAAATATAACAAAATCTTTCTGTCAAATCCTCTTGAGTTATGACTACATAAGAACACATTCAATTGTTAAAAAAAGCTTTTTCTTTCCTATGTCATACATATCAAAAAAAATATATACGGTTGAAGTTAAATTCCTGGAAAAATATTTTCTCTGGATACTTTCTGGAAATGGATTAGGGCATCAAAATTAATGCTAAAACAGGAATAATACATTCTCACCAGAATAATTATCTTAGTCCTTAACATACAGCACCTTTGCCAAAGACACTTCCTGAAAATTACAGTCCTGGACCTTGTAAGGAGGTTATCTTTTTTGAAACTACAAAGCATTCTATTTGTAGATAGGCTATTTTCAGACTACTGTTGTCTTGTTGATAGCAGTACTTCTGACAGAACCTGAATCACTGTATACTAATTTTGGAGGATCACTAAGAAGAATAATTTTCACAGCACCCATCAGACAGAATTGATCTGCCATCTGAATCTCTGCTGTTACTGTAATTTGCTTGAAGATCTGCTTGAAATAAGAAATAGAAAGAACTGCTGTTCAGAATCACCAAAAATAAAACTTCTCTGATGGCTGCATTCCACAGGAGGTCACACTCCAAATTCAGTGTTACGTAAAAGTAGCAGCATCTATTTTTTACTCTGTAAGGCATTCTACTTGTGAAATTAGATTTCCAAAAAGAAACAAGCAAACAAAAGGCAGTCTTGAATCCACAAGTGGGTGCAGTTCGACAAAGACCAAGAAACTTCCAAGTAGAACAGACAGTCTCTGTTAGTGTTCCGTAGGAATACATAAACTAGATTGAAAATCTTAGCTAAGATTTCAAACAAGGATGGATGGATCAGAGAAGAGTGGCACAGCCACACATTGAAGAATACAGACTCCTATATTGTGTATTGCAATGCAAGATTCCAGTAAGCAACAAGCAGGTCTGGAAATGAGTCTGGAGGCAATCCTGCTTGAACAGCCACACCAGGTTATGAAGATTTTTTTTGAAAATGCCACCTTAAATAAACCTTTTTCCAACTGTATTT
>RSEF01000002.1:89744639-89779482 GCA_003993805.1 Himantopus leucocephalus
ACTCGAGGTGGGGTCTCACCAGTGCCGAGTACAGGGGGAAAATATTGTGTGATATCATCTAGATGTTATTAGCAGTTAGGTAGTAAATTTCTTAAACACATTTCAGAGCCTCATGATTGAAGTTCTAAGCATATGGTCCTGTTTACTTTTTTGTTTTCAGTACAGATTCTAACTTTTTAGGAGGCTATCACTGCCTGTAGTTTCTAGCAAAAGAAGTTGGGTAGCTAGTTATAAGATACTAAAACTTACTTCGGGGGTGCTAAGAAAAGCAAGAAGTAATTTTCAGTGGTCTTAAATGCCACACTTGTTTGCCCTGGAATTTGAAAAGCTTATTTCACATCTTCAGGAAATGTCTTAAGGCATGTCATTCCCATCTGCTTATTGAATTAGGCTGTCTAGAATTCCTTTGAGGGAATGATCAAACTCATAATTTCTTGACTTAGTGAAAAATTTTTATTAATGTATTTCATGTCCTATGAAAAATCGGAACCATCTTTATAGGAAAGCAAAATAAAGCAGACTGTACTGAAATATCTCTTCATCATCTGAAAATCCATTGTTGTGACCCTAAATGTGACATATGACTTGAGCAGCTTAAAGAAAACCTTAATACCCATGTTTTTACAGGTGGGTTTGTTTGGGGGTTTTTTTTGGTACATAACATCTCATTATTTCAGATCACTAGAATTTTTTAGTATTTTCTGTACCTGTATTTTCTGTGAAATAAATCAACTGAGAAATTTACTAAAAGTATTGGTTTAGACTGTGCAGAGCATCTAATTTCTGCTGTCTGAATATATGCTAATGTTATTACATCTTTGCAAACTGGGATATCTAAGTACCTTTACAACTCTGGACTTAAGTTTTAGTAAAGCCTTCGTAAGACTCTTGTCCAAAAAACTAAGGTTGAGGAAGTCTTACACTGTTTCTGCTGTTTTGATATTTACAGGCTACAAGTAAGATGCTGCATTGGCTGTACTATATTGAAATTTTATTTATCTTACTGACCTGGAATATATGGGGTGTTTGAGACATAAATATTATGTCCAAGCATCAGAAACTGTGAAACAGAATATCACTATAATCTTTGGTAATCTTCTGTAATTCTGGTAACAAAGGAAAAATAAACATGGTAACCTATTATAAAAATGTTTTTGAAGAAAAAAGTCAATACTTATGTTAATAGCCTTGCGCATATAGAAGACTTCATGCACAATAAAAGAATACGGGAAAATACTGTGTGAAAGTTATCACGGTCTACTAACATCACACATTACATAAAGTATCCATCTATATTTGCATTTTGTATAAAAGTGTATTTAACAACATATCTAAATCATTGAAAGCTAATATAAACCAAAACCAAAATTAGATATCCCTTGGAAAAGAATCTAAGTGTTGAGTACAAAGACCTAGGTGTTTAACTGTCACCTAAGCCATGCTGTAGGAAATTAAGTTTAAAATGTAAATTAAGTTGATGTGTTCCTTAATCCTGTGAAATTTCAGATTTAAGCATTAGTTTTATGTAACATTTTAATTGTTACAATCTCCTGCCAATGCTCTTTTTCCTCTTTCTTTTACATTAATAAATCATGCCATGCAGATAAGGAAATTGAATGTTGTCTGTCACATCTTGAGTGGGTCCTGTAAGGACTGAATTAGAATAATTGAGTTAATAGAATAACTCCATATGTGTTTTCTGTGGAGGATTTCATTTAGGTGTCTACCTTAAGGAATGAATCCAGGGTTATGAATTCTGAATGTAAACAGACATTAATACTACTTGCAAAAGCATAATTTCAGGCACATTTCTTTCTTTATTGACTGATATTAATTGAGTGTGTATCAAGTGTTCCCCATCTTATGTGTAGAGATCCCAAGTGCTTAAATGTGGGCTTTGGAGTCAATTGGAACAGGACAACACTAACCTTTGTTTCCCGTATTTCCCATTGCTTACCTGGTTCTGTTTGGGTGCTCTGAAGTGTTCACAATACACTCTGAAAAGGAAAAAATACTCCATTTGTGTTGGGATTTTACAGGGTTCTGCAGAGAAATAGGCTTCAAGTTGGTAGTATTAGGAAAAGATCTTGTTAACTGAGAGAAGTGCGAAGCTTTTATGGATACCAATTACTTCAGGGCTCACAAGTGTAAGGCTGAAATTGGAGTGCTCTTGTGACAAAGGGATATGATATAACTCTCTGGTACATACACGTTTTCATGTAAGATTGTAGTTTACAGTAATAGTGACAGATAACAAAACTAAGCAGTAAACAAAGCACTCAGTTCCCAAAACAAATTTCACAATACAATGTTTTATTTGCAGAAATGATTACTGAATTATAGAGCTTGCTGATTTGGAAATTGTCTTCTGAGAAATTGATCACAATGCAAAGTGCCCATCTTTATAACACCATGTGCTTAAATGATCCTCTGGAAGGACTATTTATTCTTTTGCTACAATTAATACAGAAGCTAATTTTAGGGATGAATGACCAGTCATGTGAAAACTGCCCTGGACTGAAGTGAGATGAACTAAACTTGAACATTACAATTTGGAATACTCAATAGAAGAGGGAGTGAGAATGATGTGCAAGAGTAGCCACAAATCTTGTAGAAAGTGTGATCTTATTTCTTATTTATTATAGGATTAGAGAAAGGTGGAGACAGAAACTCTGACTCTTAAGAGTATGGGAATAAATCCAGATAAGACATTGAACTTCAGCTTGTGATCTCGTCATATCCAAATGATGCACCTAAATATATCACTGTAATCAAAGCCACATCTGGATGTTTCTTTGACAGATCTCACAGAAGAAGCTCAGGTTGGGGCTGGGGATTAATTCGGTGGCATATGGGAGCTGCAGATGTTCTGCCTGCTATAATGAGGTATTTTTTATACGGTTAAAGTACAGCCTTAGAAAGGCTCTGTATTGAAGCCTGTAGTCTTTGGAAAAACTCACATATTGTCACATCACAGTATACTTAATAGTATTTCTTGGCAGGTTTGTAGTTGAAGGATGATCCTGCAATATCAAAGTGCTATAAAATAGACAAGTATATGGCTCAGATACTCAGCTGCTTAAAAGGACTGTTGGGTACAATGAACTACCTGCTTTCATTTCAGCTGGTATGGGACCTTCAGTTTTCCCAAGAGATTCCTCAGACTGTTAAATTTTGTTATAATGTGAAGCTGTCTGCAGTGGAGGATGCTGGCCTCTCTGCTATATAACCTTCCTATCTTTAATTGTGTCGTGATTTGGGCTGGGCTGGCCACTAAAATGAACAACAGATGCTCTCTTTAACTTCTCTTCCAAGGGAGAGAAGAATGAGAGAGACAGAGACTTATGGATTGAAAAAAGAAACTAAACTACTTTTATGAAATATTTATAGTAAAATAATAATAATAAAATATAATAATATTAATAAGAAAATAATGAAATATATACAATATATACAACACGTATCGAGTTCCCAGGTTGACGATCATGTTACCGGCAGGCACTGGAAAAGTCCCAGACTGGACTCAGTGATGGACGGGAGCTGGATTCAAGAATGCACATATCGGGATCAAAGGCAGATGAGCAGACAGAGTTCTCGGACGCCGGCCATTGAAGAAAGAGAGGCTGACCCCTTTAATCCCTTGGCTTTTATACTAAGTATGATGTAGATGGGATGGAATACTGTGTTGGTCAGTTTGGGGTCACCTGTCCTGTTGGTTCCTCCCCACAGGTGCGACCCTTCTATGCTCTTCCGCTTCCAACCCTCCAACTTGGTACATAACAAAGTTAGCTGACCCTGGTTGTTAGAGCAATAAGTATAAGCAAGAGCCTCTCTGCATACCATTCCTTGGTATTAACTATAAACATCAAACCTTATCATTCTGGTAGCAGATACTGTCTGAAGACTATGCTATTAATTTCAGAGAGAAGAGGCTTAACTGAAAAGTAAAACTACTGAAAAGAAAATTGGTTCTGCTTTATCTCAAACCAGGACAATTTACAAATTGTTTGTTGTGGGTTTTCTTCCCTACTGCTTTGCTGCTTCTGTTTTGGATTTTAAAGATCTTGTATCTCCCTGCTTTGTTTGTAATTGTCAAACATAAGTTTCACAATGTATGAAGTAGCCTGGGTTCAGAAATGGGAGAGAGATTGTTTCCACAAACATTACATGAATGCATCATTCTTCCTTTCCCCTCTCTTTTTGTGTTCTACTGTCTTAAGACGTACTTTTCTACTCTATTGTGTGGTCAACTGAAAATGTTTTGTAGGAATTGGGGCTGGTTTGTAAGGCTTCTTAGAGGGGAAAATTTTACTTAAACACAAATGGTCAAGAAACAATAACATAAGCAGATGAACATACTTTTAAGTCTATAAATGTTGCTTCTAGCAAACACATGATAAATACTTCTTAGGGTTGAAAGTTCTGAAGAAAAAAGGTTTTAAATTAATATATATTTTTCTTTTCTTTTTTTTTCTTTCTTCTTCACTCCCTTAAACCCCCAGCTTTGTGGTTCTTTTTTTTTTCATAATGAGTTTATACATCTTTAATATATCAGAATTTATAAGTGTATTTTAGACTTTCAAAGGACAAATTAAAATTAATTGTAGAGAACCAAATCCTGTAAATATTCCAGTTTGTAACAGCAGAAATTAGGAGGTACACAACTTTCTCCGAGAATGGGAGACACTTGCCTCTACATGGGTAAATATTGATGACAAATCACTACTCAACTATTGTTGCTGATACATTTCTGCAGCTAGTAATTCAACAATGTGGACTTAAATAATTTAGGATTTTATATTCTGCAGACATCTTAAAATTAGAGAATAATTCAGGAGGTCTCTAGTTTACCTTCCTTCTCAAAGAAAAACTCCAAGGATGGAGACTGCATGGATTTGCTGGGCAACCTACTCACTGTGCAACTCTCTTTGTGGTGCAACTTCTTCCTTGTGTTACACTGGCACCTCCCATTTCTGTTTTTGATCACTACTTGTCATCCTCCCACCATACACCTTCAGAAAGACCCTGGACCTGTCTCTTCAATGACTTGCCCATAGGTATTGGGGGTCTGCCATTAAGTTCCCCTGAAGCTCTCTCTTCTCTAGGCTGAACAAGCTCTGATTCCTTGGACTCTCCTCACAGGGCAACTGCTCCAGCCCCAACCATCCTGCTGGTCCTCTACTGAACTTGGCCCAGTTTATCAACATCCTTCTTTTCTTGGGGGGCCAAAACTAGGTGGAGTATTCTGAGTGGTAAGTAAAAGGAAATAATTTCTTACCTCAGTCTACTGGCTACATTCCTCTCAATACAGCCCAGTGTCCTATTGGCCTTCCATGCTGTCAGAGTATGCTGAAAGTAAAAGCATACTTAGTTCTACAATACACAGTAACGTCTTAATATTTTTAGACCCGTGTAAAAAACTAAAGTTAGTATTATTAAAAATAATCCTATTTCTCTTCCCCAGAAACCTAACTTCCAAAGTAATAAACAATGAGAAATTACACTTTTTTCCTACTGTGGACATCCTATGTAGATTCCCGTGTGTTTATATCAAATAGAAAGAAACAGTACCATTTTTGTTACTGATTGATATTTGCCATACTGTCCATTTCTTTGTATCTCCGTTTTATGAAGACATCTATTTATTTTACTTGATAATCAAGAAATATGGTAGAACTTCTTCAGTCCTTAGTTAAGCACCCATATTTGGATGACCAGGATTATAGCTCTTTGATTCTCAAATAGCCTGTGATGGTTTTTAGTGTAGGTTAAGAACCCACTCCTTTTTATTCTGTGGTGTGCATTTTCTGTGTGTGTGTACAGAATTACTTACCGAATTACAGTATTTTGTATATACGCAGTAATTTAAATGGGCAAATGTGTTTTAGCATATTGTGCCAGCATTTCCCAGAATACTGTAACATTGTCATGTTGTAATAGATGTAACTTAATACAGAATATATAATACATAACACTACCCTGGGTACCAGCTGCAGGATTAATAGATTTCATATCGGGTCTATTGTGTATTGTGTATTTTTATCACCTTATTTCTGGTCAGTGAATAGAAGGGAACACACAAAAAAAAAAGCCTCATGCATTTTGTCTCAGATACTAGCTTCAAAATTAATGTATTTACTCTCAAAGACTAATTAATTAGCTTCTTTGCCATTTATAAATACATTTATTTTAGAAAAGAGTAAATACTCGCTTATGATATATATTAGAATTTTAATTGTGAACATATTATTACTAAATATTTATGATTAATATATTGTGTTGTATGAAGTTATAAATGTGTATTTTTCCCTATTATTCTTTTGCTAATGTGTTAAAAAATTTCCTTGCATATGGGAAATATGCAAAACCAATACTAAAAACTCCTTTCAGGACTGCATTTACAGCATGTCACCAAAGAGTGCAGAATACTTCAGTGTATAAAGCCCTGCTCCTGCAAGTACTTATATAAGTATTTCCCCACAAGCTTGAGAATAGTCCAAGTGATTCGAATGAGATTATTTGGAAACTTACATGTTTGAAGTTAAGCATTTGTCTAGACATTTGCAGAAGTAGGGCTTGCACTGGACTTGTTGCATTCAAACCCTACTTTTGTAAAAAGACAACTGGAGAAGACGACCCCGCATACACACAAATGTCATGAAGTACTAAAAGTAACTGAAAACAGGGATGAATCTAGATCACTGTTTAGAGAGAGGAAAAAAAAAAAAGACCAGGCCTTCACAGTTCTATATATAAAATTGCTGCATTTTTTTTTAAAAGGACTGCTGGTATATCACCTGGTCTGCACCTTTTGTTGTTCAGGTCTTCCTTTTATAAATAAATCAGAATAAAAGGAATACTTTGCAACACATTCTGAAGTATTGGGGAAAAACACTGTAAAGAAAAGTCTGGAAAGCTTTCTTATACATCAGATAATGAAGGAAATGCTGTTTTAACAAAATTTACAGTTTTATTCAGCTCCTAAGTTTAACATCCCTGCCAAGATCCAGCTCTACAATAACTAAACACTTCAGCATCTGCAACTTCTTAAACTCCTGTTAAACAGATGTAATTCCTGGCATAACTTAGTTCTCGCCAGCACTTTTTGTTACATTCCACTAAGACCAAACAGGAAATACATTTCCTTCAGTGCAAGAGTTCAGGAAGAAAATGAGCCTCTCTTTGTAGCACAGAGCACAAGGAGACTTTCATTACTTCATACCATCGATTAACAGGTCAATGGTAAAGTAAATGGGCAGTACTCTTAGTGTGTCAAAGATGTGAGTAAATTTATTGATGTTGATCCCTTTTAATTTGCATACTTATTATTTTTTCCTCTCACAGGTTTTAGGCATGTGATCATTAGAACACTTTCTCTAGTGCCCTAATTATTTTTGTTCAGTGTATATTCACAGTCAATATCTCCACTGTACATTTTGTAAGCAACTTGTTTGGTTTTTAGTGGTATTTTTCTTGGTTTTGAGTGTGAAAAAATGCAGAAAGATGCCTAGAGGATTTTTTAAAAGCACTTTGTCATTTAATATTCAGTCAGCATCAAATGCTATGGAAAAAACCTTCACAGATCTTACACACAGAACTTCTTCACAGATCTTGTTCATGTTATTTCAGGAAGACACAAGAAAATTAGCACTGAAGATTCTGAATGAACTTCTACCTTCGTATAAACATGAAAGGGAACCTTTTTTATGGTTGAAAAAGTTCATTTGTATTTTATTTGTTTATTGTATTTAATTTCTTCTTGTGGCTCTGCCCTTCCTGGTTTGAACCAGGCCTGAAAAAGGAAATACTGAAATATTAGCAAAAATGTTATTCTTTAGTCTATTTTTGGCTTGGGGAAACCACAAGGAACTGGAAATCCTAGGAGAAAACCAGCTCTTGCAAAATTTTGTCAGCTATGTTTCCAGATGTAGAGATTAAAAAAATAAATTAAAAAATTTCAGGATTTATCCAAATTTATGAACCCACTGAGTTTTAGCTACCAGTCATTCATTGGGAGGTTGTTGAATATTTCTTTTGGCTTACACAAATCAGAAAAAAGGATATGTTGCCATATGTTTTTACAGCTCTTGACATACCACTAAACAGCAACACTAGGGCCCAAACTAAAATATGACAGAAGACTGCAGTAGAGTTTTTTGCATTAATTCAAAGCAGATCCCAAATTTCAATCTCCTTTGCAGAAACTTTCTTATCTAAGAATCTTCCTCAATTCCAATTTTTTAAAATTTGGTAAAGGGACAAGATTATAAATAAGTGTGCATATGCATGCATTTGTATAACTCCAATTCATTGAATATTATTACGGTGTGCAAGTCTAGGCTTCATTTTTGATTAGCAAAGCTGAACTTTCTCTCTGATTTTACTTAATCTAAATTAGCAGAATTTAGAAATTTCCTTTTTTTTTTATTTTTGTGACCTAAGTAAATTCTTTCAATTACTCATTTGAATTTTTTTACTGTTTATCAGAAATGCTTAGATACTGATGTATATGACCCACTTGAACATTGTTTTTTAATTACATGATCTACATATTATATATTCCACCATTCTGTGTAGATAGTAGATAGAAAGGACAACTATTTTCAAATTTGATTAACCAAGTTTTGAACTTGATTAAACAAGTTCCTCTGAAAAGGATATTGCCTGTAAGCTTATCTATAATGCACATCATCTACTAAATGGCTGTTTTGTCAAAATTTCTAGACTTATCTGTGTTTAATACTTCCTCTGTAACTCAATTCTAAAAATACTGCAGCATTTTGTTGCAGTAGTTATTCGTTCTTGCGAGCAGTAGGCCTTTTTAAAACGATTTGGCCTTTATTTTACAGGACCACAGATCATTTTCTCTCTGACACTTGTGAAATATTTTTCATATGTAGCAGTAGTTTTACTTAGAATTGTATTTTTTAATATCTTATTTTCATTGTTGAGGTGTTGGTTTATAGCGAGTTGGTAAGCCCGAACAGTCTTTCCAGTTGCCTGTAATGTTGTCTGTACATGCAATCAGTTATGCTAGTTACAACTATTATAACTGATTATGTCTATAACTTATGCTTACTGCTTAATGCTATAGTAGTAGCATAATTCACAACCAAGCTAAAGCCCAACGCTTCTCTCACTGAGAGATTAATCAGTCATGTGCATGAACTTGAAGCAGAGAGCATGAGTAGAGCGGTGCATCAAGGTGCAGCATTCTAACCCACAGCAGCAGGCACAGTGGGATGATACCAACTCCAAGGAGGGGAGTTAGGTGCGAGTGCCCCATAGGATGGCTGTGTTTTTGTATTCTACCTCTGTGAGAATTCTCACAGTCCCATTCAGGGCAAAATCAAAGAGTGAGCTTAAATTACCTTTGGGACTGTTCTGTAAAATGATCATAAAACCATTACATTGGCTGTATAAGGCAAAGGGGAGTCAGTAAGCTGATGCTAGCGGCCAGTTGAGGCAAGATGGCTGATGCAGCACAGATCAGAGCAGCTTGCTGTGCCCTAACGCTAAGGATGCTTTAAATTAATCATTGCTTTTTCACACTGGAAACATCTAGAAGTGTTCCTATTCTCAATTACAGATAAAAGACAGTTCTGCAATTGCTCCTCTATGCTTCTCGGTTGTTATATATAAATGCCCAGCTGAGGCAGCTATCTCAGTGAGTTAGTGAGGAGGGGGTTTCCATGTTCAATGACATCAAATACCAATGGATCTTTGGCAGGCTGAGTTTGAAAGCCTTATAAGCTAACTGCTTATTCTTGACTGCTAGCTGATTGCTGTGTTGAGGAAGGGATGTAGGCGATGGGTTTATTTTCCCTGCTGCACTATTCAGCATACGTCTTGCTGTTTGACAAGACTTTTTTTTAAGATGATGTATTTATCTTACCAGGCCTTTTAGAAAAGTTCAGTCTGTGAAACAGGAGAGAGGCAGAATGTCAGAAATTCCAGCAAGAGATGAAGTATTTCCAGCAGTAACTTTGTCTCACTGTAATTAAGTGCTAGTATTTTTTTAAAGAAGTGCTTTATGAAGGTCTAGGGCAAAAATCTCAAACCTTTTAGGCTCAGAATTCTGTAATGGGACTGGAGTTCTGTGGGAATATCATGGAGGCTTCCTTAAGTACCTGGAGACAGTCTGCGTATGAGATTCTTTTGACTGTACACAATGTTCAGTTAGTATTTCCATTAATTTAATAACAATGTTAGTCTTTCAAGTCCGATGTGCTAATCTGCACCAATTAAATGATTTTTTTGCTTTATGTCCATAAGGTTCTAGTAAAGCTCATTTGGGATTGAGACATTTACCTTTCCCGTCATTTACATAATTGGCAGACATTGTAATAAACAGAAAAAAAGGAATTACAACTTTTATAGTTAAATGAAAGCTTGCATGATAGTCTTACAAGGCTAAGAGGGGCTGAATATTGGCTATTTGATTTTGGTATATTACAAAAGTAGCTTTTGTTTCTTTGTAATTTTTCTTACTTTAGTTGGATCAAAGCTCTCAAACACTTTGTGCCTGGAAGGAGTGAAGAATTTACCATCACCTCCTTGAAAGAATCTGTCTTGGCTGGCACAAATTTAACATGAACACCATGTAGTGCTACAGGCTTGGGGAAGTGGCTGGAAAGCTGCCCAGAGGAGAAGGACCTGAGGACGTTGGTTGACAGCTGGATGAATATGAGCCAGCAGTGTGCCCAGGTGGCCAAGAAGGCCAATAGCATCCTGGCTTGTATCAGGAGTAGTGTGGGGAGCAGGACTATGGAAGTGATCGTCCCCCTGTACTCAGCACTTGTAAGGCCCCACCTTGAGTACTGTGTTTAGTTTTGGGCCCCTCACTATAAGAAAGACAACTGAGGTACTGGAGCGTGTCCAGAGAAGGGCAATGAAGCTGGTGAGGGGTCTAGAGCACAAGTCTTCTGAGGAGCAGCTGAGGGAACTGGGGTTGTGTAGCCTGCAGAAAAGGAGGCTCAGGGGGGACCTTATCGCTTTCTACAATTACCTGAAAGTATCTAACATGGAAAGACTTTACTATATGGCATGTGTCACTGTTGTTACCCACCATGAAAAATATAGAAGTCCTCAAACATATTTCATGAAGTATTTCCAGTAAGGACAGGAAGGTAGACATCACTTTAAAACATACTGATCAAGTCTAATTTGAATATAATCTATCATATCAAATTGAAGCTATTGCAGAGGGGGATAAATGGTGGAATAGAAAACCTGCTTCACAAGAGAAGAGTAAAAGATGTTGGCTTTCTATAAATACTGTAATTTCTTTCAAATTTAAAGTTAGGAGAAACATTTCTATCAGCTAAGAATTGAGCTTTTCAAACATTTCTACAAATACAGAAAATAGAGGCAAGTTTTTGATACTCACTGTACACACACAAATGTCTAAGCTCCCTCTTAAACCTGTCAGTATTTAAAATAGGGCTCAGTTCAGTGTTACATGGGAAGATATGACCTGACCTGGGTGTTAGGGATATGAACCTAAAGATTCAGGATTTCTTTACAGCTTCTGTATTTGTCCAGATGATTAACCTCACAGTGAGGGAAAAGACTCATATCAGGAAGTTCAAATGACTTAAGTTTCTCACATGCATGATTGGTCAATGAGCTGTGGCATTTCAGAATTTATTTTCACTAAATTCCGGTAATATTTGGAATCAAATATTAGTAACTAAAATTTATGCCGTACTTTTCTATTTAGACTTCAGAAAAGTCTTTGCATCTTCTGAATTCTGGAGGCTACTAAAATTCTGCCTTGAAGCAATCTGCTAATGTCAGTGCAAAGTTGATTTTAATTATATAAAGTTTTAGATTTTAGAACCCTGCAGGATAAATATAATAAATAAAGGAATTTATGCACGTATTAAATGCACATTGTAGGGGAAAATATTCTCCAAGGACAGACACATGCCTCTTTCCATTGGAGCTTGCCTCTAGGGTCAACGCCTTTACCATACAGCAATAGGCACTAAAATTACAGATGAAAAAATGTGACATCACTCTGAGTAAGGAACATACAGTGCACACTGTAGTTCCAGGTTCATGCTTCCAAAATCACAAAATCTTGTCAACATTCTTCATCTTTTAAACACAGTTAAAAATTTGATATCAAATATACACTAAAAATTGAAGGTGTGGCGTGGGGGAGAAATACCACATAGCAAAGCAAACATATAAAGTTCTACGCATTACATTTCTTTGCCCATTGCTGTTTTCCTGCATGACAAAGGAGTTCACCTGTATTCCTCAAATGTCCCATCACAGACTATATTTAAAAATAGTACTGTGCTTAAAAAATATTCTGTGGTAGAAGTAAATGCTGCCAAATTGTGCAGCATCCCTTAAGAGTTTTTAAACATCCATCAAGTTTTATATCAACTTTGTGCTACGCTGAAAACTGTGTGCGTTGGGGACAGGTTTGGGGGATATCCTTTGGAATCCTGCATTTCCTTCTTTAATCCGATGTGATGGTGTTTTTCCATGCTCCCTACAATCATGAGGAACACTGCTGCTGTTGTAAAACTGAAGGTTCGGGCAAGGGAGGTATAGATTTCACCAAACAAGAGAATGTAAGGGTATATGTGTTTTGAGTTAAAGCCAGCAGAATTTTTGGAATAGCAATTGGAAGAATCTTCCCAAGAAGTGGGGCATGTTTAGCCTCAAAACCTTAAATATACACTACCCTTGCATTTGGTGAGAACAGCAAGCTATATGTTCTGCAGCAGCCAGACCAAGCAAGTCCTGGAAGCATCAGCAACAATAAATATTTTGTTTCGTCCTCTTGTTTTATTTTTGAAGCTGGGTATCTAAATGTATGAGGAATGTGCTTGTGTAAACTTTTTGGGGCATGTTCTTTTGGCTGAATTAATAAAATAAACCTAGGCACAGTAGAAAGGGTGCGTTGCTGAGGTTGGTTTTTGTTTTGACCTGCTTCTCTGGCAGAGTTTGTCTCTATCTGCTTGGCTTTGCCACACACCCCCTTCAAAGGACAAATAATGTATTTTTGGCTTACATATGTGATTGGTGGTCTCTAGAGCTTTCCAGTGCCTCCCCTCAAATGACTGGAGATGGTTAGCAGAGGGCACATAGATTAACTTTTCTCTTGGATCCAGTTCCTCTCCTCATTATTGACAGCCCTCGTACCTAAAAAGGAAAGTACTGGGCCCAATGTACTCACTTAAGATTTCTAGCTGCAATAGGCAAGGAATCTAGTATCTATTTTCTATTTTGGAACTATGCTGCAGTCTTCAAAGAGGACTCAACATGGTCATATTATGTCATAACCAAGAATTTAGGAGAGTGATACCTATGTATTTATAAAATTATTTACGCACAAAAACTAACCTGGGAAGATTTTTTTTCCAGTTTTTTAACCCCAAACTGGTGAGACTCTAGAACATTTCATCCTGTATGAGCCTCAAGCCTCACAGAGATAAGATAATGCTCACAATTTTGTTTGTTTTTAATCACCATTATTATCTGAAACTATTACCTTTTATCAAATTTTCCAGTGAAGATTTTTTTTTCCCCTTAAAATTTTGAAAATATTTTTGGTGGTGATTTTTAAACTGATTGCATATTTCAGACACCTACATGACATTGAAAAGGGAAACTACTGCAGTGCTCATAGTAGGTGGCTAGATGGGAAAGTGATCACCAGTAAAATCTTAGTCCTGTATATTGTAGCATATACTGGAAATATCCCAAACGACCACCCTTATTCTCTCTCAAAAACATTTTTTCATGGAGATATTTACACTACTTAATTTTAGAATTCTCTAAACTAGGTGCCTGAATTTGAATCCTAGGCTCTCTTCCATAGCCAATGGTCCATGCTAGAGGCAGCACAGGGTAAAAAACCATATTTTTTCGACTTGCAAAACACTTTTTTACATTTAGAAATGAAAAATTAATTTAAAAGGAACTTCTATACCTAATAATGTCCCAACTGAAAAATAATTACCTTTCTGTTGGATTTTGAAGAAATTAATTGCAGTTGGAGAGGGTATGTAAAGATTCTTCCCTTCCCAGGACTTCCATTTTTTCACAAACTGTGGAAAAGGTGGGGATGAATTACTTAGACTTTCAACTGCCAAAGAAATTTGGGCACTAAACTTAAGAGAACTAGATTTGCAAATAACTGGAAGATGGGATTTTTAGTTTTAACGAAACCTATGGAAAGTTGCCAACCCAACAACGGATTGTTTTTTTTTTAAGGTAGTATTTACTTAGGTTATGGAGCAATATCCATATAGGTAAACAAAGAGGTTATGAAGCAAAGCTTTGTCAACAATAACCTCTGTTTGCACACACCAGTCTTTCCAGAACTGTGGCACTTTCTCAGCACTGTGGCACTTTCTCAGCACTGTGCCACTTTCTGGACTGTGGCACTTTCTTGGGTTGTACCTGTATCTGTAAACTGAAGGGTTTTCTTGTTGTTTTTGGTTTTTTAAATAGAGATCAGCTTCCAAATCTTATTGTAGATTAATTCATAATATGGCCTGACAAATAATGGGTATGGTAGAATAAGGGACCTGTTTAGTACATAAGCAGAAATAAAAAGATGTCAAGGAGGCAATCTGTATGTAAGGCTCATTGCTGAAGCAATGCTGTCTCATTGAAATACTTCTTCAATAACTGTCAAATCTTTAAGCCAAGTAGATGTTTTTGCTATTGTAATTGCAATATCAGGTAACCGATTTAGAATACTTTTCACCTTTTATTCACACTATGATGGTGTGTTTATTTGCTGCAGATGACCTTAGATAGAGTTTTCTGTGATGGATCTCAGCTGTATTATTATTTTTAACATTGGCTAACTGACATCAGATGTGGTTCTTCTGTCATTATCTGTAGGTTATCATTGTCTAGGAGTTGAAGATAGATGTAGGTAGTCTTTGGTAGTCTTTACTGAGAGGATAAATATTGTGGAAGGTAAAATTATGTTTTAATTGTTAAGGGAAGGTTGAGGCTAATAGCTGTCATTTTGTCCTGTTCTTTATGCAACAAAAGGAAAAATAACTTGTTTTAATGAAGATTTTTCCAGTACAAAGTTTCTTCTTTGGCAATTGTAAAAGACTTAAAGGTATAATGTGCATGTTACAGGGTGATTCTATCCTTTATGAATGTTCGTGTATATGTAATATTTAGTTATTGTTACTTTTGGAGTAAGACAACTTTCAGTCATGTTTTGTTTTACTTGTGTGTCTCAATGTAATGATTTTTCTTATTATTAATATTTTTTATTACTAAGACTCTGAACAGTTTGCATAATGAATGAGGTGGGGTGACTTGTGTTCAATACCCAACTCCAGCTGGTGCTACATTTATGCAACACATATACAAAAAACTTCATATACTCACCTGGAGGCCAGGTATTTATGAATTATGTTAACGGAAAGACGTATATTCTGGTCCTTTTGCCCCATGTTATCCTGGTTTCCTCCTGCCAGAATGTGAGTGTGTGGCTGGGAGTGTCTGGAGAAAGCAACCAGGAGGTGTTGAGGAAGCATAAACTCGGAACCGTTTATCACCCCTAAATTGCATCATATTTTCCAGGTTATCTTTCATTCTGTGTTATTTCTGTTCTGGACTGTGGGAATGCCTCCATCAGACCTTCATCCTCAGGAAAATTTGTCTATTTTCTGGTTGTCAGATGGCAAATTGGCCAACAACACCACTAAATCTCATTTATCTGAATATTAACTTCTTAGTCTGACAGGAAGATTTAAGAAAAAAAAAATCTTATGATTAAATAGGCTGTGCTTCAAAATTAAAAAAAAAAAAGAATAAATATTAACCAAAACACTAGAAATGTTTTCTGAATAAAGTTGCAAAATTTTCTTGACAATAGCAACAACAACAGAATTAGAACCACATAGTTGACAGCTCTTGCCCAATCGTGCGCGCTGTCAGAAATGAAGTTGGCCTGAATTGTAACTAGAGGCTTTACTAAGCCATGCAAAATACATATCTGGAAACTTGGAACAAAATTTCCAGAATATTTACAAGCCTCTGAAGTTCTTGTGAAAATGTCAAGGTGCACAAAATTAGCAGTTTAGGCTGAGCATAGATTTGATAATTTCATTTAATTTGCATTTCGCACATGAACATGGCATGATTCTTGGCAAGAGACAAGTATACAGGAAAGTAATGACTTACAGAGCCATGGTTCACATATGCAGAGAGAAGACACAAGGCCAAAGCTCAATTAGAGTTGAAACTGGTCAGTGTTGTGTCAGACAAAAAGGTGTTTTAAAGTAATTTAACAGCAAGAGGAGCTCTAGGGAAAATATTGGACCAATACTTGTTGAAGATGGTCACCTGACTAATAGGGATAAAGAAAAAGCAGAAGCATTCAATGCTTTTTTGCCTCAGTCTTTAGTAATACTGATAGTCCTTGGGCTGCCCAGTCCTCTGAGTTGGAGGACCACGACTGTGGGAACAGTGACTTTCCTGTTGTGGACACTGAAACTGTTAGGCACCACCTATATCAGCTGAATGTTCACAAGTCCATGGGGCCTGATGGGATTAATCCCAGAGTCCTGAAGGAGCTAGTGGGTGTTATGGCAGGACCCCTCTCAATCATCTACCAAAGGTCTTGGGAGTTTGGGGAGGTGCCTGCTGACTACAGACCTGCTAGTCTAACCTCAGTTCCTGGAAAAATTTTGCAGAAAATCCTACTGGGTGCTACTGAAATACATTTAAAGAACAATCACCAGGCACCATCAACATGGATTCAAAGAGGGAAAGGCCTGTTTAACTAATTTGATATCCTTCTATCATAGAATCATAGAATGGTTTAGGGACCTTAAAGATCATCTAGTTCCAACCCTCCTGCCATGGGCAGGGACACCTTCCACTACGCCAGGTTGCTCAAAGCTCCATCCAACCTGGCCTTGAACACTTCCAGGAACACTTCTATGATAAGGTCACCTGCCTGGTGGATGAAGGGAAGGCAGTGGATGTAGTTTTTCTGGATTTTAGTAAGGCTTTTGATACTGTCCTTCCCAGAATCCTCTAGACAAGTTGTCCAACTGTGGGATGAGCAGGTTCAAGTTGCATTGAGTGAAGAACTGGCAGGGCTCAAAGGGTTGCAGTCAATGGGGCCATATATGACCAGCGCAGTTCCTCAGGGTTCAATTCTATGGCCACTTCTGTTCGAACTTTTTATCAATGATCTGGATGCAGGAGTTGAATGCGCCCTTAGCAAGTTTGCTGATGATGCTAAACTGGGAGGTGTTGTTGACTTTCTTGAGGGACAAGAGGCCTTGCAGAGGGATCTAGTTAGACTGGAGCATTGGGTAATGATTAATGGGATGAAACTGAACACAAACAAATACTAAATTCTGCACCTGGGATGGAGTAACACCAGGCACAAGTATAAATTGGGAGAGGAGTGGCTCTCCTGAGGTAACAGCAGGAAATGGAATGGTGTGAACACAAGTGAGTTACTGTCCTTTTTCATCCATACAGAACCTTCTGTTGAACAACTGAAAGATACTTGACAGACATTTAACTCACTGAACCTCAGCAGGCCCCATCTAATATGCAGGTTATGTTGTCTCCATTTTATGGCAGAGTGAGTAAATTTCAGGGACAATCTGGCCTGAATGCTGTGTAATTTCTGATGCATTCCTCAGATTCCTTTTTTTGTTTCTTTTTGCTTTTCCTTTGTTCTTTTCAACGAACCTTGAGGATGCTACTAGTTTTGAAAGGCCTAGTCAACTTGGCAGAAAAGTGAAAATTCTGGGTATCCTAAACTGAACTACCTTCATTATAATACTAAAAATCATGCCTGTAGGCCAAGAAGACCCTTGCCCTAGTGGAGACCCTTCCCTTGCGCAGGCACAGTAACTGAGGAGAATGACATAGCAAATATTATAATCAAATGTAAATTGCTAACCAATCATTGTAACTGGGGTTGTGCTACCTTGTAACTTTCGTGTATAAATATGACGAGAAAACCGGCTTGGGGTGTGCATGATTTGTGGAAATATTCTACCGTGCACCCTGGCCAGAATAAAGCAAAGTGTCCTTTCTAAACACAGTCTCTGTGTTTCCAGAGAATCGGGACTTAGACCCCTTTTGCAGGTAACACAATGAATATAGAAATAACATGGAGATTGAAAGGCAGAGAGAAAAAAGTAAAAACAGAAAAGGGAAGTGTGTAAAGGAAGTAAAATACACAAGGAAAGCCAGAAAGAGGAAAGAGAATCAACCCCAAAACAGGACTAGGTCCTTTGGGCTATGTACAGCCAAGGAATTGAATTGTATTTGGCTGCAGGAGGAGATCAGTGTTTCCTCTTTTCAATGTCTGAGTTGTTTGGACTACACAGACTGTGCTTTGCTCAGTGCTCCAGGGTTAAAACACAGTGGTGACAGCTACTATTTTAAGTTGCCAAGGTAGCAAAAAACTTTATAAAATACACCATTCTTTGCCCTTTCATAATGTTTTGTAGTTTATTATGTTTCATTTTACTAATCCATTCACTGACCAGCAAGCCTGGTCAAGACCTTTCCTGTCTTCTTAAAACAGTAGCACAGTCAGGATAATTACTACAGAGCACCTGAGGCAAAAGCTTTTGCTTCCCTGTTAAAACATGTATTTGTGTCAGAGCTCAAAGCCTACTTTATATCAGACTACTTTCCAAATGAACTTGATGCCTTCCTTTCTGTACTGCTGCTGAGGTAGGACCAGCACAATGGTCTCTCCTTCTGGTCTGAAAGCCAGGTTGTACCTTCTAGGAGTGGGTTTGAATCCTTGGTGGCACACTAGTCTGACAAACAGTAGTTGCTGTTCTAATACTGGATATGGTTAAAGAAATCTCACGAAGAGATGTGTAAGGTATTTTTGCCTTGGTGTGCTTGATTTTGGTTCTTGCTATGATGAATTGCAATGTAACAACTTAAATTCAATACTATAATCTTGCTATCACCCAAAATAGGAACAATTGTTTTCCACATCTCAGGGCCTTTAGTTTTTGGTCACAAACTGCTGCCTGTAGACCCCTTTATACCTGCTGGCTACTGTCATGCCTCAAGGAAAAAATGTCTGTAGTATAGCATACACTTGAGGCTTCCTCTCAGATCCTTTACACTGTTTTCCAGCCTTCTCGCATTCAAGATTTTTTAAAAATAATGGAGTAAGCTGAAGGTTTTTGTATCAAAAATCCATATACATATCAATATCAAACTCTTTCAAATGCCTTATCAATGCCAAATATCAATATTATTATGCTATTAACATTACTATGAAATATATCATAGGAACAGCTATCTATTATTAAAATAAATTTCCAGAAACATTAACAGTGGTGAAACGGGATTCTCAGCATTTCATGCAATTCATACTTTCTTATATAAAAGGATGGTATTCAGAGTACAAACTACAACTTTTCTATAGATTCATCTATGATTTCATTTGCTGCTACTTTACTGCTTTACTGATGATTTACTGCTTACTTGGTTACAAAGAAAATCATTAGAAGTACTTCGATACAGATGAGGTGGAACGCCATGTGTCGTGGCTTAGCTCCAGCCAGCAACAAAGAACCACGCGGCCGCTCGCTCACCAACCCCCCTCCCCCAGCAAATTCGTGGGTTGAGATAAAGGCAGTTTAACAGAACAGCGAAGGAAATAGGAAAACAACAACAATAATAGTGACAGAGGAACATACAAAACACGATTACTCTGACACCGCTCACCGACCGGACCCGGGCAACCCCAGCCCCCTCTGAGCCGCGACCTCCTGCCCCTTTGCGCGGCCACCTCCCCATCTATAGACTGAGTATGGCTCACGTGGTATGGAATACCTGTGTCCCGGGCCAGATCCTCGGGAAAATTAACCCTATCCCCGCCGGAACCAGGGCAGAATGAAAAAATATTTTGATCTAATTGTAAGGTAACTGTATTTTACTGTTGTTGTTTTGCAATGTACACGTCATTAAAGAGGGTGTTTTAGATTTTAGGAATACTGTACTTTGGGAGAGAAAAGAGGAGTCTGAGCTCCATAAGGGTGTGCTTGAACAGTCTTCTATCTCAGCTTGCAGTTTTACCTATGTGCATACCTTAATTATGGAATTTCCATATGTGTGGTAAATGGAAGTTTTCTCACTTGCTGCCTTTATGGAGAAAATAGGTACATAGAACATTCTTGAATATTTTTACTCTTTTTTCTCTTTTTCTACCAAATTTTTATTGAACTACCTTTTTTTTTTTTTTTACAAGATTGACATTGATAGCAAAAATATATTTAAATACTATTTTTTTCCCCAAAAAATATTTAAATTATTTAAACTTTTTGTTTTGAAACATAATTCCTGTACTAGTCCTGGAAATCCGTACAACAGCAGCAGTTGTATTGTACTGTGAGCCAGTAGAGAGAGAAGCATTAGTTTTCAGTCTTTTGTTGAAGGGCTCCTAAGTGCTCAGTTTACATTCTCCATTTGATAAATCTACTTCCCTTTTATGCTGCCTCCACCTTTTGTTGCTATGAGGGAAACCCAGCAGCACAACATTTGGAATGTGTTGGGGTGGGAGGAAGAAATTGGATTAGTAATCCTGTTTCTTGCTTGTCAAGAGAAGAATTAAGATCTAATAATTGAATGTGTATCATGAAAAATAACTGCAAAACACTGTGAAGTTTTAATGAGTAGGACTTTAGAATTTTTCTCTTTGCTTCTATATTATCACAGTTTTTATTTGTATTCCTTCTGTGCCTTTCTGAAGAAAAACAAAGTGATTGAGAGAGAGATAGCAGCATACTCCTTTATATGATATTTCTAGAGGTATAGTGAAGTTAAAAATGATCTAATAAAGCATAGGGGAATTGAAGGTAGTCTTTGTCTTTTCAAGTCCTCTAACGTAGGGTCATCACAATGGTTCTAATTTTGGAATGTATCTGATAGAGCAATAGTGAAAAAAAGGTATCACCACAGCCTAGACCCTAAAACCTGACAATCAGTGATGTTTCCTCAAGACTGTGCTCATGAAAATACATCACCAGGGTCTGGAGATATGTCAGGAAGTTAAACTGGCATTTGTCTATTAAAGAACGTGAATCCCCTTTGCTATTCTCAAAGCTGAAATAGAAAGAAAGTCAACAACAACAAATAACTTGAACCTGAGGCACTTGATGTTTAACTTCTTCAAAGTTCATTTCAAGGTAGTCTGTTGAATGCACCAGAATAGATATTTGTATAGACCTTTTGTAATCAAAACATCTTTTTTGTTTCATTTCAACTTGTCATTTACTTGAAGTCCTTTACTGGTAGACAGTTCTGAAACTATACACCTTAGGTTTTTGTACTGGTGAATGTTGAACTGATATCAATTGATCTGATAGAACGTTTCATTTATCCCCTTGTAGTTTCTTACCTTTAGAAGAAAAAAAACCCTGAAGAACTGAAACTGAATCTAGCTAGCAGGACATAATTTCTGAAGGAGAGTTACTGAAGATCTAGCTCTAGGCTAAATGTACAGCTTCTGTGTAAATGTAAAGAAACCACATAAACCTCCTATAGATCTGTTTGTTGTAACAACAGTAACCTGAAACCTAAATTTTATTTTTCAATGGAAGGAATGCTAAAGAAATTAAACAAATGTATTTCCTGTCTACCAAATTAAATGGTGCTTTTCAGAGAGAAATAGGGAAGGCGTAACCTTTATTTTCCTTCAAGATTTCCTCAGCCATGTGATCAAAATAGAACAGGAACTGGTGTAATAATAAAGCAAGCGCTTTTTCTAGCCTTTAGTGGTACAGCTTGAAGATTCACAAAGTTATACTTTTCATACCTGAAAATGGTTGCTGGCTCTCAACAGAGAATAAAGGAATACTTCTTTTCAACCAGACCTGCTGTGGTTGACACAATTATGACAAACTAAAGGAAGGTGACATGCTATTCAAGTTCCTTTTTAGCCCTCCTGCTAGCGCCTGTAAACTGCTTCTCTTTTCCCCTTCAAATGTGCTGTGGTTAGTCAGCAACTTTCCCAGCTAAAGTAGGTCTTCAAAAAGAATTGGAATGGAGGGGAACAGGAGGCTTCCTGGACAAGCTGAGGCTAACATACTGAGCAGTGAAAACAAGGATGATGAATGATTGACAGAATAGTTGCCAAACTTGCATGAGATTGAGGAGGCTAGGGTCAGTAGGTTGGGTTTTTTTGATAAAATATATAAGGATTTTGGCTTGTTTCTAGATAGAGTTAGGGAAAAATAGAAAAAGAAAAAAAAAAAAGAGGAAGGTCCATGAGCTAGCATAAGTGTTTTCTGTCTTGGTCTTTCTTTTCAATGACGGTGATGTCAGAGCTAATATGTTCCCATACGTGGACTAGTTATTTTTTAATACTGGTTCAGAGCAGCATGCAACTGCCAGCAAATGATGGAAAATATTATTTCTTTTATCCTTTACTATGTTTCAAAAGCATTTAAAGTTCTCCAATGAGATCAAAATTGTCCTGTAAATAAACACTCTTAAACCACACTATTGTGAGTCAAACCCTGCCCTCAAGAAGTGTTAGCAGAGCCTCAGGTCTCATGTGTCCCAATGAAGTGCTCTAGCAAGCCTGCCTCTAATTATAATGTACACAAGTAGTATTACACTCAATTAAACTTAATTAGAGTTAGCATAATTCACAGCTTTCGAAAGAGATTGGATTCTTACTTTATAAAAGCAGGCAAAACAATGGGAATTTTTTAATTTATTTTTTTAACTTTGCCAGGATTAGAATGACCTTGACTCTCAGCCAAGAACATTCCAAGTGAGCTAACAGCAGGAAACACATCCACTGTTGAGATCATCTTTGCAATCAGATAACAATTTGTTTCCATTTGTCAAAGTCATCCAGCCTCATTTAAGGACAATATTAGTGTACAGTATGTTCGCAGCATGTTTTAATGTCACAGTGTGAAGGACATGAAAAGAAGTTCAAGAACTAGGATATACCTACTTTAAAAATGTTATAAAATGATGCAATCCTGTTTTTATTAAATATTATAATGAAATGTCACAGAGTTCATAGTTGTTTTTCTAACTTTAAAATTTAACTCTGAGTTTCTTCCATTTTCCCCCACAATTTAACTCTATTTTTGCCCACCATATATGGGTGCATGCAGTTCAACCCCATCATAGGAATTAGAAACCATTGTTTGAAAAGTCAATCAAGACATTATCAAACTGCCCAGAGTAGTCATATTTGACTAACTGGAAATCAGAGAAACTGCATTCAAAAGCATTTCAGGATACCAGTACAAAAGAAGCAGTCCTGCTTTGCTGCTAAGTTTTAATTTCAATCCATTTCATCATGCAATCACGCAATCTCTTCAGACTGTGCCAACTGGGATCAAGGATATGATGAGTGCTAGGGGGGGCACCTTTTTTGCACAGCACCACCTTAAAGCATGTATGAAAATGTGGCTTTCGCTTAAACTGCTTAAGGAGGTGGCTGTGAACTCGAGTGACAGAACTTTAGGTGAATTCTTCTCTCCCTCTGCATGGCTGAGTGAGGCAATTTTTTCAACTGCCTCTCCTACCTAGGCCCATGGATGCCTCTCAGATCCTGTGGACAGATGGAGTGGAGAGAAAGCTTTTATAGTCTCACTAATTTGTGTGAAATGCTTTTCAAGAAAATTACATGTAATTTTTGGAAGATCAGTCACAGAAATTCTTGGGAAAAAAAGAGCAGAGGTAACAGCAGATATAACAAATCAGAGGTTGTGCTACAGATAGCGTTCCTGCTTTCCAGAATTCTGAACAGAACAGGAAGACTTTACTTTTAATAGCTTTGAAGTCATTCAAATAGTGTATATGTTGGAAGACTGAGAAAAAGAGAAATTAGGGACAAAAATGCGATTTCAGTTAGAGTTAGCAGGTCACCATGACCTACTCCTTTCTCCCCATCTTCCAAATCTTGGGAGTCTTGGGAGTTAAGAGAAAAGCTTTACTTGGATAAATTAGGTGGTATTGTGATGAATTATGATGACAGTGACTTGAGACAAAGAAGGCTCTTTCTCTCTTCCCACTCTTCTTACTCTCTTTACATTGCTGAATATAAAGATATTTCTTAGGGGGAGGAAGCAATGGCATTTTTTAGATGATATTGCTGAAGAACAGGTGAGCAACTAGGTCAACAAAGACTTCACAAATCAAAGAGGTTTTCAGTGCCAGTTGTGGAAGAAGGATTTGGAGGATGCTGGCAATTCTACTGTTATAGTGGAATCAGGAAGAAACGTACTTGGCTCTTAAGGACTTAAAGCTAGACAGTTGACATGCCTTTATGAGTAGTTTCTGGTTTTTGAAAAATCAATCTTTCTTAATCTCATAATTGAAGAATTAGTGAGATTTTGATGTTTTTTTTCTTTTACTTTTTTTTTGTAGGGCTAATTCTGATTTTACAATGATAGCAATTTAGGACTAATTCTACCACAGTAAAGGGGCTGTGCCAGTGCAGAAACATGAGTTCAGGGAGTTGATATCAGTATATTTAATTGCCTTTCCATCTTCTTTCTTGGGCTTTATGCCTGTCTCTGCTACTGTGTCATTTCTGAAAGAACTTCTTTGCCTCAAGTTAATGTGCATATTTTTTGGCTTTTAGGTAGCACTGGGTGTGCTTTAGGGCTCAAGTAACTAATCTGTCAAAGTGTGCCAGGTAGAAGTTGCTATATGGCCACAAATTGTAGTAATTATTAAAGGAGCCTCAGTAAAACCCATTTTATGTTACTAATATTGTACAGTAATGAAAACACTGAACATATTTCAATGAGCTTTTTGTGATGAACGTTGTTCTAATACGGAATTCTTTTTTAGTGAAGTTCAAGCTTTTGTCTTACCATGACTTTTGTGCTTTTAAAGTCTTGCAGGTACTGAACTTATTACTACATGGCAGTGTACAGGTCTGATGATTCATTAGAGAATTGGTGGCTGAATATCTGCAAAGGCCACCACTCCTGCTATCTCAGCTTCCTTAATTTTAAAAGTCACAGGAAAAGTATTTGTCACCTAGCTGTAAAGTGTATACACTTACTGTTGCACGTCCACATTATCCATTGAACATTATCCATTTTCAATTGTTTTCAGACTGTTTTTTTCCGCTGGATGCCCACGACAATATCCTTCTATTCTCTGCATTCCTTTAGGCATTCAGTTCTGATGTTTCAAGCTCAAAGTTTCTTGTTTGTGTGAGTACAACTAACTGGACACATGAGTTTTTACAGTCTTGGGGCATTTTTATATTTATCCTCATGGGTCCCTTAGCTATTTGTTGTTGTGTGACTGAACACGCAATTCTGGCTTCAGAAGTTTCTTTTAGGCCTCTGTAAATACTGAATAAACTGCCACTATCATGAACCATTTGTGGAATCAATGTTACAATAAAACTTCTGCTAACTTTGATACCCTGTCTGTTTGGTAAACGATGTACTGTGAGTGTTTTATAATCTTACTGAAATTCATTCACTGGCAGAATAATCTAAATAAATATTTAGAACTGGCACTGTCAGGAACTTGACCATTTGTATGGCATCTTTTCTTTCTCAGAAAATAAAAAAAATAAATCCAAATGTACTAGGTGGTTATTCACAGGAAATATTAGCCTAGTTAGATCTCCAATTTTCTTTCCATTTAAGCAGATAAAATCCCACTGTTGAGTGCAGAACATCAGGAATAGGTTCCAAGTTAAACAGTGTACCACAGCTTCAGTTTGAAATTCATATGTTGTTTTCACCATTTTAGATGCCTGCCGATGTTCTGACTGGTGCTGCTATCATGATCTGTAAAACTGAGACCCACAGAGAATAGTTGCTGGAACCAAAAAGTGTTATTCAGAAGACATTGTCCAGAATACTAGTCCTGAAAATGCTGGCTAAGTTACTATGTGGCTCTACAGGAATGAAAATTCTGCCATTACTGAGTAACATGTTTTTTTCAGGTGCCTGAAACATACTATGAGTCTCAGCATATATTGCTGCCTTGTAGTCAAGGATGCCCATTGCTTTTATGACTGACAAACTCAATAGTCATGAGACTGTACTCCCATGATACTTTTTAGCAGCTTGGCTCCAGCTCTTTTTCTGGTGAGCTGATAGCCAAGTTCCGTGGCTTTGTCAGAGTACCAGCTCTAGGGCAATAAATCTGGAAGTCCTGGTTATTGTTAAAAATGTCTTGTTTACCCGCAGTTTGAATAGCAGACTTTGGCTAGCTCTACCTTGACACTAATATTCTGTGATGGCGATACAGAAAGGACAATGGACTCCAGAAGCAGGCTTCTAAGAGTCAGCTGTTTTAAGATTTGCTGGCAGTTTGCCAAACTTATAGATTTGTGTTGAAAAGGTTCAGTTGATTTTTTTTTTTAATAGAATTTTGCTTTATTTTTAAGGATTTTTTAGGTATGGCTGCTTCTGAATTTGTGTCATTTTTTGTTCCACATACCTTACTGAAAAATCTAAATACATCTTAGTTGCAAGAGTCTAGAAGCCCATTATTTGCCTTACAAGTACTCCTGTTTCTTAGAGAGAGTTGATTGGCTACATTAAGAAAGTACTTGGAAATCCACCTCCTTTTGTGCTCTTTTTAGTATTATAAAGTTCGGAATAAGGCTACTCAGAGAGCTGCAGAATTTGCATTGATTGAGAGGTATAAAGGTATTATTAAGGTGTTAAGATATTAAGGTATTAAGAAATATCCATTTTCTTTTTGTTGTTTGCAGAGCATCAGAACAGACTCTGGCAAATGCAAAAATGTAATATAAAAAGTTGTGACATGATTGTGTGTCTTTTAAATGTATTCATAATGAATAGGTCATTCTGTACTGGAAGAATGTCAAAGCTTGAAAGATGATTAAATTTGGAAACAACTTCATTCAACCCTTCTAGTAAATTAAGTTATTGGGAAGACTTTCCTATATGAATGATCTAAGCTAGCTAGCGGATGCACTCTAAATTCTTATGGGAATTTACTTCATTAAATTCTCTTCTATTGTCATTTGAATAACCAAAACCAACAAAAAGACACTATGAAACTTGAGTGATTTTCAGCAATTAAAATAGTTCTGGTATTTAAAAAATTTGAATATACTGACATTTATTAGTGTTTTCCATTAAGTGAGCCAAAAATAAGATGTACCTGTAAATGTGTCCCCAAATCATAAAACAGTGCCTGCTACAGTTTTTGTAAGGTATGACTTTACTCAATTTCACCTTGCAGGTGTACTGCTGGGAAAGATTTCTTTTTCAGGAACACTTGTGTTAATCTTCTGTCTGTAGAGTTGCCAGCCTGGTTGAGAAGAAGAAAATTAAAGAAAAAATGAAGGCCAGAAACGAGGAAGGAATGAAGCATGAATTTATAGGCATTTCTACTGCTGCTGAATGGTCTCAGTTTTTAGTACAGTTAGTGTTGATCAAGTAAGAATTTGAAAGAAAAAAGAAATTTTTAAAAATCTCCGAATAGGCAAATATAACGCCGTATTTTTTCAAGTAGATAAATACATTATGCACTATATGTAATCTAATAAATCAGCATTTCGAATCTCTAGTATTTGTTTTGCTATTATTTTGTCTGTGATTTTTCTCTGTGAAAGGTGTTGTCAGACAGTCTGAGCAAAATCTCTTTAATTTTAAGGAAGATACAGGTTTTTCATAATTTTGCAAAGAGAATGAAAAAAAACTGTAACCATCTAAAAGTCTTTGTCATACCTGCAAGATATCTATAAAAGGTGAGCTTATATATCATCTTTAGATTTGAGGTAACTGTTGGAACTGGTTACTGCTTTTGGTCTGCACTTGCATGTCCTGTGGTTTCCACAGAAATATTTCTCATGTTGAATTACTTAAGTTCTGCATGGACAGTAGCACCAAGTAAAAAGGTGATAATAGGAATAAAACATCCTTCTATTCAGTTTCAAGCCACACTTAGATGACATCAGGGTAGCTTAAAATCAGGTAGCTTAAATTGCATAGAGCAGACATTGCTTATGGAGCACAATACCCACTGCATGCAAATAGCATGAAGGAGTAGGTTAGCCCACAATTGTTTTTATGTAACTGTCTCAGCTATCCCAGAATATGTACAGTAAGAGCTTTGGAAATCTCTCGAATCCCTCGAAATCACTGGTTAATTATGTGATCTATTTCATTTGTGGGTATTTATTTTAAGAAATACAAAAGCAATATTACAACAATGAGCATTAAAAAAAGATTTGGAAATTTTGGTATAGTGTCCACTTCACCTCTTGAAATCATTCCTGAAGAACACAAGGGGAGAAAAAGATTGTACAAATTAAACAGTCCCAGCTTTTAAATCTGGGAAATATGAATGCCTCTCTAGTTTAAGTAAAAGGAAGAACGAAACATGTATCTGAAAAAAATGGAATTGATAATTGTACAGACTGATGTGAATCATTACATCTGAGTTCTTAGATCTGACCTTTACTGACTATATTACAGGCAGCTCTGATTTTTGAATGTGAAACACAGACGAGCTTGAGAATTAGTGTAAGCAAATTGGTGTGACACTAGGGCTTTGATATTCTAAGCATTCCTTTCTATGAAATATTTAAGGGAAGTAAATTTACATTAATTTTTTTTTGAGATTTCGGTTGTGTGATAGTAATTCAAATAAGCAATATTTAACAGGACTTCTTTACTATCATCCTTACACTTTGTTATGTCATCGATGTGTGCACTTCATACCATGCTTAGCATATAGCTGACATGTACCCTATGCATACATTTTTCTACATACAGTACTGCCAGAAATTGTGTGTACCCTAGGATTTTAGAAAAGTTTTTTAACGCATTTGAGGGGTCACTTATGCAAAATGTATGTACTGTTTAATGCATTAATGAATGGTAAGAATGGTAGGAAAAAGAAGTGCTTCAAGTTAATGTAGTTTGTTTACACTCCTGACCTTCAAAACTCTTGTTAAAATAATAATCTGTCGGTGTTTTGGATTTTGTGAATTAGGGACAATCACTGTGAACTTCTTCAGATAATTTGAAAATTAATATAGAGGCACCTTTCCCATTGGTGAATATCTTACATAATGTTGCAGGATCTGAGAAAAAAATTAGGGGTTTTGTGGTGTAGAAAGAATAATAACTTCATCAGTGCCAGTAACATATATGCATATTTTCCACATTTCCTAGGATTTGATTTTGCAGTGAAAACATATTTGCACATTGAAGAGGTCAGAGCTTAATTCTGTGACCTTTATTCACAGAAATACGTCTTTGAAGTGAATGGATCTACTTGACTGGGGAAAAACTGAAAGTCTGAACATATATGTTCCTCAAATTGCCATCTCCAAAATAAAATAGTCTAAGCACAATAATGGTGTTCCAAACTAATAAATGCTTTACAGTCAACTTTTCCAAAACTCATAAATCTGTACAACCCCTCTACTTCAAAAAAAACAAACCAAAACCCAACCAACCCCAACCCCAACCCAAATCAAACTAAAAAAACCTGCCCCCCTGCTTCATTAGGAAATATTTAATATCTTAATTGCTCAGCTGCAGAATGAGTTTCTGACCAAAGCATAAATTGTTGCTTCACTGTGAGTCTAAAATACTAAAGTCATTCCATAAAAGGTTTTCTTTACTCAGTTTTTTCCTTCTTTATTTGTTTTACTTCTTAAGGATAAGTTTCTGCACTTTGCAGCCCTACGATGCATTGTATTTCCATGGAAGCCTGAAGACGTCAAGTCAATACATAATAGAATATCTAAGTCATTTTTAATATGTATAAATTTAGATGGTATTGTATGTCTTTCACTGCAAAGAATGTAAGTGGGCAGATGAGGTTTGGCTTCAGATGTTCAAGTCTCAGCTATATGACCCAAAATACAAATTCAATTTTCCACACCATCCGCAGGGTTTCAGGTAGACCTTCCTCACACAAACATCTGCAAGTGTAAAGTGAGCCTTATTTTCATGTAAAAGTCATGTAATACTTACAGTGATTTTTTTTTTTTGGTGGTCTGTTTTTCATTATAGTAACTTAGTAGAACAGCATTAAATTAGTTCTACCCTATCAGAAAATGACAGCAGCAAGTTTAGTTTAACATAAATTCCAAGAGCAGACCATATGCAATTCATTTTTATTTTTAATTGCTTCCATAAACACATGAAGATTAAATTAGAAAAGCTTGTGTAGGTTTTTTGGTTGTATGTGGTATTTTAACTAAATACTGAAGGATAAAAATGGAAACCAGCAATGCCCAGGAAGCCCACAGGTTTTAATTTATGTTGTGGGCCATAAGCATCAAAGAAAAATTGGATCTTTGAGATGTTTCTTTACGGATAACAGGTTAGGCCTAAATTGACTGCTACAAAAGAAACATCATCAAATGCCAAAACCCAACTAAGCAGTCAATACTGGAAAAAGTACTTTTATTGCTGTTTAAATCATTTTTAAAGTACTTTAATCTGAAATAATTTATCTGTATTAAAAAAAAATAAAAGAAAATTGAAATAGTTTCTGAATATTGTGTTGAAAGGCATATTTCAAGCCACACAAATAAAAGCAACAAAGCAGACTGGTACTTAACATGCTGACTATTTTCTCTATCCATTGCGAAAATACATTAACTACAGCGTCAAAAGATTAAAGACTGTAAAACCAGAGAGCAAAGGAAAATATTTCTTTACAACAGAAGTGCAGATTGAAATGTCTTTAGTCTGAAGTTTACAAGACACACATTTAGTCATTTCCATTTCAGAAATGACAGTGCAGGTTTTTCCTGCTAAAGGAAAGGGGGTTGCTGTTGGTTCCCCCCCTGCTCCCAGGTTTGGGGGGTTTTTGTATGGTTTTTGTTTAGTTTTTTTCTTTCTTTCTTTCATTGGGTGTGCATCTGCAAGCCAAAAAGAGGCAGAAGCAAAGAAAGTATAGGCCTGTGCTAGAAGTACTGGGGCAGCACAAATGTGTTTCTTTTCTATTAAGACACAGTTCTGTAGGGATTCTTCAACTGGTAAGTTAGGGTGACAACTCAGTCTGATCTTCAGTGGTTTTGTGTAGCAGAAGAGGGGTAGTTTTCTTTTTGTTAGTTATCTGGCAAAACTTTCTCATCATTACTTATTTGTACTGAGCCTTTTTCTATCTTCTAACTTTGAAAATCTGTCCCTTTTTGGAAGGAAGACCTGCATGTTTAAGTGAGCCAGAGACCTGGACTTGTATATTTCGAACTTACACTCTCCTCTGGAGTATTTGGCTTAACTCTTACTAAGGTTGTCTGAGACAGAGAACTCAGGAGTAGGTACCAGTCATCAAACAACATGCTTAAACATGTACTATAATAGGGACAACAGTGGAGTTGTATTTGTAATTTTTGCTTTATGCTTATTAGGTTTGCTAGAATTAAAAAGTATAGGTCTAGCATGTTAGTTAGCCCAAATGAAAAACTGGGTGCAGCCAAACTTTTGCCATCTCCAATGTGTGTTCTCAGTTGCCTATACGTAAAAATGGTGTTACTGAGATTCTCACATACAAACTCTGAAGTGTGCCATTTGCTATTACTTGTATCGACCAAACTCGGCCACTCAAAGGTATTTTGGGGAGCTGGGCATTTCCTAGTGTCTCAGTACAGATGACACTAGACAGATGACACTGTTGCATTTCATGCCTACAGAGGTATTTTGTGTGCCAGGCTGCTAGCTTCCTCACTGGACAATGTTTCAGTGGAGAAGAATGTTTATATTACTTTTTAAACTCTAGGATAATAATAGATTTTGTCTTTCACAGCTTTTATTTTATGAATGCAGATCTATATGTTTGCGTGAATAGATAAAAAAGATGAAGGCATATCCAGTCAAACCATAAAATAAAATACATTATTTATAATTTCAAAATAAAATTATTCTTGACTGTTTTACCATATTAGCATATTATTTTTCACTTTTTCCTTTCTGTTTCTCTTAGGCTGAACTAGAATTTCCCTTTGTTAACACAAAATTTCTTGTGCTTCTGTTCTTTGGAGTTGCTGATTCTGTCTCTATTCATCATACAATGAGAAAACTGAAACGCATAGTTGTCTTGCTAGATCTATATTTGTTGTTTCTCTGAGAGCATTGTATTATGACTAAAAGTAAACCAAGTATGGCATGCCTACTCTGAATAATAACTTCTGCTCAATTCAGCATAATTTTCAGCATCTTTTTCACGGCTACCAATGCAACTGTTTGTACTGCATATTACTTTAACAAAATAGCTATCATAGCTGTTGGACTAGGTGCAATGCAGAAGGAATAAACTTTGGGATCATAGCAAGGATCCTGAAGACCCTTGGAAAGATTAAATAAGACTATTTCTGTAATCAGTTTTCCTAATCTGTGGAATTGGAAACATTATTTATATATTTACTCTTAATATCTGACATTCTATTTGATGTAGCTTTAACTAAACTGATAAGCCTAATTAAATTTTGCTGTGCTGGTATTTGCTTCAATTGGCCAATGAAAAATCTGGAAGACCGATGACAAATTGAAAAGGGTTGAAGATTTACAACAAATATTTGGGGTCTAAAAACACAGTCTGTGATGTGAGACTAAGGAAAAAAATAATTTTAAAAGCTGCCTTTGTCACAGACTAAAAGCATCTACATTAAACAAAAACTTCTGGTATCAGTGAAAGAAAGCATAATGATATCTTGGTTGGAAGCTGAAAATTGACCAAAAGAGATCAGAAACAGTGTGCGTCTTTCCTCAGTGAAGAAATTAGCAGTTGAAACAACTTGACTGAGTAAGCAGTGGATTTTTTTATTACTAGGTAAAAAACCCCAAACTTGATGTGTTTCTAAAAAGATACAGTCCAACTCAATCAGAAGTTATAAAAGTTATTGGTAATAACTTTTGTTGGTATGGTAATAATGTCTTCAAAGGAGTCTGTATCAAAAGGATTGTGTGAGCATTCAGAAATATGAATTAGCTTCTATGTTTAAATTCACTTTTTTTTATTTGTTACAGCTCAGAATAATGTTCACTCTCCGGATTTTCAGAATATTGCAATTTACTGAGTAAAACTTATGGGTTTTCTGCTTTATTATTTTAGGAAAAACTAGCCAAGGACTAAAAGAATTCTTAGCTTTTGTGGGTATAAGTAGATTCCTCAAATTGGATTTGATTTTAATTTCTCAGATCACATTTTGAGATGATTATGAAAAATAATTAGATTAAAGATGAATACATGAAATTCAGTACTGTTTTAGCAATTAAAATATTACACACTTTTGAAACAAACTCTAGTTCATACCAAATGGTGACTTTTTTTCAGGATGAAAACTAACAGAAAGGAATAACAAATCTGAGAACAGAATATTTCTTTAAACTTACAATTTATTTTTCTTCTCAGAATAGTTATCATCTGTATCAGTGGGAACAGTGTGTCTTAAATGTTAATTTTACTTCCTGAAGCTTTGTCCATCAGAAAAAATAAAGGTGATATAGGGACAACCTTTGTTATTATTCATTATAAATATATAAATTATAGTCATATGTGTTATGAAAACTTACTATAAAAACAATAATTAAAAAAAAGTCTTATGGAAATTTTTTTCATCAACACTATTTTATTCATATATTATTTCAAAAAAAGCAGATAGTCTTGGAAACGCAGATGTGTACTGAAAACAGTCAAACTATATTCTTTCTAGCTCATGCAGAAGTTCAGTTAATAACAGTAAGTATAAGTGGAATACTGTAGTTGTACTTGTATACATTGACTGTGCCACAATTCCAGACTGTACAACTGGAACATTTTCAGTTCAATCTCATAACTCTATACAGTCTTCACTTCAGCAGTAGGGAAATATTTTGTCAAAATCAGATTTGTTAAATAAGTGGTGTTATTTGTACTTTAATTTTCAATACTGTGTGATTAATAATCCTGTTGCAATGATTTTCTTGACAAGCAATGGCCAACAGTAGTTGTGTGCAACTGGCCTGGCACATAGCTGTTATCTCACTGGCATTCAATTTGAGTCCTTGAGAGCCAAACCTGCGTAGCCAACAGAGTTGTGCACAATTTCAGGCTTTCCTATTGGCATGAGAGGAGAACCAGTCAGAGGATATTGTCGCATACAGACTTGGATGTGACCCACAGGACAATGAGAGAGGCAGGAAGACTGAAGCAACAGCATGTGGCAACTGAACAAAACTGACTCCTGTGGCAGTTCAGTTGAGTTTGAAGAACGATTGCTCTCTAAGGAGTCTCTGGCTTTTACAAAATATTTTGGTTAAAGAACTGTTGCTGTGAAAACAGATTGAGAGAGAGGGACACAGGAAGTAGAAGTAAGGTAAGAGTAAGTTGTGTTTGTGGGGTTTTTTTGGTTTTGTTTTTTTAGTTTATTTTTTTATTTTATGGCTGTTGACTATCATTTATATTGCTCAAGATACAATTTATAGTAATTTATGTGTATTCTGAAAGATTTTTAAAGATTATTTAAGCAGCTTTAAATTTTATTGTGGATTAGGGATTTCCCACCAAACAAACAAAAAGTTGTTAGAAATGAAGTATTTTATTACACTGACACAAATGTTTAGCACAAGCCATTCAGCTACTTTCTCTTGACAGCAGCTAGACAGAAAGGCTTTTCCACAGAGTAAATGGAAGGACAGTGAAGAATCACAGAATCATAGACTCACACAATAGTAGGGGTTGGAAGAGACCTCTGGAGACCATCTAGTCCAACCATCCCACCAAAACAGGTCCACCTAGTGCAGGTTGCACAGGATCACATCCAGATGGGTTTTGAATACCTCCAGGGAAGGAGCCTCCACAGCCTTTCTGGGCAGACTGTTCCAGTGCTCTGTCACCCTCAAAGTAAATAAGTTTTTCC
>RSEF01000002.1:89780482-89811831 GCA_003993805.1 Himantopus leucocephalus
CTTTGTCACCATCCTTCTCTCTCCCCTCTGACTCCTTGCCTCATATAAACACACAACTATACTTGAAATTAATTTTCTGCTGTTCCGGAAGAGCTATGCAATCTCCTCAAGACACAATGGTCTACAGTTTTTATAGTGCTGTTGTAAACAGTTGCTCATGTTTGTGGCCTACTCTTTTGTTTGGCAAAAGGTAGAGTGAGAAGAGTATACTTTCAAGTATGGCAGAAGCATGCAAGTCTGGTATACAGGTTGAACTAGAGGATTTGCATTTTTCTTAATAAAAAAAATGAAGCAATGATGCTTTTGTTCAGCATTGCTCTTTTTTGTGCCTCTAAGGCAAATATGCAGGACACCTTTTTTTTTTTTTTTAGTTTTTCTACCAACTCTCCAAATATGCATGTGGCTCAGGAGAACTTTCTTCTCAAGATGCCTATCACCACTTCCTTTGAAAAATGCTAGTTGGTGTGGCAGCTGAGTCAGGAATTTATCCCCAGACACCCACATGAATGCCCCAAGAATAACATGGAGAATCCCAAATTCTGATATCATTCCTCATCTTCATAAGATCGTAAGCAGAAGTTTAAGGAGAGCCTGGAATGCTAAGTACCTACCTAGACTATTAAGCATTTTTTGAATAAACAAGAGGTGATGCTGAGACATTGGTAAGTTGGAAAAGGATGATGAAGATCTGGAGAGTACTGCACTGCATTGAATAGGATTTTTAGAGCGTTTTGTCTCTGGGTTTGTACAAGACTTCTTAGCTTCAAAGTGCTCGTGTATCTGCATTATTTGGTGTCCTGTGGTGTGTCTCTTGTTCATAGTGAAACTTACCAAATTGAAGTTGGTTGATAATTTCATTTCATTNTGGTCGATAATTTCATTTCATTTTTTATAAAAGTTTGTGTGCCGAGTGAAAATGCATAACTATCTACATGTTGTAGATAGTTACATACATAGCTACATACATACATACATACATAGCTACAATGCATAACCCTACATGTATTCAAGCCCCTCTAGAGGCCATATGCAGTGGCAAGTAACGGCCTTGTTCAAAGCTCCCAGTAGAATCAAGTAAGAGAGGCGAGGAGCCTGCTGGGCCTTTACAGACTCAGATACCATCATGGTATTTGACAGATATGGAGTGATGCTCACTTGTGTGGGTTTATCTTTGCCGGACTGTGGAGCAAAGGATGATGTGACAGCATGACTCTCGTTCCCTCCCCACACATTTGAAACACATCAGAACCGCTGTAAACACTATTTTAGGACAGTTTGTGCCGAGTGCTTGCTATCTCACCTGCTAGTGCATCTCTGCTAGTCCAGTGTACCTAGACTGATACTGATATTTTTAATAAGTTTCTTAAATTCTACCTATAATCTGGGATGGATTTGTGATGGGGCCCTGCGTGTACCACTTAAACGACGACTGCAACTGCTCATTCCCCTTCTAACTCCTAGGCCAGGTCACATTCTAGGCAGTGTCTGTTCATTCTTCTTAAAAGAAATGCATTAGGCACCCTCCAAAATAGGGTCTTCAAAGTGCTAGGCACTGTGGGGACACATAATTAGAGTGTATCTTCTAAAGAGTTTGCCTATTAAAAATACAACACTGAACAAAGTCAGCAGCTGTATTAATAGTTAGCTACACTGAAAGGAAGGTATATTAAATAAACTTGCTACTATGAGAAAGGAAGCAGGTTTGCTTCACGGGATATCAGCCATGACTAGAGGGAGAACAATATGGGGCTAATACTTGCATAATTTAAGGCAGCTCATGATCACAGACGTACAGTAAACAATGGAGCAGAAATATTCAAACCTCCCAGTCTTCACATTTCTAAAGACATGTTCTTTCAAAGCAAATAGTCCAGCTGTTCAAAATTCACTGCATGGAAGACAGGAAGGCAAATAACATCCTGACTCTGAAAGCTGGTGGTCAGGGCACCTTCCTGGGACAGCATAGCCCTGAGATCCTGTTGCCGTGCCGAGGACCGTTCATGCATTTGATGCAGAAGTCACTGAAACACAGAGCTCTAGCAGAGCTCTTTCATCATGCTACTGTCACTGTGATCACCTGAATCCCAGAGGATGGTGAGGCACAATCATTTGATGTATCAAATACAGTCATTCGTTTAGCTTCCAAGAGTTGATCCTTTGCAGTCATGCAGTCCTTCTGTCTCTCCGAGACACCTGCATTGTTCCCTGCGATATACTTTCTCATGTTCTGTTTAACGCAGGTCAGCTCCACAAAAACAGTCTTCCTCAGCCATTGACTGTTGCCCTGCTTGCTATATGGCACCAGATCTAATGCTCAATGGAAGCAGCATGAGTCACCCTCTCCCTTCAGCTAAGGAGTATTTGATACTTATGTCACATTAGCTGTTTTTTAACTTCCCTACACTGATCTTGACTATATACCTCTCAAACGTGAAGACTACATTCAGATGTCTGCTGAAACAGCTAATTTGAAGTAAAATTGCACCCCCACTCTTTTCTAATGTCCCTTGACCATAAAGACTGAGTTTTATTTGACATTTTGGTCTTAATTATGTTTTATTAGGTGTGGGATGGTTAGACGCTTTTTATCTCCATTAAATCTTAATGGCTACATTTTGCCTTTTTCTACTGAAAGACTTCGTGGAAATAAATGCAGTTAATGGACTCTGCTATTAAGTACATGTTGCTTGGAGATATAATAATGATACTTCAGAGTCTCTCCCACAATTTGCTATTAATATTAAGGAAATGCAAATTTCACAATCACATTTAAAGTCATTTTTTGCTAGTCAAACTATTAAGGTTCAGTTTCAAGGTGGGAATTGTACTTAAAATTATCATCTCATGAATATCACCGAACATGATTATTTGTAATACTGCAGTCATTACTGATAAGGCACAAAGACTCTGAAATACAGCTTATTAAGTTTTACTGTAATATTCAGTCCACACAAAAATGGACTTGAACCAATAAAATTAATTTTTTTTCCTAAAAATAATGTACTGAACAACTCATTTTTTGCTAAAATATCTTTTACTAGTTGAAGGCCAAATTTGAAGTGTGCTGTACACAACAGTAGAACGTCAGTCTAAGGGAAAACAGTTGCTGACTATATCGTCTTTTTACTTTTTAATTTAATAAATAACCATATGGTTGCATGAACTCTAACTCAAAGTATACTTTAGACCCAAGTAGTTTATTTCATTTCTTGTTATACATTTATAGAGTTCAAAATAAGAGAAAGTTTAATCTGACCTACATTTTACAAGATACTCCACCTCTGGGTTTCGTCCTGTAGTATGCCAAATAACTTTTGCTTGGCTAAAGTTTATCATTCATAAAGGCATATAGTCTTCAGGTGAGGACAAGAAGTGATGGAGAATCAACAACTTCTCAGAATAATTTGTTCCCTAACTGCTAATGGCCTTCACTGCTAAAAAGTGAGCTTATTTTCTCATTTTCCAGCTGCTGCTTCTTTGAGTTTTTCCTCTACCAGCTTTAAACACCTAATTCAATTAGCTGAATTTTAAATTCTTGAGCATGGAATCGGTTTTGAGTCTATCTCCTCTCCTTAAAAAAAGCAGAAGAAAGAAAGGGAAATATCTACTTTCCTGAAAAGAAAACTGACAAAAACAAGACTAGGATCATTTAATAGAAAAAATGGAGAGCGGATTCTACCACAGATTTCAAATGTTCACATCTAAAAGCCCACATTACATCATAACATCACTCTGACAAGTTTAGTACTTACTGTAGCAAATGATTGACTAAGGGTCCCCTGAAACATTGTGGGAAAACAAAATAAAACAGTGTCGGTATTATCAATCTTGAAGTCCTTTATGAACTTCAAGTAACAAAAGTACCAGCAGCTCAAGGAAGTGCTAGAGTTGCAATTTCAAAAGCACTGAAGTGCAAATCTCACTCACTTGAAATGCGAGTGCATTATTGTTGTAAGGAAAACATTTCCTAAATAAATATTTCAGCTCCCATTTTGCAGATACCGAACGCAGCTGGAACACTTTCACAGGTTTACGAATAAATAAATCAAGCTCAGCCCATAAGGCAAAAAAAAGGAAGTTTTTTGTTCCCATATCCTGCTCATCCCATTAGACAACACATCCTTCAGAATAAATGCAGACATTAAAATTCAGGCTTTACGTACACTAATGACAGATCCACTCTGTATTTTCTGTACTTACAAAAGAATAATAGGATTACATGGATTTTCGCTATTAGAAGAGAAAATAAAAGCACAGGGTGAAATGCCTAAAGCAGAGGTAAGCCCTAAAAAACTTGTAGTTCAGTACTTTTGATGTTTTGATGTAACTTTGAATTTTTTTCATTTTTCAGAAAACAAAGACAAGCATGTGAAATGCAATAATGTATACATTATAATAATTTTGTGATGAGCACAGGAGAATCACAAATCTGAATAAAGCTTAGTTTGTTTCAAAGTCTTCCATACATCCTGTGAGGAGATACTTCATTCTTTGAGCAATACTCCATTTTTCCAAGCAATGCATAGATAAGCAAGGGATTTGGACAATTAAAACCTGGGAGTTAACTATCTTCTATTCCTTACAAATTAAATTTTTCTTTTATAAACTTAGCCAAGATCTGAGCTCTTGCTGAGCATCCTATTTGTAGAGGTCCTCATTACACAGTATGTTTTCTGCTGCTCTGCTTTGCATTTCTGTCTCTGGCAATCATTATCATGTAGGTTCCTGGCACAGCCATGGGCCATAAATTCGACATCTGAACAGATACTGAACAAAAAAAAAATCTTAAAAGAACCAAAACCCAAGAAGAATTACCCCTTTTTCCCCTTACCATGTTGAATACAGCCATAGTTAATATTATAGCAGTCGTTGTCAATGTAAGAGTGATCCGTGGCCAAGGACGGTTTGCAATTATTCCAGATGATTTCAGGATCCACAGCAATGAAGCTGATGCTTTCTTGCTACATTGCTAAGTGCAAAGAGTTTAAAAAAGAGAAAAAAAAATAGGTTTAGTGTATTTAATTACTGTAAACAAGGGTAGAATGAAGAAGGCTTAAGGTTGAGGGCAGCATTAATCTTGAAACATTGTACAGAAGTATTCGACTATTATATTCTCATAAGAGTTACAGATCATGATTATACATGAAACTTAATGCATATTTACTTCAAATATCTGCCATCGATTCTGTTAAATAATTATAATTTGCAAGTACCTTGTTAAACATTCAATATATATTACTAATAAAGGCAAATACAGAGTTGACAGCAGTGTCATTACCTATAATATCAGTAAAAAGCAAGCAATCAAACTGACCTCCCCTGCCCCAATTGAAAGAGCAATATTTAGTAGCCTTTGGAAACTTCAAAATGTAAATAATGACTCTGCACCATCTTTGACAGAGAGACAGAGGCGTCCTCATGCAAGATAAAGGCTGTATACATAGATACATCCCTGGCAGTCTACAAAATAGTGAGGTTTCTAGGGTTTTCTTTCATTTGTTTCATAATTCATTTTAAGTGAAAGGTGATTCAGCAAAGCAAATCAACTTTCCCTAAAACTATCTAGAATACAAATAAGCATTTCACGCAACAATCAGACAACAATTTGACACAAAGCATTTAGTGAATAGAATTTTTTTTATATAGGGGCAAAAATTAACAATAAAAACCTCTGACTCATTTAACCTGCTTCCAAGAACACATTGCAATAGCCTCCATTCATACAGGCATAGTGCCTAGAGGCACAAGATGCTCACACAGAATAAACAACCATTTGTGGCACATCCAATAAATATTCATTTTCCCCAAACTTTAGCAAGGAGGACGTAAGGTTGCCTAGAAGCATCTTGTGCCTTTTCCAAATANATGCTCACACAGAATAAACAACCATTTGTGGCACATCCAATAAACATTCATTTTCCCCAAACTTTAGCAAGGAGGACGTAAGATTGCCTAGAAGCATCTTGTGCCTTTTCCAAATATCAAATTCAACTATACTAAAACCTCTGTAAAAAAGGCAATTAAAAGTTAAGGAACATGACAGTCTCACAAAAGTATTCGCTTTTTATCAACTCGTTTTCTCTATTTACTTAATATTATCAGGGATCACGTTACATACTGTTTTCACCCCATCCACAGCAATCACAAGAGATACAAGCACAGGATCTCAAGCAATAAAAGCTACCAAATATAGGACTTAATTTACAGCACAACTATTAGTTCAGGTTCAATAGCTATGGCACATCATGCTAAATAACACTATTACCCAATACATGTGATGTAGTTTACATGAAGGTCTTTGTCATGCTGCACATAACTATTTTCCTGCTAATTACACACTATTTGGACAAGTCCACTGTATATCTAGAACTTTTTTTGCATATTATTTCCTTTTATGATAGGGAGTTTTGCATACTGGATTGGACAGATTCTGGGTGAATGAAGTCAGTTTCAAGAAGGTCAAAACAATAATTGGGATCTCAAGAACGGACAAAGAAAAGGGAAAAAGTAGGCAGCTTTATATATACCTTACTTCTCCCCCATATTAAAAAAAAAAAAAAACAAAACATGTAAACTCAAGGAACCTGCATTTTTGAGCAAGAAATTCCTGCTCAAATGCCTTTTTGAACTTCCAAGCCTTGTTCTTCACCCCTAAGTACATAGCAAATTTCAAGATAATTTCAATCCACATGTAGATTTTAGAAAAGTTTTGTCATCCTACCCACTTTAATAAAGTAAAAAGCACAAAGCCGATACTGCTGCTGTTGCTACAGAAGGGGAGTGATTAACTGGGCGCAGGGAACAGATCTGTGTGAAAATGAATCATTCAGTTATCTGTCTAGTCTGCCTAAAACCTAATGAGTCCGGGAGCATGGATTTATAGCCAATTAGAACAGTCATGAAATCATGCCTTAAATTACTCTTTGCCTTTGTTATAGCACACCTGGAGCTTTGCTACAACTTCACCAACACTGTTCTGTGATTTTCTTGGAAGTTTAGAAGCAGCTGGAATAGTTTAAGTTGGATTAGGGACAAAACTAGGCAGAAACACTGAGAAAGTATAAGAAATATAAAGTGGGTAAGAAATGACACAGATAAAGCCGTACATCGTGTTCTCCTTTCTGAATTATGCTACAGGGAGCTATACTGTTCAAAGAAAGTCTTTAGGATAAGAAATTCCAAGAAAAGAAGCTAAACCAGATACATTTTATTACAAATTTTACTGGTTTTAGGTTATCTGAATAAAGGCTAATTAAATTAAACACAAATGATGATCAAAAGGACAATGATTGATGGTGGAACCAAAGTAATCTAATCAGTGAAGAACAGAAGCCACAGAATCTGCTGCTCCTAAGACCATCAAAGGAGGAGGTTTCAGCCACAGTTTCTGATGGGAAACCTACCAAGAAGCGTCAATGAAAAAAACTCCCTTTCCAGAATGCCCTGCAGACTGAAGGTGATTACTGCCTAAAAGGATAGCTGGCACAGGACAGATAATTTTGCAATGGAGCAGAGAGAAATTTTGGATTGTGTAAAACATTATGGCATGTTTTAAGGGCATTGTGGGTATGTGGAAAACTTACAGGATGTTTAGGAGATAGGACAAATGTGGATCAGGGAGGAACAAGCGTAGGTAAATGGAGAGGAAAGGAGATGAAAGGAAATGGCTGAATGTAAACACTTGTCTAATTGAGTCTATTGCATATTCTTATTAAATCCTATCTCTAACCATCTTCTGTGTAAGTGCAGTCCTTATTCTAAGCCTGCATGTGTGCAAATGCTAGCAAACTTCATGCTGGACTAGATGGCAAGTAGCACAGGATGGGCGCCAGCCACTGCAGAGAGAGTTCGCACGTCTGAGGCAACTGAGGGCCTGGGTGCCAGCAGCTGAAGTGTGTCACATCCATCCCTGCAGAGACCCATAGGGCGTGTGGAGGAGTGTGTGTGTAACCATTAGGATACTTCAAGCTGGACTGGCTGGTAAGTAGGAGATCTGCATTTGGAGAGAGGCAAGGTTTGAGCCAGTCACTGCGTAAGGGGGGGAGAAGGTATTGTATTGACTTGAAGTCCATATTGAGTGACCCCCAAATGCAAGTGTGCCTGTGGGTCACGACAGTCAGGGTGTGCATGTATTCCACTAGCAAACGTCAGTCCTGATCAGCCAGAAAGGAGGAACTAGACCATCAGTGTTGTTCCTATTTACATGACCGCTTCTTGCTTTTACGTGGGTGCTGGTAAAAGAGCTGCCCTCTCTGTGTGGTTGTCCTGTGTGTACAGTATATGCCTGTGTGCCTACTGGGAATACGCGCTCAGCCTCACTACTGGTTGTACCTGGGACACGCTACTGACAGCCTCCCATCGATGGGAGTGGGACAGGAGGATCCCCCGGGGTCTTTAATTCCATCAAATTGGGCTCCAGTGGACCAGGAAGGAGCACTCCCCTCGCTCTTCAACTCCACTGGATTCAACAAGCTTTAGCTGGTCTCATTTTCAGTTTCACAACTTTAAAAAACATGGCTCAGTAACAGATGCAAAACAATGTCATAAAAAAGATGCTTTCATGTTTTTCTAGTGCTAAGCAACGTAAATTCATGGCTACCCCTGCGCAAACAAACAACTTGTTAATTCTGAAGATAAAATTAAGTTTCACACAGAAAATCTCCCTTGAATCCTAACATATATATACACAAATGTTGGTGTCAAATGACAGAGACTTCTCAAACTTTTCTGCTTTAACATCAACACATCCAATTGTTAAATTTGAAATGTCTTCATTTTTTGAAAGTAATCATTGAAAAAATTACCGTACAGAATTGCTGAGATTACTTAGCAATGTCCATGACAAGAACTGCATTTATAGCTGAGGACTTCTTTACTGCTTTCCAAGTACCTGTATGCTTTTGAACAGACTTATGTAACTTCTGTACCAAAATTCCTTGCAATAATTCTGAATTTCCTTTGTTTAAAAGATTCTTGATCAGTATCACCTGACTTTGCTAATGTATTTTAGCAAGGAGGAACTAATTGGACTGATTTACTACATTTATTCAATAAGATATTTTTCTGCTTTCTTTTAAAAATAAAATGTTCTCTGGGCAAGTTTATCACTAAGAAAAGTTCTGAGGAATATAATAAATTTCAGGAAACAATATATCACTCAGCCAGTGTGATTAATCAGTAAAGAGATTCCATTCTTCCAGCTGCTGTTGCTAAAATTACAGATATCACTGGCTCTGACCTGAAGAAAAATGTGAGTGTTGTTAGACTGCAGCTTCAAAAATGAAGTTGTAGATAGTTATTTCCAGTTGTAAAACAGAAGCACACCAGAACTCAGTGACGCATTTCTTGACAGGCTGTTTAATGCACAGCTCTGAGTTCTGGAGGAGAAGGACCACTGTTTATTTGGTACATCTGTCATGCCCACCTGGTTTGTTAAATAGATACATGTCTCTCTAACAGCAGAGAGCGCAGCCTACATAGGTTAAGCCAATGAGGCTCCTGAGAGGAAAATTTGTGACAAAACCCTGATTCACACTAAAAATCTTTAAACCATTGAGCAGAAATTCTTTGGAGAACATGAAAGAATACACTGTTGATCAGTAATTCTCTATGTGAATTAACAGGTTTGCTGAACTTCATTTCACTTTTGAGCAGTCTAAATCCAGTCCATGTATAGTACAACTGCAGTAGTTCAGTACTGCTGAAAATTTAGGGAACTCCTGGAAGCAGAACCGGAGTGGTGGGGTGATCATCGAATTCAGACTTTTAATAGCACTGGCAGAACTATGCAGGTTTATTTTGCTGATTCATTAGCTTACGACAAACACTGTTTCTTGTAAATGTTATGTCTCAGTTGCAATTTTCTTAAGAAAACGGAGAATGATATGAAAGGAATAACGTAATAATTTCCAGAAAGCATGCAAGAAGGGTAAGACATCAGATCTCAGCAGCATTAGCTTCTGTGTTTATTCTAAGCGGAGCTAGCAGAATATGGTTCAGTGTTTATCATTTACCAACTAGAAATAATAGGTATTTGTAGTATGAAAGGTGACTAATATATTACCTTTTCATCTGAACATGTTAAATCTGATATGACAGCTCAACATGATAGTGAGTAATAACTTATTTTGAATATTCAGGTTATTAAAATGTATCCTGTGTTGTCTTTCCACACACAAAAACCTACTTCAGCATTTAGCAAAATGAATGCTGTCTTTCTGAGTGAGATCAAGGAACTGGTGTGAGAATTAATTGTGACAGCTATGTTGTAGATGAAAGACAGTGTCACAAGAGCTGTCACACTTCTCCTTCACATGCTAGCAGAGGTTGGAACATCTTGACTGAAGACCTCTTATTTACAGAAAGCCAGTGAATCACATTTTCTATAGTTCTATTATTGTTGTTTTCATTTTGCATTCAAATACAACTTAGTATTTCACTAATAATGATGTTACAAAGAATGAAATCAAGAGAAACAAAAAGCCCCAAAATTCAGAATTTTTTCACATGCTTGTTTTCACTCAGACTTGAAGACACAAAGTGCAAATCCAAAGAACTGGCTGACTGGCTGACTCAATCATTACACTGACCTAAGCTTGGAGAAGGGTGATTTTTTGTATAGAGACACGAGCTTATACTTTATGTACTTTCTCATGGTCCTATTGTTGATAAAAAGGACCAAAGTACTTCTAAAATGAGTACTGTAACACCAAGCTTTTGAACTCCATGGTGGCACTTGTGAATCTAAGCCAGGCATTTTGAAACACATAAAATGCATCCAGGTGAAGAGTCTACTCAACTTATGTTGGATACAGCTGGTTTGACAAAAGCTAGAATCCTGAATAAAGAAGTAACAGGAAAAACTAAAGTTGGTATCACTTTTTTAATTTCACCATACTTTGCCATGTTTATTATCCTTCACAAAGGGTCACGTTAAAATGGCCATGTGGTTCGCTTCAACTGTCTCATTCAAAGGAAAGAACACGGCAGTGAGCCATATAAATACGCCTTGAGGCACTCAGGGTTCAGTCCTGGTACTTCCTGTGCTGCTCTCCTCATTCAAGAAAATGTACAGTCACTGTGTTATAAGCTATTTTAAGGTAAGACATTCTCAGTCCCTCCCATCAAAGTTTTTCTGTTTCACATGAAATATTTAAAGAGCCACTGATTTTGAGAAAATGCAAACCTGAATGACTTTTTAAAGGCAGTGCTCAGGGCACTGAACTAGAAGGAGTTCTGAATGATACATTCTATGTTGACCGAGTCTTGATCTCCACGTAAGACACTGCCACCCAAAAACTGCCTCACACAACAGGAGCCCCCATCTGTGACCATATGGCGGTACTTACACATCATGGATGTCACCTCTCACGTAATATGTGTAAAAGAACCCTCAAAGCAATCTGGATGCTCTCTGCTTTCATCTTTCTTATTAACTAACTGTAGGGAAAATTGGTGGCATACTGGACTGTTGGTATTAGGAAGCACACTGGGATATCTCTTTATTTGGAGGTAACTTACAATCTGATCTTGGGCAAAGACACTAAAAGGCAGCATTGTCTCACTCATCAAAAAATATGAAAGGAGACCTTGTTGGCAGAAAAGACGTAAGAAACCTGTGGTTTTTACCAGGTTAGGCAACATCTTCAGTTGGTCACAATCTCATAACACGCCATCATAAACATATAACTCAAGAAGGAGTAAGAAGAAGGATTTTTGTTAGTGAAATCAGTACATTTCTAACCGTTCTTGGAGTCTGAACATAGTACCTAACTTAGTGATAATGGATTTGCTGTTGCAGTGCCTGTGCTAGACACTTGTCAGAATGACTTTTAGGTTTGATGAGCCTCTTTCATGGACCCTGCTGTAGGTGCCAAAGTGCCTCTCTAGGTTCTCCCTGCCTACCCTCATCCCTGTTTTAATCTTAATTTAAAAGCAAAGCCTTACTATTGAAGAAACTGAAGGGCCTCGATCTTTCATTCACATCTGCATTGAGAGACACTCACACCAGAGGTAAGATTCCAAGTTGAAAATCATTTCGAAGTAGTGCTGGTGCTGATATTCCTGTCTTTGCAGAGCTTTTAAGCATCTTAAGTGTACACAGTCTTTCTGATTGTTAAGTACCAATGCCCATTGGTTTAGAGTAAAATACAAATCCCTGCAAACAAAGGTAAAGATTGTATATCACTCTTTATACAGTGGTGTTATGTAATGCAACTAATAAATGACATGCTGTCTTCTAGCAGCGACAGGACTGCTCACATACTGGCTGCACTTTGATAGATGCTCCGGTGACCTCAAATCAGAGTGTCTTTCTCAACTGTGGAGCCCGTTATTTTCTGATGGCTGTTTTGTTGGTAATTCCATGGTTCAGTTGGGTATTTAAGAGAGACTATAAATGTGTTCAGATGGGATGATAGGAAAGAAATGTTTTTACTTCTAATCTTGTTAGCTGAAGTAGCTAAACAGGTTTGCAAGGTATAAACATATGCAACAAAAAGCCATATTAATGGAAAATAACTGGCACAAAGTGTATGTGGTATCAATTAAGTGCACACATGTCACAGGTAATGCAAAGAAATTTTTGAGAGAGTATTTGAATCAATGCACAAAGAACATCTGCATCTAATACTTCTTTGTCTGGCCACCTCAGCTACCACAGAGATCTTTCCTTTACATGCTTCCTGTATTTTTTTTCTATTGATTGCACTACATTTTCTAGTGTATCATTTAGGTAACCAGACCTCTGCTTCCTTGCATTCACATCAGGAGGTAAAACACATCTAACAGTTACCAGGTCTGAGGCATTTCACTCTCATTCTAGGAACTCGTCTATACTTCAAGAAGATAAAGAGAAAAGACACGGAAAACATATGAGCTAAAGTACAATCACTGTCCCCTATCTGCATGTAATGTGGGAAGGAAACTTCTCAAGGAAAATTCAAAGAAAATATTCAATAATAATAAAAAAGAATAGCCTGCATTTAAAATATGAAAATATAAGCCAAACAGGATCTTTAAGACCAAAAATACTCATAATCTTAAGCTTTAACTCTGAATACTGTGATTATCTTAAAAAAAAAAAAAAGCACAGCCAAAAAGAAGTAACTAGAATATAAAAGATATAAATCCGTTTCAAGTTTCAGGACATATGCCAATTTTAGCGGGGATTGATGAAGGTTTAATGCCTATGGGCAAACTGTAAGAACCGTTTCTATAAGAACTGTTAGCTCTCCCTGCCCTCAGCCTGTTTGCCCAAGACATGCTGCAAAGGCAGGCTCTGGGAGTCTGCAAACTTGTTATTTGTGCTACTGCTCTGCCACATCGTTTGATGGAAACATTTCTATTCCTATGTAATGGCTTGATATTATCACCCAACAGCAGACTGAGGTGGACCGAGCTGCAGTGCCGCCGAACAGTAAAATCAACTAATAATAAACTCAGAGTGAAAGAGTGAGCATAAATCTCTTCTTAGAATATCGTAATTAAATTCTGTAAGAGCTAGTAATTTTAGCATTACAGTCTGGATGTTTGGTTTGGTTTTTTTTTTTCATTTACCAATGAAATGAAAATCATACAGAGAAACTTGTTCAAAGTTGGTTTTTCCACGACCTTCTCCGTGGTGGTGATGGCCATTTATAATTGGTGGAGACTGACAGGGGAAAGTGTCAAAGTATTGAGACAAGCATGTAATGCAGTGACAGCCACGTGTCCCAGCTTGAGCTTAGATTTTGCTGTCTTTGCCGGCACTACAGGTCCCACTCTATAAATCTCGTGACAAGCTCAGTTTGGGAGAGGGGGGAGGAATGGTGTGGCTTTAAAATTTGTTTTGCTCCTTACCACCCAAATCTATTTTAATTGGCAAGAAATTAAGTCAATTTTCCCCAAATCGATTCTGCTCTGTCTATGTCAGTAATTGGTAAGTGATCTCCCTGCCTTTATCTCAACCCACAAGCCTTCTCATCCTATTTTCCTCCCCCATCCCGCTGAGGAGGTAGAGTGAGTGAGCAGCTTGGGTGGGTGTCTGGCCCACAGCCAAGGCTGACCCACCGCGGTTCATCTGTCAGGGGCAGTCAGGCCCAAAAAATTCTCTTCTTTCTTGTGCATTTTTAGAGGAGTGATATTTGTTCATTTTAAACTCTGTAGTTATGTGCAGGTGTGTGTACACACAAGCACATCCACAGTTACTGCATGCATTCTGCAAAGGAATCCAAAATGTACCCCTTTAGAAAAAGATGTGGGAAAAACCCACACTGGCAAAAAAAAACCAACCCAAACCCAAACTCCACTGGGATTAGGACAATAAAGTCTGATTTCTGTTAGCACTGACACCACAGTGTTAAAACTGAGATATTGGTACTTGTTCACTTGAGAATTTCAGACTTTTTCTTCTAGAAAGAAAGAATTTACAGTTACGGGTCAAATACTGCAATGGATATGCTACTGAAACATAACGTAGGGTGTCACTGTGGTTAAAGCTGCAAAACAATACTCGGATTTTGACATGACGGAAGAAATCTTAGGGAGAGGACAGGGGAAAGATAAACATACTGCCTCTTTCGTTAGCTGCCTCTCATCCATCAGCTTACAGAACTATGTCCATGCTTGTGAAGGAAAGACAGCGCTGCATCAGCTACGGTCATAACTTACTTGCTGAAAGGCTTCTTAGCAGCATAGCTTCTGCATTAGAGCAGCTGAACTCATAAAGACAGACATAAATAGCTCCTTTTCAAGCTATTTGGGTTCGAACATGACACCTCGCAAGTCAACAGAAATGCAATAATAGGACTCCATTTCTGGGAAGTATTTACAGTACATACAAGACACCGGATAAGCAGCACTGAAAGTAGGTGTTAGATATTATTCAGGTGGCATGTCTCCTCAACTCTGACTTGGGATACTTGCTTAGCCATCCCTTTAAATGCAGAAAAATATGTTTGTATTCCTCCTAAGATACATTATAAATAAAAGCCCCAGGAGAGTGTATGTCCCAACACTTCATGATACCATTTAATTGGCACCCCTTTTACTTACAGGAAAAAGGCTGGCTTTTCCTTGAAGGATTTTTTTTTTTTTAAATTTGCTTATTCAACAGCAGTACTCTGACTCTTATGTCAATAAAAAACAGCAATCAAGCATGACATTACATGAGAACTAATTTTTGCTGTTAAGTAATAGCAACACCTCTAGAACCTCACTCCAAGGACTTAAAATATTTAAAAATACTATCGCATTATATCTCAGATTAATTCCTGAGCAGTGGCAGCACCTCTACCTTATTGGACAGACAACTGAAATGTGGATTAATTACATTTTCTTAAACAAATGCCCTGGTGATTACGAGCCTCACAAGGGAAGAAGGAGAAATTATAAAATCCCACTTTCTCTGTTTCTTGCTTCAACTGCCAGGCCACCTTTCCTTACTGTTTTACTGCATAGTGATGTAATTGTCTTTCCCATGTGCATGTTTTGCTTTTTTATAAAAGATCTTTCTCTCAGCTTTCTCCACGGGAGCTTGTGGAAAAATGCAAAGATAGAGAAGAAGAAGTGGGGATTAAATGACAAGTATATAGATAGTTTTATTCTAGATTACATGCCAAATTCAAATTGCGTTCCCTTTCTTACAAATTCTGAAATACCTTGTTCTAGATGGAGTTATATCTTGGAGCTATTTGAGAATGACTGAAAGGAGGACAATAATACTTCTTAACTGTATTGTGAACTGCTGAGAGGTTTGACCAAATCTTGAATTAAATTAAATTCTCAAATTCAGCATATTATTGAGTACACTAATAGGCATTACAATAACACCTGGACTACTCAACAACTAAATTAGAATTTTACTATAAAATGTTTATGTATCAAATTAAATTGTTATCGTGAAATATTCTCTAAACTCAGAAAATGGTCTTACACAATACTTAAACAAATACACAGCCCCCCAAATTAAAGCACCAATGAGTCACCTCCTGTAAGCACAAGAGCAAAAATTTTGAAATGACAATCAATCAAATGATAATGCAAACCTCTTAGAGGATCCAGCTTCACATGGGGGAAGGAGAATATCAGTGTAGGTAGAGACAGGCACTGCACTGGCATTTTCTGTTTTTCAGACAAATGAGGACATTTTATAGTATGTTAACATGGGCAAAACAACGTCCTCAGAAGCCTGAGCGTGCAAGCCTTTCTCATTTACTCATTTCTGCAAAGGCAGAGTGACTTGGCAAAATCAGAACGTGTTATTTAAAAGAAACCATTAACTACTGGATTACATTTCCTTGAATACCTACCAAAAGCTGTCCAGCAAAGCAGATAAACAAAATGAAGGAAAGCAAGAGAAATGCAGCCCCAAACGAAATTCCAAGAATAGATGTTCTACAAGAAATAAGAAAACATGTGTTAGTTTCTCTGTTACACATTTTTAGCATGACCTTTCCTTGTGTATAATACTGATGATATGAAAAATCACCATGTGCAAGCTGCAGCTTCCAAACATCAACACCATGGAAAAACAATTCCAATCCTTACCAGAATGACAGGCCTTTTTCCTGTCATTTTCTCAACTCAGGAATGCTTCAATTGGCTTTACCTCTCACTTTTCGAAACTATTACCATGAAAAGATAGTAATTTCCACACAACTAATTTAAATGACAGTGTGCATTAACAGCAGCAATGTTTTGGGGTTTTTTTTGGTTTTACTTTAGAAAGCCTGTATTAAAGAAGTTCCTTACTGCTTTATTTTTATGCTGTTGATTATATAATTTTTATTTTATATAATAGATATACAAAATAAACTTCTTAGTAGTGTACGTTCCCCTGCCAAGGTACAAAAATCAATAGCATGGGACAGTGCTGTCCAATTTTTAGTGTCTTGCAGCTAGAACCTGTGATACTTGCGATGCTGCGGTATCTCAGTCAGCACGGGCCCCAATATGGGGACTGCTATTTCATGAACAGATAGGGATTCAACACCTCTGAAAACTCCATTTGATTTCAAATTTGACTGGCCGGCCAGTAGATTCTGAAGTATAAGAGGAAAGCACAGAAGGGAAAACTAAACAACATGAAGAAAAAAACCAATGAAATTTAAATGAAAAAAAAAAATTGAGTCATCTATACTCTTCCTGAAATCATCCTTACTCAGCGTTCTAGCTCATCCTTTTCTTGTATGTTATAAATAGGGAAGTCTAGCCAAAATAGCATCACTGGATACTCAGTAAACAGAAACAGAAACAGGGAATAATAACAGGAATAACAGAAATAATCCGTGCATACACTCATTCCGCAAATGTGGAAATTTCTCTATATGAATACCACAGTGGAGCGTAATTGCTCCATCAGGCACCATACGAGAGCTACTTAGCATGGCTGCCTAGGGAAAGATGCAGTGGGACCTAATTATGTTTAATGAATGCCAAGAGGAGATCAGAAGCTCTGGACCAACTGAGTTGTTTAAGCAAGGGAACTAGATGCTGTCATGAAGTCCCTCACCTGAGCTTCTGCTTTCAGTTTTAACCACAGATTTGTCATTTTTACAGAATTAAAAAATACCTCTCAACTCCTTTAAGCACCAGAAAATATCTTATCAGACCTTATCTGCTAGAAATATTGGCATGAGGTTTTAGAAAAAAGTTTTATATCCCTAGCTTTTTCCACAAAACCATAATAAATGTTACATGTTAAGTTAGCTGCTCCATAAACGTATGATTCAGAATTATTAAAACACATTATTAATAAAAGCATACATCTCTGTTCTTTAGAGATGCCATATGAATTCAAAGATACACTTTTCAGAAACTATAATAATAAAAATTTAAGTGTAGAACTCTGTGGATCAATTTCCTTAGATTACGTACAAATATTGGAAAACATTTTGATCTGTTTCAACAACAGTGTTATAGAAGCTATTTTCAGGAACGAATAAGAAAGCATTAACTTTACAAACCAATTTGATGCCACGCTGCTGCCATTAAAAGCATTTTGGAGAATAATTTATGAGCTTCCCTGCCAATCATTCAGAGAACCTCTTATATGCTAAGTATTCATCAGAATTTGGGTCAATGCGAACAGCTGATGAAAAAAAAACAACTGGCAATTCACAACATATATTAACTTGAAATAATGTTTCTTTTAGAAGTTATTTGAAAATCATTGTTGCTTATGAATAAATGTTCTCCAAGAATTTCTCATTGAGACTGAGACAGTAAGCTGTATATCAGCGTATGTAAAACTACAGTCTACTCTGAGGACTTTAAAATCTAGTAAGCAACAGAAGAAATGAATGAAAAGGAATAAAATTAACAAGCTTTTTTTTATACCTATACATAAACACTTCCAACCATATATCTCCTTAAGTAAGATACAAGTAACCATACCTGCATTTCAAACTATTGCTATTCTTTCTCTGGTAAGAAGGATAGAAAAAAGGAGTTTGTACACCTTAAGAAATTATTCAACACAAGAATAGCCTTATGGGTCAAGTTTGGAGTGCATCCTCATAGAAGAAGAAATGAAGATGTTTGTGAGAGAAACTGGAGAGCAAGGGAAATAAAATTAACATGGCATAAGGAGAGCTTATGAGAAGAGTACTTAATCACGTGGGCAACAGGCAAGAACAAAAGATCTTTGCAGCTGTTTTACGTGATCAATGATGTTATTGGGTTGGCACAAGAAAAAGAATTGCATAGCAAGGTGAACAAGATTCTGATTATCAGGACAAAGAGAAAAGGACTGAGGACAAGGAAAAGGAAAAGTGCTATCTTAGAATCCAGATATGAGTGGTGAATGCAGAGAAAAAAAGTTGTAAGATTTTTACTCCCCACACCCCCTTCTCTTCTGGGAACAGCAGGACTTCTTTTTCAGTTAGACTAAGCTAACATAGTTTCATGCTGCTCCTAGAATAAAAGAAGTGCGCTGAAAATGCTATAATGGGAAGCAAAATACTAAAAATTAAGTGCCACCATAAACAAGCCTCATTTGAGGCAATGACTATAGGAAAGCCATAACATGCATATATTTTTTGTCACTGGGATGTTACAAAAAAAGTACAGGTCTTTACAGTGAACTGACCTCACCTGTATTGTGCAGAGTCATCAAATGCACTGCACAAGTCACCAAATGCATTGCGTTGACAGATTCGGGCAAACCATTTTGTCAAAAGAGCACGTGGGATCCCGTAAGCCAGCTAACTTTTTACCTGCCTCTTCCTACGCGTCAAGGAATGCTCTCATTCCTGAACGGTCTGCTCTCTGCTACGGTGCCCCACCAGGAACCCTGATAGGAAAACCCTCGACAATAACCTATAGAGGGACAGAGTTTAAAATTGATGAAACAATATGAGAACTTCCCAGGCTTCAGATAGTTCCAAGTCTAAATAATTTATGATCTTGGATATCCTCATACCTTTCTGGTTTCATCAGTAAATCTCTGTTTTGAATAATTCATTTTTATCAGGTGGTATGAGATTGGAAAAAAATTGTATTTATGCATACTTATGTCTTGTTGGTAACATTTTAACTGAAAACTAAATATTTATTATAACAATAAAGATACCCCAAAATGGAGAAGAGAACATATTATTTCTACACTTTGGTAACTTTTAGGAAAATATGTGACACATGTCCCTTAACGGGACATAGAGAATTTCCTTAGCTTGCCAGGTAATTAACAGTCATGTTTTGAACTATTTGATTGCAAGTTCTCTTGAGGTGATAAAATCATAATGAAGCAATTACAAATGACAATTATACAAGGCAATACTGAATTCAGACTTTTTTGGTATCTAATAATAGCTACTTCTTTCTTAATTTGACTGATGCTTTCCCCAAGCCATTGATGGATTCAATGGCTATGTAGACTAACTGTATGGCAGTTTCAGTGTTAAGAAAAATCATTTGAGTATTGTAACTCCACTTGAGTTTTTTTTTTAAATCAGATACAGCAGAAAAATAGCTAGTAATGGTGGCTTTCTTTCATTTATACTGTCATATCTTACATGCCTGCTTTCATACAAAGTTTTTAAAAACTACCTTTTTCTATAAAGAAATTCAGCTCTGCCTTACTGGAAATACTATGTTAGGGCATCCTAACCACATTTCACTAATGAGATGACTGTTAGTTTGGCATGATTCAGGACAAAAGGACACAATTTCTTGAACATAGCGGCCTCAGAAAGCAAAGAAAGACATGGAAAAGAATCGCAAATGTAGCCCCAAACAAATCCCTTACTCGAATAGCATAAGAGGTAACTTCTGTTAAAAAAGGAATACACTTTCATCAATTCACCAGTTTGCATTTCAAAAAACCACACTAACAATTCCAGGTTAATTCACCATTTCCATAAATAAAGAATGTTGGGTTGTCATGAATTACTAGAGATACTTCAGTCACTTGGTAAACGAAGAATGCCAGAGAGTCACTGAAGGCCTCTTCCAAGGAAATGTAATGACCAAGATTTGCTGTCATTTTAATGTCACAATAAAGACCTACTCCTCATGATACATTTCACCCCAAGATATTGTTGACTTGATTAAATTTATATTTACCACTTTGTGTAATGTTTACCATGTAAACACCACATCAGTTTATTGACGCTGGGAAAATTAAAACTTTAATAAATTATTTCAGCCTTGAAATAAATGTCTCCTGATCTTGGAGGTATTACTTATTACTTGCAACGTGCTGGATGTTACTCACCATCAAATACCTCCAAATCTACTTTAAAGCAGCAGGTGGTGTGCCTGCACAAAAATCAATGATATTACACTGCTGCAAAACCAGATTAATGGAATAGCGAATCAATAAAACACAATGACATATGCACTTTATCTCCCTGTCTTCATTAGATCACCATTTAAAAATCCTGTAGAATTTTTGGAAGAAAACAAAAAAGGCTAGATAGAATTTTAGACTAAACTATGATTTTTTAGGTTTTNTAACATGGGCAGCATTGGAGTATGTTTGATTTAAGCTAATAAGTTTGATTTGTGATGACTACATACACTGGTGATTTTTCAACTTTTTTTTTTAATTTGCAATGCTCCCAGTTTTCCCGCAAAGATGCATATGTCTGTAAAATGCCTTGCCTTTCTGTCCTCCATTTTTGCATCTCTTCAACTAATTTATAGACCCCTTAAAGCTGAATGCCATTCATGTTGGTAATATCTGATTTTACACTCTTGCTTTTACATTTTAATGTGCAGCCCTATAAAAGGACCAAAAGATAATTTACATTTTGGTAATGAAAAGGATAAATCATATGTATCTTTTGCTCTGATGTTAGAAAGAGATCATTTAATATAAGCATATCCTCTTACAAGTTGGAGGACACTTTCCTTAGGTGAATACAGCTCCCTAGAGCTCACTAATTTCAAGTATCTAATATATTTTAATGAGCTACACAACTGGTTTAAGAGACATAATAAGGATGTAGCAAAATGAGCATCTTACTACACGTATGATAGGTGATAAATTTAGATTCATTTTCATGACTGAAATCAAAACAAAAGTACAGATTCATAAATCATACTGCTGGAAGGGACAAGTTAGATCCAGGTTTGGTTTTTGGTATATCACAAACCATGAATTTCCTTTAATTAATTCCTGTACAAATCAAAATCCAGTATGAGCTTGTAAAATATGCTCATTACGCAAAATGACAAATAAAATTAGTCATGAGTCTTAATTTCGTATTTTGCAACATTAATGCCTAAAGTCAGATCGAACCATGTGCAGGATACGGCTGAATTCTTGGAAGAGTGTCCCTTTGCAGCTTGTGTCTCCATGAAACTAGCTGGGGAAACCTTTGCAAAGAAAATGCTGTAATATCTGAATAGAAGTCCATAAAACTTTATACATGTTATAAAACAAGTCTGCAGTACGGAAAGTCAATTTATAATGACCTACCAGTTCCTTCTGGCTTTGAATTAAAATGTAAGTACTACAGCACAAGACCAATCAATCAACTGAAGTTATAAATACTACTCCTGAAAACGCTGCACAGGGGAAAAGGCTATGAATGAAGAAATACTATATCATGGGGAATATACAGTGTTGGCTTTGGAAACAATTGCTATAAAACAAATATCAACTTTCCACTATGTAAACAATCAACAGCAAAATTCCATTTTAAGAAGTCTAATAAAATATTCTTTACTGGAACTGTCTGCCAGTTTTCTCAGCATTTCTAGAATATGCACAGATAGAAAGATAGCTGATTTATACGCACGAATATAAATTAGCACATATTATATAAATTCAGGTGAAAATAATTATTCCAGCAATTGATTATATTTTAAAATTAGTTTTAAAAAGAGAAATTTTATGAATAGTAATGCTCTGTTTGCATGCTGGATAGAGCAGTATTACCACAGTAATATGTTAAATCCGTTTATTTAATCACAGTCCCAATTCTGCAGTCTGTTTTGTCCCACTTCAACATCCAATTTTCACACTTATTTTGCATGTAATTTTAGTTGCACAAACTTATAGTTTGTATTACTTGTTTTTACAAATATGAATTTCACTCCTGTCATCATCACAGCTTTTTAAGTGCAAAGAGAAAAACTAGAATGAATAAAGAATTGATACTAATGCTTGGCATCATGCTACTGACAGCATTTAAAATTAGAAACAGGCATAACTGAAAATGGGCTGAAATCCTCAATCTTCTCCGTTCAATTTCTCTTCCATGAATTGACCTGCGTAATCTGACAATTCCAAATTTTTTTATTTATACAAGTTTGTTTTTTACATTAATGAGCAAGTACAGGTAGGAATGAGTACATACATGTTAGATACCACTTACTTTGGCAATACCAGAATCTGCACAACAAAAATGCAGAAGAATATGAGACAGGCACAAGTCACGTAATACTTAAATGCAGGCAGAGTAGTTGCTCGATACTACAAGAAAAAAAGCAAATGTTAAAAACACAATTTCCAAAGCAGATAAAATATCACCCAACTGAAATTCCAGCTTAAAGATGCAGAGATGTATATGCAGTCTTTAGCAACAGTAAATTTCCTGTTGTTCAATGACTTCTACATTCACTCACATAGGGCTAGGGATTATCAGGCACAGTATTGAATCTTTTTACTTCTTGAAGAACAGCTTAAATAGCCATGTCAAATGGTTTTCTCTTGTTCCTCCGCAGAACAGGACTATCCCAAATTTATTGTAAAAAGTTTAATTTAGAAAAAAAATTAAGCATTTTAAAACATATTTTTAGGAATGGCCAACCATTCTTAGCTGATTCCAAGTTTCTCAGTCATTAATTCCCCAAACTGGTTTTCAATTATTAATAAATACTGAATGGGCTGAAACAGTTATAAAAAAACGTAACAGTCATTTCGACAGGAAACTTCTGAGCCCACAAAACAGCAAAGTGTAACTGTGCTACAGATGTGTATGAACACTCTGTTTCCAACAGCGCAGCTAGCAATCATACTGATATTTATTTGGGCTATATTATTACTTCAATTAAAATATTTTATGTCTGTGTTAAAAGGCCTCATATGTCCACTGATACTATTAAACACCTGATATTCTTAGGAGAGAGTCAATTTGATCTGTTTTGTCATGAAAAAAAAATCTATTTATGACTCTCTAATTAGCCTGTCTAGAGACATGAGAATTAAGCAATGAAATATTTATCAGAATTGCTCTGCTATTTGAGATAGATATGTCTAGATTGAAACCAATTAAGTACTCAAAGGGAAATGACCTAAGTATTGGGCATATTAAACTTACTTATCCTATCAACGTTTTTTCAAAGGGTAAGAGTATAAGATTGGATTATTAAAAGAAAATGTACAAAAGATTATTTTCACAAAGTGCTCAAAATGCAAACCTCATAAAATGGAAAGTGCACGAGCTGTGCTTTCTAACTGCAAGAACACAGCTGTGTCTTTGTGCTTAGTGCCAAGTTCTGCCCTTGAAACTGGCGCACCAAAGTTTACATGAACAAGTGGAAGCTGAGTTTAGCAACACAATGGCTTTTTTTTCACTTTGGAACTGTATGACAAATTAAAAGCAATCCTTATCACATACCTAACTGAATTTCAAGGCACAAAGATGACTTTGCTCCATGGGTATGTTTGCAATAAGTTTTGTTCTTCCACCTGTTGAATGTGTTTGTTGTATCTTAATGGTCTTGTCCAACAGTTTTGGACCTTGAGCTGCTGTTAAAATCTCAAAAAGTTCCAACCCACTTGTAAATTCATTTCAGTGTTTCACACTTCTCCAGACATTTCCCAATGCAGTCAAGCAACTCAATCCTTAGGTTAAATAATTATTTTGCTTTATTACCTTGCCATACTTTCAGGTCCTACAGGGCCTGAAAAGCTCCTGTTTAAATCAAAGGCAGGCTTCTTACTGAATTCTTTAAAGTCAAGACTGGACTGATGAGTCATTAAAAGTCAGTGAAGAAAGATATTAAAAAGCTGGACCTGAAAAGAACAATTAGTTCTTTGCCATTCCATAGCACTCTGTAGTCTAAAAGAAATTAGTCTCCTACAGGGAGCAACTCCACAGCCGAATAATTTACCTCCCTGATTTTCTCCCAAGTCCTGATTCCCTGATTGTCCAAAGTGCAAATATGATGGTTTTCTCTCAAGTTCTCTTTCAGAATCTATCAGTTTGTACCATCCATGTTAAAATCTGAATGTGCTCCTACGCACAGCTTTGCTCCAATCAGTGTATGCTTTAAACACTTTGGATGAGACCACATCAGGTCTAGCTTCTTCTGTCTTATGCCATCTCTACACAGCCTCAATAATTCTTGAAACTCTTTTCACTTGAACGCATTGCCAAGGGCATACAACATGTGCCTTTGGCAGCTCGCCATAAGAACACTATTCTGCTGAGCTGTGAAAGAATCTGAAAATTATTTCAGATGCTTTGAACTGAAAGACATATACAAAAATAATTAAATAAGTATTTGACCACCACATGGGACCCAGAGTATACTTACACCTATGCTATAGAGTGCGAACACAGTATGGTAATACTTCCTCTACCCCATTCTCACCAGGCTCACTCATTTATACAGCCAGTTGTGGTCAAACCTACCTCTTACTTCCCTGAAGGACAGCATAACTGTTCAGCTATCAGCTGCCCTTTGCTTATGAGAAAGCAGAAAGAGGCAACTCTCCAGTCTTCCTGCTGAAGCCATGTCAGTATGTAGAAACACACTCAAGCTCTACAAGGCCATAAAAGAAAGCAAAGGCCTGACTTTCTAGGCTAGTGGTCATGACAGTCACCTAAAAGAGAGGAATCTTTCATTCTGATCAAACAATACCATGTACTCCACCTGTACAGACATGTCTCAAACATGTTTTATCACACGTATTAGAAGAATATTTAGTGTGTTGCATCCAAGACAGCTAGGCATTTTTCTTAAAAAGCATTTATAGTATTGTTTCCCCAGAATGACTGTATCAAGTGCATATGGAGAAAACTAATGAGCAACTGATATCATTACGAGACTGTCATTACTACAAGTGGAGTATTTGAGATGTGGCAAAAGAAAAAAAAAATAAAACCAGTGGAGTTTGATAAATGCCTTTTGAGGATGTATGTGATGGAACTTCGGAATTCTTTGTTCCAATTATACCAAATCTGGGCTATCAAACTTCCTTGCATTTCTGTGAAACCACGAAAATTTCAAGGAATTCCAGTGAACTGCAGAGCCTTACAAACAGGAAGGCAGCTGCAGACATCACACTCATAAAATTTCTTCCTAAATGTAGGTAAATGACATAAAACATTATTGTAAGGTTTGACTGCTTCTCCCTGCAGGAGAGGTGCTGTGGCCATGGCTCTATGTTACAAAAGCAAGGGATGCAAGCCTCACTTAGGAAGAGGCAAAGAAGGAATCAACCATGAATTTGCAGTGAAAATAACTTACTTCTTTTTCCAGAGTCTTATTATAGAAAAGAAGTGATATTCTTTGAATGTCTTCAGATTTAAGCCACTGCCTAGAAGAGAAAAGGAACACAATAACTGACACAAGAATAAAGTAGTCCTGTCTTTTTATATTACCAAAATTCAGTAAAATAAGAAAATCACCCCGAATAAGGCACGTTCCTGTGTACTACAATGTATATGGTGAATTGCATTTACAGTAAAAGCGGAAACTACAAAACTCCTCTCCTTTTTGACTTCTATTGCTAATGTACACATGAAACAAAAGCTCAGATGAACTATTTTTTCTGTCGATCATTCCTAAAGAGAATCAAGGGAGAGATTTTTATGAAGTAATTCTGACACTGACATTCCACTCATGTCCAAAATACTGTAGTATATCCAGTTCACAGAAGAGAACCTGAGATAAGAACAGTCCTTCACAAGTTACCTTTAATATAATATGCAAGAGTTGCAGGTAAATTACACTTTCCAAACTCCTATTCCAAATTAAAATATTAAAAAAACATTATTAAGAGGGGTGGAGTAATTTTGTCTTTGAGTTGTCTCAAAGAAAATTAGTCTCTTGACCACGACCCTGTACTCTAAAGCTAGATTTTGATCTTTTTACTGATTATAAAAACGTATTCTGTGCTTAAAGATGAGAAATACAAAATAGAATAAGTATTTGCATTGAAATGACAAATGTATTTTGAAAGACATGAATCTTGACAAAAGCTTGACATGATTTTTACAAAATGAAATGTTCTAATATGAAAGTCTACATTTCTTTTAATGGCCACTTGAACAGAAACAGAATATTTAAATTTCAAGAGGGTTAGGTTTCTTGCACCTCAAGGAGACTACACAAATTTGAAAAAAATATTTAAGCAGACTACTTCTGTGAATGTGCAATATTTGTGCTTAAACACTAGTAGCAGGGCTTGAGATTTTTTTCAACCTTTCCAGCTATAACTTGAAATTAGGCTCTAAGCTAGTAGTGTAGCTAATGCCTCCTAAATAAAAGGGAAAGTCTCAACCTACAGGCTGCAATGCAAATAAGTAGCAGCAATGAACCACTGTGGAATATATCCTAAATTAAGGTCCTGAGAGAACAGGAGTGGACAGAGTGGAGTGTAAGCTATTAGCTTTGATTTGTGAAACCCAAAATATCTGTTTCATTGCCTAGGAGACCGTCCCTGTTCCTGTGCAATCAGTTTCATTATAAAAAGGGGATGAAAACATATTCAGTTCTAGGTATGCTTAATTCAAAAATATTTTTCCTAGTTTGCTCTGCAATGGCTCACATCTATGTCTGATCACAGTTAGGATTCTGAGAAGAAACTGATATAATAGGCTGTTGTGGCATGATTTTGTTTGGGTCTAGCTGTAATCTGCTGGAGAAAACATTCAGTTTGTGGAACATTTTTGGTAAACTGAAAATTAAGTGGAAGCCTTTTTCCATTTAGTTATAATAATCAAACAAAAAGTAACCATCTTCTCCAAATTGTTAACTAATTTCCCTTTTTTTCTTATGGTATCTTGACAGCTGGATTGATTTAATTACCATTACCACACTGCTAAAAAGTTCTGTCTGCAGATCTACTCCCAAAGGCCTCATTTGGTCTGTACACACTCGATCGCATGTGAAGTCAGTAGTGCCGTTCAGAGCAAATGCTGCCTCATACTCCACATTACAAGCTCATATTTTCAGGAGCTTTTAGTTCTATTTTAAAGCTCAGAAAAAAACTATACCGGCTTTAGGTAGCAGGTGTCGAGAGGCCTGAGATGAGGGAAACAGCGTAACACAGACAAATGTAAGAGGAGAATAAGTACGGAAGAGGGAGCACAAAGTCACATACCTTTGGCACAGAGATAAGGGCTGAAAAATTCTGCCTACAGCCTGAATCCTTGCTGAGCCTAAAAGTTACCAAAGCATCTGCAAGTAGATGGGACTATGCCTCCTGGCAAGCCAGGTACCAAATTTCTGTTTGAATTCTTTTGCAATTCAAGGAACGCCACAGACAGACAGCTGAATTCTGCCTGTATCCACAGAGGCGTGTGTTTTGACAGGGCTTGTACTGATTGACAACGCGCAGCAAGGAATTATGCGCAAGAACACAGCAGCCACCATGACTTAAAGCAAAAAGAGAGGGAAGAGTGTGTGCCTCTAACGTTTGCAACCTACTTATCAAAGAGCAAATAACTTTAGTTTAGCTCCCTCTGTAAGTATATATTTAGCTAGCAGATTGCTATCCATCCATCCATCTATCCATCCATCATGTGATGTCCTACAGAAGTCCCCAAACCACCAAGGTTCAGGGTGGCATAGCTAGGGCTATCCATGCCCCTCCTGTGCAGCACGGGCACTTTGCAGCCAGGAATACTTTGTTCAAGGTACGGGGAAGAGAAACACGTGGAGGATGTTACACCCTAATACCTAAGGCACTCAGCTGAGATATAAGAAGCTTTTTGTTCCTCGCTCACTCTTTTAAATCTGTATTTACATATCTTTTAATGTAGTGCTCTAACAGAATAATAATGAATAAACAGGTCATAACTTTCCTCATGCAACTTTGCAAGGAGCATTGCCAGCTATGTCTACTACTCTGAATCATGTTATAAGGCCAGTGGGCTGCATTTTAGCTGCCACAGTTTCATTTGCATTCCAGAAGAAGGAATTGAACCCAGACGCCCCGAGTTACTGACAGCATGTGCATGTGGCGCTTGGCAGTTTTGGGGGAAGGTGGCTCAGCTAGCTTGTGAACCAGCAGGAGAGCAGTGAGTGCGGAAGCCCAGAGAAAATGCTACACTGCTTTAAAAACCTGAGGTACCATTTCAATATGTACTGCACTATTCTGCACTGTGTAAAAACAGTGATTCATTTGGATTTGACTTGGACTAAGAAGATCCAGACTCTACATTCCCTTATCTTCATATCACTGTTAAACACCTGGGCATGTAATGTCCAAAGAGCCACATATTATGACCATTTGCTCTCAACCAGTTAGTTTTTCACAGAATGACACATGGGAAAGAACCATGATTTGGATGAAAAAGTCAGACCTTGCTGACAGCTCAGGGTAGAAAAAACAATGGCTCTGTACAATTAATGTTTGCTTTTAAATTATTTTCATGCAATATTCTAACTTAAAGGTTAAAAGAATGGTAATTTTAATACAATGTTTTATGTGCAATAATGTTTTTTTAAATTTTCTTCATTCAGTCACAGACCTACTTGCTACACAATCCAAACTTTATACTTACAAACATTTAGAAATACCAGTTTTCTCATAGATTTTCTTAAAAGTTTGCTTATTCATTCACAAAAGCAAAAGATTTAGCTTCACAACTCCATTAGATTAGCTGATAGTGTTATTTTCATTTCACAGCCAAAAAATTGAGGCACAAAACCCCGCACAATTATGAAGAAAACAAAAATGTAATTAGTACTGTGTCCTAAATGTAGGAAATCTTTTATCTAGTTTTTCTGAGTGCATAGCATTCACATAGTTAAAATACTACTGAATTAACTTGAGCTTTGAGGAATGAGCACTTTTGACTACTTATTCGCCGGTATACAACTGAATAATATCATTTAAGTGATTCATTCAGCAAATCAATAAAAGGATAGGTAGAGGATCTAGTTTTGGAAGGTGGCATTCAGCCTCTCTGATATATAAGATCATTCCTTATCTTTCTGCAATTCCCCGTGTAATTCACAAAATGCACTGAAACTTTTTCAGCAACCTTTTTCATCACACAAACCTCTTTTATCCCCAAGTTTCTCTGAATTTTATGCATTAATTAGATAAGACAGGGATTGTCTGAGATAAAACAACATACAGTATGATCATACCAATACTTGATTTTAATTCATTTATACAGAGGCTTTACTTTTGACATTAAACCATTGTTTTTAGAATTCACTTATTGGAGCAAGTGTACCTGAAGGCACATAAAAACTGGGAAAATTTGGATATCTGTTTCAGGCAAGTCTGTTATAATCAAAAGGCTTTGCCTATCACATGATCCACCCTCTTGCACTGTATTCTTTCTATGACCTGTAACTATCAACTCTCTTTTCTAGAAATAGTAACTTAAAAATATTTTCCAAAAGCCAAGTACCTTTTAATAGGATTATCATATGCAAAAAACCCTATATGACATACGAACATTGCATAATTAGGTGTAATACTCAGGTGATTAAGATTCTGAGTAACAGAAGTAGTGGGGAAAACATGTAATTCATCACAATTACTGTCCACATTTTTGAAGGGCAATTCCTGTATTTCATCAGATAAATATAAGAAACCTGAACACTTACTTTGGACTGATATTGGTTTTTGACATTGATTTTGTTTGTCAGCCTGAAGAAGAGAAGGCTTCCAGGAGACCATATTACAGCCTTTCAGTAGTTAAGAGGGGCTTATAAGAGAGGTGAGTACAAACTTCATAGCAGGGCCTGTTGTGATATGACAAGGGGTAATGGTTTTAAACTAAAAGAGACTAGATTTAGACTAGATATAAGGAAGAAATTTTTCACTGTGAGGGTGATGAGGCACTGGAACAGGTTGCCCAGAGTGGTGGTAGATGCCCCATCCCTGGAAGTGTTCAAGGCCAGGTTGGATGGGGCTCTGAGCAACCTGATCTAGTTGAAGATGTCCCTGCTCATTGCAGGGGAGTTGGACTAGATGACCTTTAAAGGTCCTTTCCAACCCAAATTATTCTATGATTCTGTGATTTTTCTCTCAGTCTGATCTTTTCACCAGCAAATGGAGAACATCAATACCACATTCAGCTGTTCCCAGGACACAGAAACAATACATGCCACTTTGCCTCCCCCAACAATTTCAATATGCCATCAAGCTTAGCCTTCTCTGAGAAATCAACCAACCAGTTGAAACAAAGAGATATTAAACTATGGTTTTAGGGAAAGTTTCTAACTCTGGGGAGATGTTTCTGTGACAATTGTGAAGCACCAATTTTCACGTCATTCTGATTCCTGAGCCAGTTATTTCTTGTGTCTTCTGTGTTTTCAGATGAGATAATTCTGTAGAGTTATGGCTATGAGTGTACAGATACGAACAGTTACAGAATAAAAATCCCTTTGCCATGAAGATCAAGACAAGCCAAAACCTGTGTCTCACTGTGATTCACAGACACTGTCTTAACCCATATAGTAGAAAATGTTACTATACAGCCTATCTTCACAATGTGCAGAGCTTCCCTTTACTGTTTTCAGACTTTTGTGTGCATGTGGAAGTGAGAAATAGTAAGCACTACCCTCTGTTGCAGATTTATGTCAAAGTTGAAGGAAGGAGACAACACAGGATAAAAACATACTTTTGAGCATTGATTCCATCAATGGCCTGGATCATCCTCTCATTCAGTTCCTCCTCAAACCTTCTTTTCTGTGATTTTGTTCTGAAATGAAAAATGTGG
>RSEF01000002.1:89811931-89834805 GCA_003993805.1 Himantopus leucocephalus
TAATTATTTAGCATTATTCTATTAAATCTGTTTATATTTCAACCTTCGGGTTTCCTTGTTTCTTCCAATTCCCCTGCCCAGGTGGGGAGGGGTCATTGGGTGATAGGATATANTGGGGAGGGGTCATTGGGTGATAGGATATATGTCTAAACAACAATAAATTGTTGTGGGTTCTTCAAACCATAACAAAGTGATTTTTAAAAATTAATTTACCTCTCTCTGCAACGCTGAAAATGATATTGCCCCATGGGAACATCCTAAAAAACAAAAGAAAATACCTATGAACTGTAATAGACTTCGACAACAGTAAGTTGCTTTAAAAATAATGTTGAAAACAGGGTCAAGTAAGGAGAAGAGTTTCCAATACAAACACTTTTAGCATTAGATTAAAACTGTCTAAAAGAAAAATCTATCCAAGACTGAAGATGGAGTGACCTGGAGACAAACTGATCTGTCATTATAAACACTAAATAACTAATACAACAGTCTGAATCCAAAGATGTTTTGCTTTACTAGAAAGTCACTGCTTCAAAGTCACCACTGCTTTAATGTAGCCGAAACTCCTGCCAGCTTCAGCAAAAAACAATGTTATGTGTTTTTGAAAAAAAACAGACCTGAGTGGCCAAATACAGGCAATGGTCATTATTTTTTGAACACATTTTTATCGATAAGCAACAGCAGCCATCTCAACCACATTTATTTTGTGATTAATAGTGATGGCTGGGTACTTTTTGTAATGAACATGTCACAATTTACATTCCGTTGTACTGTATTTATTGAACAAGATGGGTTAGGTGGCTCACTCCTGTGTTGTCATATGTAACAGGAACAAAACTGAATGCCAATGTAGAAAACTATTAGAATTTACCTTTATGTTTGCACTTTCTAGAAGCAGAAGATAATGCAATGTACAACTGTGGACTGATGGCATCTTACTGACAGCAGTAAAACAGTGTTAGCAATATTAAAAAGAAATCTTTTCTGTTCAGTGTAAGAGATGTAACATTGCACTATAGCACTGTGCAACTTGGGCCATCAACCACAGCTGGTGAGTGTTTAGTGTACCTGCAAAAGGTAGATGTTACAGTGAGTATGGATTTGGTTCCCAGAGAACTCTTCTAATAAAGTCCAGTCCAGGTACCACAGGAATATTCTAACTTCACAGCCTGTGTTCCAGGTTTGGCCATGTTCCAAATGGAGAATGTGATTAAATAGCCAATTAATCTCAGGGAATGTCTCTGTATCAAAAGTGGTCCTTCCCAAAGGTGTTGCACTCTGGCTTTATGTTCAAAATGTCTTTCCACAAGGTGAACAGCTTCCACTCTACATGCCGTGACTGGGGCACAAGCTCACAGGGTCAAATTGCGTATTTTAGTAAGTACATTGGACTCCTTATAATTCAGAGATGCACTTATAGCAAGACATGGCTCCTTAGAGTCTAATTCAAAGCTCACATTGCCAATGGAAAAAACTGGCAGTAACTTCACTGGGTTCACTGCCCTGTACAAACGCATGTATCTTCTTCTATCAGAAATAACCAGGTATTTACCAGTGAGCACCTTTTTCCTTTCAAATATTGCTAAATCGTATGAAATGACATAAGTAGGCCCCTACTGTTGTGCTAATCTTGCCGTTTTCAGTGGTCATGCTGTCCCTGTGGTGCAAGTGTGCAAATGGCTTGGCTGCTCCCCAAGATTCCAGGTACCGGGTCATGCGGACAGAAGCTCTCATTTTGGCTCCATCAAGAGTATGTCGCGGTCTAATGTGATGCTGAGGGCTTCGCTTCTCTCCCTGGTTGACAGAGAATAAAAGGTGATATCAGCCTTGGCATTCATTACCTTTTGAAGCAGTAATGCATCATCTCGTGCCACATGCTTAGGAACTTAAAAATGGAAAGATGCTAAGAACCTGCAATTCTTAATGATATTGCTGGGAAATATCAGAGACTTATTTCTGAAGAGCAGGAAAGATTTGCAACGCAAACATTATGTATTTGTAGGAATCAGTAATAGCTTTGATCAATAACTTATGGTAGTGAATTATTCAATAAAGAGATTAGTGGTCCTGCTCAAAAATAACTATGACTGGCCACAAAATAAAAGTACTACTAACCTTAGGATTGATTACAAAGTAAGTCTTAACATTATGCTCTTTCAGATATGGGTCCCTCACATCTCCATCCCCATCTTCCACTTTGTAAGCTCCATTCAAATGTGCCAAGGTGACTGAGGTGATGTGAACACGGCTGAAATTATATTTTAAAAGAATGACAGAATCACAAATACTGATCAAAAGCATAATTTGAACCTGATCAACCTTTTTTACTAGCTTTTGGATATACTTTTTGTATGCTACTCACTTCATTTATAGTCCCTCTAATCTCATTTTTAGAAGTTCTAATGGGCATAAATCTAAAGGTTTTCATCCACAAAAAAATACTCTTTAAATCACAGAATCACAGGAAATACTGAGTGCCTTTTTTTTTTTTTAAGACACCACTAAGAATTAGTGCAAGATTCTCCATGAAGGCTGATGGCTGAAGACATGGTACTTATGCATTTCTCCATGGTACAAAAATCCACATGTTCAAAGGTTAACAGAGAAGCCTCTTACCCTGGGACTCCTCCAGCTTCCATGTGATTTGCCAGAGTAACATCATGTGACCACACATCGTACTGCCACTTCTGTAGCCCAATAACGCCACAAAGCACATTCCCAGAGTGCACTCCTACGCGCATATTAATATCAACTCCAGTTGCATCTCTCACTTTCCTGTAGTTGAGAAGAAAATCTGTGTTAATATACATAATAGGGCCTTTGTTTTATTTTAATTTACCAGTCAAATCAGCAGTAACAACAGTGATAACATTTATTTCTTTTTAGCGCTGCCTCCATTCTTTTTATGCTAGGACTATTTTTCTGTATTACCTTTACTATTAGCTATATTTGCAACTACTTGTAGTAAATATTAATTCTGAAGTCCACGTCCGAAGCCCCTTTTATACTCATCTGAAATTATTTGGGAGGGCTGAATTAAGTAGTGGAAATGTTCAGTCTCATGGTAGAACCTAGGGACGATTTTTGTTCTACAGACAGCCTTTGGTGTGGCTTTTAATGCAGCGACAGTCCAACAAACATATTTTGGAGATCTGGAACTACTATTACGCACCCTTCTATCTGAAGACCCTAATATCTACATTGGAGACCTTCTTGTATCTGCCTACTCTCAGGTCCATCACGCTTGCAAATGGTTCTGCTCAAAGAGGAAGGATAAAAAACACAGCACCTCATGGTATTCTACAGGCTAGTGGCTCACACACTTTTTGGGGATATGGGCTCAGTGCCGTTCAGGCTGTGGAGAACACAGGCTCAACAGCCTTCCATATGCTTGGTGAACGCTGTACCCACTGGATTGTTATCTAAAGAATGAGAGGCCGCCATCACTGCGCAGACCACATCTAAACCTTTGACCTTTCCTGTGACTTTAGACAGAGTTGAAGTATCTGTTCACCCCAACCCAAATCTCAGAAGAGTCCTACACATAAGATAGGCATTAACCTTTACAGAAGAGGCTCTTCTGAATGACAGGTGGGTGACTAAAGTCAAACAACCAAAACATTTTCAGATACATGTTATATGGGTACCTAACTACCTATGTAAAGAGTTATAAAATTAATTCAGATGTCTACAGGCTTAGACACTTCTAAGAAATGGGAAGATTGTAACTTAACTAGATTTATGTATTTAAGCCCCAACTCACATGGATCAAAACCTAACCAGTAATAAGGAACATGTACGTACATTTATCTTGGTGGATTTCAGGGTGTTGATGGAAGGAATAACTATAGAATAAGAAAGCTAAATGGCTCCTGTATATGAGTCAGGTTCATAGTTCCAGCAACATCCTCAGTCTCAATGAGAATCATCAGCTCTGTACCTTCTGAATTACAGAATTGAACTGGTCTGCTTCTCTTCTTGTTTTGAAAGGGAACATAGAACTTCACTGGCTTAATTTGATATGGTAAATCGTACGTGTAAGCAGTAGTTCTCAAGTGTTTTTTTTCTGGGAAATGAAAATAACAGGAGCATGACAATTTGTTAAACTGTGTTTTGAGGTTATTAAAAAGAAGAGAGGAGACGTTTTTTAATTCCCTCAGTCTCAATCAAGTGTTTATTGATATCTTTTTTCACTTTGCCATTTTACACTGCTTTTGTGTAGCTGACACACTTGAAAATGAACTGCTTGTAAATGATCTTTGTAAGCAGTTGGCAAATGCCAAACTCTACTTTGCTCTCCACAAGGAACATGACACAAGCTTAACACTTTGGGGGAAACAAAAGTGCTTTACAAAACTGGGCAAAGAGGAAGAGGAACATTTATCTTCTAGGAGTGCTTGTCGAAAGGCTGTCCTGCCGTATTCTGCAGAGCAGAAGTCTGCCTTACAATAAGCTCTCAGGAGTTAAGGAGGGGAGCAAGTAGAATATGTTCCAGAACTGAATCTTCTCTTTTGTCTCACAAATGAAAGAAACCACAGAAGATTTTAAATCAGAAGTGCTACTCTGGACCAAATGAGGGTTTACTACTTCTTCTCTACTGTGCTCCCTGAACAACTGCTATCATGACGCAGGCACTGATTGTGTCTAAGAATGTTGCCTATTCCATCCCCATAGGACACTTGCCTGACCTACACAAGCGTATCTGAAAATTCCCACTATTATTTGATTTTCAGCTCCCACGATCTCTCTGGTTTCCCTCAGCACACCACAGTCAGTGTGCCCATCCTAGCTGGGCAGTCAAAATACTCATCAAGACTGTATTTTTCCTCTTGCAGCCTTAAATTTGAGTTTGTAAGGATTCTATGTTTTTCATAGGCATGGTTAGCTTGCTTGTAGCAACTTCACGCCACACAAGCAAGAGTTCAGGTCATTAGGAAAGCATCAACTCTGTTTTTCTGAGCTTTATTCATTGGTAATTCTGGACTAATGTACCTAAGCCTCACTTAGTCCTGTCTTACGTACTTTAACACATTCAGTGAGCCTTGAGCACTTAGTTTCCTGCAAATTGCCAGCTTTAAAAGCATGGTTCCCTTTTGGATCAGACCTGCAGGAATGAAATCATACCTAAAAAAAAATATGTTATTTTGTATCTAGCTTTCAAATTGGTGCAACCATCTCATCCAACAGTTTCTTTCACTTTCCTCTGAAATGCAACTCATTTCACGCTACCAAATCAAAGAAACCCTTCGAGAATCTGTGGCTGAGAAATATGTAAATTAGGGAGCCACCAGACAGACAAGGGGGTGGAGTTTGTGCTGAAGGAAAACAGCACATATATTCATACACAAATAGATTTTGCCTTAGCAGATAAGCTCTAGCCTTAAAGAACCCAGTAAGGTGGCCAGCTCTCAATATCACAGGTGGCACTGGCAACTATGGCTTGATAAGGTGACCATCCCTCTCCTGGGCAAGCCAGCTGCAGACTGTAAGAAACATTGGATTTGTTCCAACATAGAGCAGAGAAGCAAAGTAATTAATCAATGGGACTACTAACGTGTTTAAATGGAGACAATCTGTAGCATAGTGAGGCTGAATTAGTCAAAATGGAGCTATGCATCATTAGGGAACAAGACTGAATAAGGTTTTGTACTACAGATCACCCGGCAATTTGGCAGAATTCTTCCTTTTTGCCTCAAAGAGAACTGGAACTAAAGCCATATTCAGGTGGTAAAATCTACACAGAACTGTTAATCTAAACAGCAAAATGCTTTATTTCAGTAACTTATGCACTGAGGTGTCAGCTTGCACCTCAGTGACTGAATATAACAAAAACTCATATCTGACAAAAAAGGTACTTTAGACAAAGTGAGTCAAATATATATTGAGTGACACACTTCCAACAGCAAGAGTATTACTACTTCTAGTTTTACAGGCCACAGAAGTATTTCAGGAGATGCTTCCACACAAAGATGTAGCAATCACACATGAAAATATGGAATTGATTAATAATCAGTAATTTTTATTCCCTTGCAGGCTGCAACACTTGACATAATACTTTGAAAGCATTTGAAAACACGGGGTACAGGTTCCTCACTTCTTAAAGAGATATAAACAGGCTGTGATAATCAGGCATCTGTCTACAGGAGTGTTTTGGATTCTGACTACAGTAATAAAGTCAGATCAGAATCAGAATTTTACAACTAAAAGCAGTCTATAAGGCTGCTCTTACCAAGGAGGCCCTTATCATCCAGCATTAACAATGAACATACTTGATAGCAGCTTTAGCAGAAAGTTATTTCAAAGAAAATTGGGAAGTTCTGAAGTGTGAGGAACTGACAGATTGCTCTCTGAGCTCAAGTTAAACATGGCATTGTGATGTGTAAAAGTGTACTTTCAGTTCTTTGCGAAGGGCAATTTATGCCTTGAGCTTAACATTGGTTTTCCACCAGCCTGTAACCTCCTATACTTTTTTCTCTTTAGTAAAAAAGCAACAGGTTGACCAGAAACTCTATGCAAATGCTTTTAACTCCCATTTATCAAACAACACATGGATCTTTTGAAATGTAAACCAGAAAGCTCTCATTTTCACTGAAAGGCTGGGGAAAAAAATCCAACATTTTTAAGCCAACCAAGATGGAGAGTCAGAACTTAGGGACAGACACTCTTTTACCTACTGCTCTACTAAAGGGATATTAGATTTAGTTCCTAATATGCTAGAGAAGCAATTGGTTTAATGATAATACTGTTCTGGTATATCTAAATGAAAAAGAGAAAGCATTCCATGAAAGCAACTGAGGAAACAACAAAATCATGGATTTTAATGCTTGGCAAAGAGAAGTACTCCAAGTACCACCTAAAAAAATAGATTTCTTTGGACACAGTGTATCTGGATGGACAGATACATACATTATGGACACAACCATATCTGGATGAAGAAAAAACATCTTAGAAAATGCAGCAACCTGATTCCTGTACTGAGGTTAGTTTTGCAAAAGATCCCTAAAGCAAGGAGATCAAAATCCCAGTTTCCACAAATACTGCACCTTTTCCATGAATACCTTACAAGGAAAAGAACCAAATTTGCATTAATCAACCTACCCATACAGTAATTACCCTGAATCAAATCATAAGACCAGGCAACTGAAAGCTGAAACCCTCATGTGACTACAATTACACACGAGTGTAGTATTTAAGGATTAGAGGAATCACTTTTGTATGCCTGTTTAGTTAATCATTGAGACAACACTGTTCAACATAACTATCCATTTCATGATGAGGTGCACACCACACATATACCTCACAAGGATGAGGTAATTTCTTACTTTGCTACCTGGACAGTGGTAAATGTGATTTGGGCAAACCCATCAAAATTAGAACTGAAACGTACAGAAGAACATACCAAGTTTTAAAACTGAAGTCCAATTATTTTAAAAAAACACAGGTGACTGCCAAATATCCAGACCCCCACATGATATATATTTTTGCAAAGTGTAGCTCACCTAGATGTACTGCACCTTTAGTCAACAGAAACTTAGCTTTCCAACAGACGAGAGATTTGTGCCACTAATGATAACTTCTATAAATAGCCATTTACAATATTTCAACTTCTAACAGTCAAAGAGAACTTCAGGTATGAATTACAGACAATGAATTATTTGACTTTGGTTAAAAAAAAAAAAAGGTGGAAGGTTTTTTAATTGTTTTTTTTCTTCACAAAATGTTTTCTAAATAAGGTAACAGAATCAGACCCTTACTTAAAAAATAAACCACAATACTGAACTGAAGGTCCTGGATAGGCACGTTTAGGACCCTTCAGCATGATGTGCTGACATCCCAACTGGGTTTAGATACATTTATACTGAAATGTGTCCTGCTTTGGTCGCAGAACTCATACAGTGCAGGTAGCTTACAAAAGAGTTATTTCTACTCTGCACTGAGAGTTCAGATAGCAGTCAGCTGAAGAGATGCAGGGTAGTAAAGTTGCTCTTTTGCAAGACTTCTTTGAAGTCCCATCGTCTTCAGAACTGCTACAGTTGCCTATAACATGTTCCCAATTTACTCTTCAGTAATAACCTAGAGGATTCTTCAAGTATGTCTTTAGCTGTGTCCTCAGATGCCTTACAAGTGTTAACCCATCAGACAGAACCATATTTCTTTGTCCTCTTTCACAATCACATCAAGCCTCCTATTACTACTTGAGTTACTTGAAATAAGTTACAACTATTATTTCAAAAGCAATCACATCAGAATTCTCAAATACCTTGTTCTGTTTTCTGTTTCAAAGAGAGAACAAGCGCAAAGACTATGGGAAAGAAATATGGGACAAATACAGTAACTCACAAATCCAAAATACTGCTGATAAGCACAGAATTCTCAATGGTGCCCTAAAGTGTTAACTGACAAAACTTTTTAGAAAGCCATCACCTAAAAAATGAATTATAGAAAAGTTGAAACTAAACCTAAACCCAAGGTCTAGTAAGACATGCACATTTTATTGCTTATTTAACAACATGGAAAGTAGACCTCTCAGCCCAGGAATCTGTAAGCCATTAGAAATGTCTTTGGTAGACATGCTCAGTATCACTCCACAGGCTAAGGGGTCGAGGCATCTTAATTGAGGAGGGGTAATTGCTCCTGACCACCACTGAACTCCAAACTCAGCAGGAGCCAGGAGCTCTGGCCTCTCACAGAGCCGTTTGACTAGCAGGTGGGTGGCAGTATCATGATTCTGCAAAAAGCAAAGCTTCCCAAGTCCTAAGTGATTTCTATTGGGATATTTACCATCTTATAATCACAGAATCACAGAATAGTTGAGGTCAGAAGGGACCTCTGGACAGTGTCTAGTCCAACTCCTGCTCAAAACAGAGCCAGCTAGAGCAGGTTGCTTAGGGGGGTACCAGTTGGATTTTGAGTATCTCCAAGGTTGGAAACTCTACAATCTCCCTGGGCAACCTGTGCCAGTGCTCATTCACCCTCCCAGTGAAAACAGTGTTTTCGGACGTTCAGAGGGAACCTCCTGTGTTTCAGTTTGTGCCCATCATCTCTTGTCCTGTCACTGGGCAACACTGAAAAGAGCCTGGCTCCCTCTTAGAATCATAGAATCATAGAATTGTTAAGGTTGGAACGGACCTTTCAGACCATCAAGTCCAACCATTAACCTAACCTGACAAAACCACATCTAAACCATATCCCCAAGTACCACGTCTACCCTTTTTTTAAACACCTCCAGGGATGGCGAATCCACCACCTCCCTGGGCAGCCTATTCCAATGTTGAATAACCCTTTCAGTGAAAAAATTTGTCCTAATATCCAACCTAAACCTCGCTGGCTTAACTTTAACCCATTACCTCTCGTCCTATCACTTGTCACTAGGGAGAGGAGGTCAGTCCCCATCTCTCTACAACCTCCTTCTTTGCACCCTCCCTTCAGGTACTTATATGCATTGATGAGATTTTCCCCCTCAGCCTTCTCTTCTCCAGGTTGAACAGTCCCAGCTCTCTCAGCCTTTCCTCACATGAGTGATGCTCTGGGCCCTTAATCATCTTTATGGTGTAGTGATGAGATAGCCTGGCACAACCCAACAACTAAAAACATTTCTTTGCTGCGGCTGAGATCAAGATTACCATGCTGGACCTTGTAGTGAAGCACACCAGCTACTGCAGGTCTGAATGTTTCAACCAGCAGCACAGCTACAGACAGAAAAGACACAGAATTTTTACTGTTGAATATTTAACAAAGAGTTCAGCACTTACTTAATGGCTTCACACATGTCCAGTCCCATTTTCACACAATTCTTGGCATGATTTTGAAGAGATATAGGTAGTCCAGAAACACAGTAATAGCAGTCACCTAGGATTTTAATTCTCATACATTCATTTTCCTGGAGGGAAAAGCAAGTACAGGTGGTCACTTTCCACTTGAATTACATAAATGTAAGGTTACTGTTACAGAGACTGATTTAAATGATATTATCAAAATCATTCTATTTAAGCTTGTTTCAATAGAGAAGGATTTGTCTTGCTAAAAAAGAAGTGCTGTCAGAGAGTTTTGTATGGATGATTCCCTCCATCTGTTATGGTCCTTAATGGGCAAAACCAGGAAGTCAGTTCACCACAAAACATACATTTACAGTGTTAGTCACACATTAAATTAAACAATTGAGCCAAAGTATCATGTACTCAATCAAAATAAAGTCTTTTTTTTTTTTTGAAATATGAAATCAAAAGACCTAGCCTTCCACATTTACATCTTTGAAGATGTGCTATGCAATATTTCCTGAAACTAGCAATCATAATCTTATTTCTATCTTTTGTACTCTAAGGCAATATAAAGCTTTTAAATTTTTTTTAATCAATAATTGACAATAGGATTTGAACAAATAAAAAACCACAAAATTTTTACCTGTTTTAGTGTTTATGATTTCACCTTAACTCAGAGTATGAAGTTTGAGGTAATTTTTATAAAAATGACACATAAATAATCCGAAGAAAATATACTGATTATATTTGAATATTTTCTTTAGTAATCAAGAGACTGTGGTTAGTAATTAAAATTGCTTCTATTAATATTGTCTTCCAGTATCTAAAATGCTTTTACAGAGATCAGAAAACTGACTGTATCAGTTTTGTATCTTGAGTTTCTTCATCCTTGTTATTGTAAAAAATCTATTTAAAGAGCTGTTCACCTTCCATTAAGCTTTATAGGGCTCCATGAGCTGTCTCTATTGGTCTTATTAGAGAGAGCTATCTTGGGTTTCACAGATTGTCATACTGTCAGAAATACACGGTTGCACTCAGACCGGAGCCAGATTTTTTTCTTCACACGTTTCAAGGCTAACCTTCCTGCCAAAGCCTCAGAAATGCTGCCTGAATGTAGCAGAGTCCTCAAGAAGAAAAAAATATTGTAAAGATGACTTACTTATTTAAAGTAACAGTAGCAGCCCAGTAGAAACCCACCTTTGCAATCTGATCAAACTTGCCGAACAGCTCATTTAGCATGTGCACCAATTCCCCTGGCGAGCAGTCACTGGCCAGGCGAGTGAATCCCACAATATCAGCATACAAGATGCTACAATAGAAATGAACAGAAACTTGGTCACAGTTTCCTTCCACAAAACTCACATTTATCAATCAACAGCGAAACTTGAAAGCAGGCGTTCTGGACTTCACAGAGGTATGCCTGTACCCAAAACAGCTACTGCTAAATGTAGAACAATAAATATAACTATATTTATAGGTAAACCTAGATTTACCTTTCTAGGCATTACGTTTATAGGTAATATATACCTATATTTCCTTTTATAGGTATTACCTTCACAGGTATTACCTTTATAGGTATACCTATATTTATAGGTATTTATAGGCATTGTATACCTTTGTTACAGTGTATTCAAAAATAGAAAGCATTTTCCTGCTTACAAATTGGCAATATAATAATGGCAATTATTTCAATAAGTATGTTTCTTTTCAGAAATTGATGACTTTTTGTCATTGTAGAAATTTTCTGTCTAGATCTACCTGCTAATGATATGCAGCATGGAAGTCTTTGTTCATGTTACTCAGACTATTAAATTCAAGCTTGATTGCTAAGATATTCAAGCCATACTCTATGTTTCTATTCACCACCTGACCAATTCCTAGCATCAGGCTATGGAAAAAGTATTTGTGGTCACAAGTGAATATGAATTTCTTCAAAAGTCCTGCAATACTTACTTGAAAAATGCAATTTCTAAGAATGAAATTCAAATTAACTTGTTCAATCACAAAATAGGCAAAACAACTTATAAAGATGAAAGAATATTTGAAGCAAATGGAGAACTATTTTTCTAACTTCTAGAAAATTATAATTAATAAATAATTAGATTTGTCAGCAGAATAATTTATCTCAGGGACCGTGTAAAGTACATATGTGATACAGCTGCCTGTGTTTGCATTATATAAAACCTGAGAAATTGCTCCAGTTAAGGGCAATTACAAAGTCAGAACAATATAACTTACATGAATTACAATTTTGACTAGTATACATGAAAGTAGGATTTGGTACTTTAACCTGAAAAATTAATATGCTACGAAGAAAGCCTATTAACTTTTTTGTATTATCAGCTTTGTTGCTCTTCTGGAACACAGAATTGTTATCATTTGATTAAATTAATGGATACTAAACATGAAGTTGTTGAAAAATATATCAAAACAATTATTTTCTTAATTGCTTTCTTAACACTTTCTTTTCAAAATTTCTCTGAATGTTGTTGATACATTGTATTACCTTACATTGGTGTGCCTTTTGACATACAAATTGTGGAAGTTGTTGGTGTTTTCCAGCTGGCCTGCCTTGGGACCTTGTAACCTCTGAATGATCTCTGCTTTCATTTCCATGGCAATGTGAGCAGGCAGCAAAGAAAGTAGAAGACGCTCCTAAAATTTAAAATGAAATGTCCACAATGTCTTTAAGGAGAACAAAATTAGCACGGAAGCAATACTGTGCAAGGCATACACTACTGTCAATACCCTAGAACTTTTCAATGAAGTTTTGAACTCCGGAATTTGCCTGGTACGGCCCCCAAAATTAATCTTTTCCTTGAAGAACTTGGCAGAGGTATATACACATTTCCAAGTAATATCTAACTTCTTCAAGGTTTTGTGTATATTAGAGAAAGCTTAAGATAAACTTAACATCCGAAGAAGCCCTGTACAGTAATCTATTCAATAGCTCAGTAGGATGCCGGAAATACGGATTAGCAAATAAATCAAGAACTGCAAGGACTGTTCAGAGGACTTCAGGGAAATGCAGTCCAGTTCCAGCAAGAGTAAGCCAAATAATTTTTGTAAAATTTATTTTAAAAGTTTAGTCATAGTTTCAGCAGTTGACTGAAAATGAAAAGATAAATTCAGAATACAGAACATATTGAAAATGTTGGACTTTTGCAGACTATTTGGACAGGTACTCTCCCTTTCCTTTCATATGGCATTTCACAAACTAAAGTTTTTTGAAAATACTAATCTAAAAGGAAATTGAATATTTTTCAAAAAACTCTACATATTTTTCCTTATTTTTTTGTTCGTATTATACTCATGGTCTTCTTGTGAAGCTCTCTTACGTCAGCACATTTTAATTTTGCCCATTTTACCTGTGACAGCTTTTCATTGAGTTCTTACTTCTCTGGAAAACTGAATCAACAAGGAAATAGCTATAACTCTGCAAAAATCCCTTCCTACTTTGATCATACTCCACGTCAAAACTGAACAGGAATTTCCCATTTTCTTGAATGCAGATCGGAGAGGCTAATTCTGGTTAAGCAATAAAACCAGAACCCTGAACCAGTGAGGAGGGGGAAGGCAGGTGTAAAAGTCCATGATGGAGTCAGAGAGAGAAACAGCTATGCCAGAAAAGATGATGACCTCAAAATGTGCCCGTTCTGCAGGTATTACTCACAGTGATGTGTTCTCTTTGGTTCACAATGTGTATTTTTGCAGAGTTTGCGGTTGCATTAATGAAGGTACCAGAAGAAGTATAACCATTAATCCCATGCTCTGCCTGGAGTAATTATTCCTATTCAGGTCTAATGACCTTGAGTAGACCATGGGAATAATGGGGATACAGACTCGCTGATATCTGCAGATACCTTGGCTCTCTGTCTCTGTAACATACAAAGACTTCCCACTCCGCACAGCATTTGTGTACCTGTAAGCACAGCATTAACTTACATGAGGCCCTATGTAACTGACCCTGCACACACTTCATAAAAAAATTCTCTTTCAATGAAACAAGACAGAATCTCCCTTTGTTGCTAAGTAATATTTAACTAGTAATTTTCTTCCTTTTTTCTTTTTTTTTTTCACTTTGGTGAGATCTAAAAATAATTTTGATTCACATATGTATGGACTGCTTTTATTTTGCAAAATAAGGCATATCGCATAAACAGTAAGACGAGTCACGAAGTAAATGTTCCAGGTAAAGTATATCTGTCTCTAGCCTGACTAAAGGAGGCAAAAAAAATAATTCCTACTGTTTTCCTACTGCTAGGATCTCAGATTCAGCACATCATTGTAACTGAGAATAATATATACAATTAACTTCATTAAAATGTTATTGTGGCTTTATTTCTTAAATGCAAGATTAATTTAGTATGTTTAGGCATTTTAGCAAGTACACATCCGAGGCCAATGTATTTTCATTCCCAATGTAGTCCAGCGGTCCTTTGTGGAAGTATTTTGCTAACTTACAAAGAATGCCTGCAAAAACAATGGATTTTTATTCTATAATGAAAGCTTACTTTTGCAAGTTGCTGTTTTGAGATGTGCTAGACAGGTCTGCACTTGTTAATAGTTAAAAAGAGGTGAGTGCTCTTAGCTCTGATTTTACATCACTGTGCTCCTGTTGCACAATGGCTAGTAAATGCCAACTAGCTCACTACCTTCCTATGACTCTGTTATGCTTCCAGACACGAAGTGAGGCAGATACTCAACGTCCAAGTTACTGCTTATGTCTTTGAAACCCAGAGAGGCTGGGATAAGGTCAAAGAGAAAAGCAACAGAAGTTTTCAGGAAAGCAATAGAAAAAGCAATAGAAAAAGTTTTCGTAGAAAGCAGCATAAAGTCAACTACAAGCTAAAGAATCATAAGAGGAAAGGGAAAACAGAACGACCTGATTTTGTAGGGCACAGCAGGGGAGATGGGATATTTTGCCTCCTTTTTCTCTCCAGGCCAGACCACTATCCCATTCTGCTTAAACTTCTTGGTGAAGCTGTTCACCACACCAGAACTTCCCCCCAAAAGAATGTTTTCCTTCTTCCATTGACACAGTACAAAAGAGAAGGTTACAACCAGAGGTGGCTTTAGAGAATTGCAATTGCTGAAGCACACTGCAAAATATCCTGCCATGCCCAGCTACACCAAAACGCTTCAGCCACTCTCTCCATCACACAGGCTGTGAATGCTCAGATGTCAGTCCTGAATTTACCACTTATATGATGATGTGTTATCAAGTCACATACTACATTTGAGGCAGATTGTTGATTTCATTTTATTTTTTTTTACCTAAAAGACAGCTGTGAAAGAAGCTGAATCTCAACTATTTATAAAGCTGGGCTGGTCAGCTAGCCAAATACAAAATGGTTACAAATACATTGTTTCCCCTCTCCTGAAAGATCCTAAGAAATGCAAAGCATTTAAGAACACCTCTTCCTTCATGTTTTATCATCTCTGGTGGCTAAAAAGAACTTAGTGGAAGGATCAAAACCAATTACAAATCAGTTTTTAGTGCCTGATGTTGTGCGCTGAAATTGCTGCAGACTGGAACAGTGTGAGGAACATAGCAAATCAAGACTGCTGCTTATGATGGCTTTGTATTTGATAACACATTCTGTACTATTTTCTCAAAAAGATAGAAAATCTACACATCAAAACCTAGGTGAACAGACGTGCAAGACACTGACGTTGAGACAAAACATTTGCCTATATGTAGTAGAGAGAGAAGCCACTCTAAGAGCTAAAGTCTGTAGGGAAAAAGCCAAAGTAATTCTGAATGCAGGTCAAGATACAGCATTTAAAAGTCTTCAGACTAAAAGTAACAGTACCCATTTCTGGTGAAAGAAAAACTGCTGTGCTATGGCAATAATGAGTATCCCCTCACAAATGTCTTTCCCTGAAATATTGCCAGAATGACCTTATAGCCAGTACATGTGATTCATGCACATAAGACTGTTTCCTGACTGTCTGTGTTCCCTGAGCTATGCTTTCCCCTCACCACTCAAATCATTTGTAGCTGAGATTTTTTAACTCCTAGAGCTAAAAGACAGAGCACGCAACCCATACGGAATACAACATTATAGTGTCTTTCAATACTGTAGGGTTAAGTACCCTATAGGTTAAGGTTAAGTAGGGTTAAGTACCCTGTAGGGTTAAGTACCCAATACTGTAGGGTTAAGTTCTGCTCAGAACATGTCCATCTGGATCCCAGTAGATGGCTAGCAAGTAGTCATCCTCCCTTGATTGTCCGAGGATTTTCAGTGGTATCTGTCAAACTGTTACTTGAGTTCCTGCTCTCAAACTCTCACATCCAAGTTGATTTCCTTGTCAGAATTTTCTGTGAATTATACAGATGACTTTAGCAGTCATTCCCAGTTATTCCCCTAAAGCTTGATAAACTCTAGATGTTTGTCTAGCTAAAGTTAGCATACCTCAGTTAAAGATTGTAGCCCTACATTGGTTTTTGCAAGGTGGTAATTGCAGTATCTTGCACAATGGAGGTCATGCTGTTGTTATGCAGTAAGCAGGCAAAATATCCTCAAATGCTTGGTACAGTACATTTTCTTAAGTGCGTATTTCACCAATCAAGCTCTGCTTGGCCTGAGGCAATAATGCTTTATTTATTTGCTCATTCCTGTTTTGTTATGTAAATTACCAATTCTGATTCATGCATTTGTACAAGGCTACATGACTATCAACTCTTTTCTTTACTGAAGCACAAACAATTCTAAGATTTTATAGATTTAAAGGCCAAATTTTCCTCCATCTAGTCTGATCACTTGACAACAGAATGTCATCATGGAGAAACAAGGGTATTCTGTTGGGGCTCACTACATTAAAATTAGATTAGTGCCTTACTCTCAATGGAGAAAAACTGTCCTTCGCGATAATTCACAGACTCTAATACTGAATTCCTGTATGGGGCAAGTCTCTCTCCCCCTCTCTTCCTCTCCCTCCCCCTGCCCCGCCTTGTCTATGGAGGGAACTGTAGGTCCAAATTTTGGTCTTACTGGAAGAAATGTCTGTCTTTGTTATTGAGTTTCTGATGTTGAAGAAGCCTGCAGAAAAATTACATATATGTAGATCAATGAAGTGATATAGGGACATTTTTGTCCCTATAATCCCATATAGGGATATTTTTGTCCCTTATAATGTCATTTAGGGCACTGAATATTGAATTCTATTTTTCTCTGGCCTGGGTTTTGTTTTCAGAGTGCTGTGGCATATATCTAATCAACTGTTTGGCGAGTTTGACAAACCAGGTCAGTAAGTCAGCAGTAAGAGCTCTAGAAGCAATTAGCCTATACACGCATCCACCTTCACAGCAAAGTTTACAAATAAACATGGATAAAATAAAATTTTCAGCTGCCCTTGAAATGTATCAACAAATAACCTACAGGAAAGATATCTTCTGATTCCTGATCACACAACATTGAACCAGCCATGGGGCTGACAGAGATGGTGATCAGCAGGGTACGTGTTTGGCAAATTATCGTACTGTTTATGCAGACCTCATACACATTCTCTTAAATACACCTACTAGGATAAACAACTGTAGATTGTTTTTTCTTAAAGCTAACTTGGACTCCTAACTGGGAGGGAAGATTATTTTTAACAATTAGGCTCCATTATCCCTTTAAATTTAGCCTATATTAGTAATCTCCACCAACCTGATTACTTGTACTGAGACCAATAAATTGCATTTTACTCATACACACCAATCTTGATTACAGAGACAGCAAGAGATGGAGAATTCATCAACTCCTTAGCTGTTTGTTCTAGTGGTTAATCAGCTGAACTGTTAAAAACTGTTACAAATGTCTTCTGTATTTCTTACTTTGAAGTCTCGGTCCTGTTATATCTTTCTCAGCTCAAGATTAATGTCCACACTCTTTTCCCTGTAAAGTTAAACACTGATCAGATAACTTAATTTTCTTTTTGATCAGGTAAATAGACTTAGCTACACAAATCTGCTGCTGCTATGTATTTTCCACAGTCTCTTCTCTAAACCCTCAACAACCTTCAAACAATTTTTGAAAGTTCATTTGACACAAATCTTGACACTGTGCTCCAGTACATAGACACACATACCCTCCTCCCTTATTCCCCTCGATCCGTCCATGACTTACACTGCACAACTTTCTTCTGTAACATCTCTGGAGTTCCCTTTCTGCTATGCCTCCAAAATATTTTTCAAAGTTGCAGCGTTTCAACTTTCCAGCTATGACCTTTACTCTTCGCTTTTAGAATTATGACTTTCCAGACAGTTATTATAAAGGAGCACCTTGTCTTGATGAATATAGTTTATAAAGCATTCTGTATTACAGTATTTATTACCAGACTAATATTTGGCTTTTCTGCAAAAATTATTGTCCGTGATTGTCTTCGGGTATCTCTTAGATCATTACCAAAAAATACATAACAGCATAAAGGATGAGAACCAGTTCCTGAAAAACACAACACACATGCCAATTCATTGAACATCTCCACTGACAATTTCCAGTTACCTCACTCAAAATCAATTAGACTGTGCTCTTTTGATGGGGAACAGTGTCAGTATTTTAATCAGGATTTCCAGTATCATTGCATCAGACATCTTACTGAAATCTACTGCTTTTGGAAAGTTACTTAACACAAACCTGTTCCCTATTAAAAACTGAAAAATATATTTATATTACTTTATTTCCTACAAAGATGTTGAGTACATCACTCTATTTCTTTCCAAATACAAAGCCATCATAGCAGCATCTTTTATTTTCATACAGACTGTTTATACTTGTCCTATCTAGTGGCAGATCCTTCCTTTGTTAGGATGGCTTTTTTCCTGGAATACTTCAAAAATGCTGTCATTTGCCTTAACAAAAACAGGCAAGGATTTTTCCTGACATCTAGGAGTCTCCTACAATCACAACTTTCATCATATTGAACCATTTTTTTACATATGTAATTGCTACTTTTGCTTTCACTCACGGCTTTAAGCCATAGCTGACATCTCTTCTGATGATAGAATTATGAACTCTTGTCTGTTCATTAACAGCCTCTTACAGGACTCCCCATTGATAGCAACATTCATCTATAGTTTTGGGGTTTTTTTCCCTGTGGAAAACAATTTTTTTCAAATCCCCAAGCATGGCACTGTAAGACTTTTTATCGTCATGATACTATAGGTGACATTTCAAGGCTGACGATGCCAAGAGCTGATATCAAAACCAGGAAATCAAGCCACACAAGCAGAATGAGAGCGCCATCCTCTCAATCGTCACTGCTTCACTGGCCAAGGGACATGAGCTTCCTCACAAAGAAGTTCTGCAGAAGACAAGCTATAGGTGTCTGGGAGCAGCCTACGCCGGCTGCTCCATCGGGAACGGGAGCCCTGAGTAGGGGCTGCCAGCGGGGCAGGGCCCAGCCCCACAGCCAGATGAGTGGGGAAGGCCTGGGGTGGCTGTCAAGGGCCCAGGTCACCAGCCCAGCCCATGTAGATGAGACATGTCCACAGGGGAGCCAGAACTGGGCTGGCCCTGGAAGGCCCAGAAAGGTCAAGGGCTGTGGCTGTGGCTGGTTTCATGGGAGCTGTAGCTGAGGCCATGCCAAGCGGCAGAGCTGCAGCTGGAAAGCAGCTCCCACTCGAGGGGTCAGACAGAGCTCAGCCCCCACTGAGATCTCCCCGCGGTGCCACCCAGGAGCCTCTGATCAGGGGAGAGGGGCTGCCATCCCTGCGCTGGCTCTGAGCCCCAGCCAAGCCTCCCAGAGTGGGCAAGGGGCCTTCAAATCATTTTGTAATGGCAAAACATCTCTGGCATGACTTGCTCACTTAGCAAGCATGGTACAACCCACCCAGGCTTTCAAAAGAAAGACATGTATCGATTTTCAGGCTAAATATGCACCACTCTGCACCCTCAATGTGCTCAGCTCATTTGCTTCTGAATAACTCTGCTAACATCCAGCTAGTTAACTTCATCTCCAAATAACACTAAAGCTACCTAAACGCACCGCTTTGCTGCAACGGTTTCAGTGTACGGGTCTGAAGCCTTATTTAAATGCACAGGCTCACCACGTATTTGGCAAAGACAAATTCCTCCAAGGAACCTAGGGGATGCTTAATGTTTATGCATAGATTACAGTTTGCATATGCAGGCTGTCTATGACTAATTTTGCAAATGAGGTTCACTACACCTTCAGAATATGTGCCTATCTTGCGGCTGTTCAAGAGACGAGTCATCAAAGAACAAAACAATAGAGTAAAAACAGAACATAATGACATACACAGCCAGAGCTGCTTAATTAATTGACACAATTTTAAGATTTGCTTGTCGGATACTGTTAACTATTGCTTTAAGTCTTACATATCTCAAGACCACTGCTGAATAGACAGAAGCATCATTTTCCAAATAATCTGTTTGATAGGATTAACATAGTTATTACTAGATCAGCCTTTAATAATGGTGAAGTATTACAATGCTAGCATTTGCTTAATACAGTTCTTTTAAACAATAAACCCTTTAACAGCAGTACATCTCATTTCACATTTTGATGAGAAGAGTTTTACGTTATTTTTTCACTAGAAATTAATAAAACCATACGCATCTCTCTCTTCATGTCTTTTCCTTCTTCCAAAACATCCATGGGATGTGTCAGGGAAGATATTTGAGAGTACTGCATGAAAGGTATCTATGCAGCCCTTTTCCCAAAGACAGAGCTTTCCTCTTCAGCTGTCCAGTTTAAAGTCAAATCTTGTGGTTGAAAGCATCAAATCCAAAGCAAAACCACAAGCATTTCTAAGGCATAGCATTGCACTTAAGTTAGAGAATCATGTCTGAAGCACATTGACAGCATAGCTCCTCCATGCTCTTCCAGTTACCGTGAAACTGGTTGTTTTTACCTCAGACTTTGCTGCTGATGTTTTAGCCATCTCCTTATAGAATACCAACTAAGCATGCAAGAATGGATTTCTTTCTGTATTTCACTGGTAATTTTCCAACATTTTATCAGATACCATACAGATGGCACACATTTGTGTGATCAAATGTTAGTCACCACACAGAAGAAGGATCAAAACCAAGGATCAGTCACCCAACTACGCCTGTCAGGAACTCACAAACTCTTCACAGTGGGTCAGACAGAGCAGTCAGAAGCAGGGCCAGACAGCAGTGAAACTGAATCAAAATTCTCAATCTCTGCATTAGATTAGTCATGAGTAGGGTAGATAACCTCTACTCTTGAGGTAGGCCCATACAACAGCCGATTATACAGAGGGAGAAGTTAATTCTTAAATAGGCCCATACAACAGCCTATTTCAACAGAGGGAGAAGTTTATTCAAGCAGAAGCTAATTCAAGAAATTTATTTCATCTCTACATAAATGAAAAGTGAACCTACAGTAAGGATCTGTCCTACTTCTTGTGAAACAGCGATGATAAATTTTAATGACGCAAGCTGTGTATTTTAACACCTTTTTTCTGAGCAGCAGTAAGCGTCACCATTCATTCAACAGCTCACTTCCTAGCCTTGAAGACAGCGGAAGCTGACTCACCCTAGGTAGAAATCAAAGAACAGGCAGATGTCTGGAGGGTATACGCTGCTACTGCATTCATAGAGCAGACCTTTTTTTTCCTTACAATGGTCTAAATAAAAGGGAACAAGAATGATTTGTATTATATCTCTAACTCGGGAATGAAAGTTTCTCTTTTGCTTATCCACAGAATATGTACCTTGTAGAAATCTCCCAGTTGCTCTTTAATGATTATATTCACTAGCTACTAAATATAGAAAGTTTTCAATGAAAAACTTTGCTCCTACCGAAAAATAAACAAGAAAAACAGGGTTTTGAAAACCAGTTCTCTTTATTTTGAGGAACCTGATCAGGAAAAAAACNCTACTAAATATAGAAAGTTTTCAATGAAAAACTTTGCTCCTACCAAAAAATAAACAAGAAAAACAGGGTTTTGAAAACCAATTCTCTTTATTTTGAGGAACCTGATCAGGAAAAAAAACTAATAACTTACTGTGCAGCAGATACATGCTAAACTATTCATGAACACTCATTACTAGGCCTAACCACAATAAAAAATTTAGCATAAATCATAGCAAGGGTTAAAGTTTTCAGAATTATTGTCGTTTTATTTTCTAAAAATCCTAAATAACTTTTTCCATGTTACTGTGTGTACAATTTCCCAAGTGTTTTCTATGGTAGGTTCCAGAGGTATTTAGGCACATAAGGATGCAGACAGAAACTCAGGCTTAATTCACAGAAAGACTGGCATGGTAAATACCAGATTTTCAAGTGCCTTGTCAGCTACAGAAAGCATATCACAAAAGGACAGGCACTAAGACTGTATGTGCAGTGCATAGAGAAAATCAGAATCCTAAAAATACAACTGAGAAAAATTAGAGCTGAAAGGAAGGAAAGTAGGAAATACCCAGGAAATGGTGTTCCTTATGATTCTGTACTGAGCCAGCAGGTGCTTAGCTCCGTGCTGCAAGGAGGCACATTTATTTGCTTGGGACTCTTTGTGGGCAAAACAGTCTAGAGTCAGGGAATTTTAATTGAAATAATCTATTGCAAACAAAAACAAACCTCTCATTGCTGATTGCCGTTTTGAAAAAAAAAAACCAAAACAAAACACCCAAAACCCAGAAGAAAATAAACATTGAGACAAACAGAACCATCTCTCCTCCACAATTCCTGGTCCCGATTTTCCTTATTTTTGCTGTGGATTATACACAGTCCATCAAAATTCTTGTGATGAGGTGACAGGCGGTGTAGGAAGTTGAGGTGGTCCCTGTGATGGTGTCTTTCTGCCGCTGTGTGCTTAACCACTTCTGCTGCTCTATGCTTAATGGTTTCTTGCTGCCGTTTTCCTCAGTGTCCCTGCTCCAGCCTGGGACACTGATGGGTTGCAGTGCCCTCAGGTGTGTCCCTGCTTCAGCATGGGTTGTTCATGGCCCACAGCCCCTCAGGGGTGTAGGTACCCTCTTTTCATGCAGAGAGTCCTCTACACTCAACAGCTTGCCTCCAGCATCCGGCAGCTTATTGTTTATTTCTGAACTGTGTTTGGGCAGGGGCACAGTGGGCCTCTGATTAGATAACACTTTCATAGAATCATAGAATAGTTTAGGTTGGAAGGGACCTTAA
>RSEF01000002.1:89834905-89874333 GCA_003993805.1 Himantopus leucocephalus
ACCTAAACTAAGACAGCTGGACTATCAAACATTAATCCTGAAAGGAGGTTGTTAAATTCACATTTTGGACCCTTAACAAGTGACCTACTTTTTGTCAACAGTCTACACTAAACGTTTCTGTATCTGGAAGATTTTTGTACAATATTTTCAATTTTAAAGCTACCAATATGTACCATTTTGCTATTTAAAAATGCCGTTTACGTGAAATGACTCAGCATGAAAATAATAAAGCAGCAATTCTAAAATGGAGAATCAACAGAAGTACTTCTAAGCCTTCAGGTAGGAACCAGGAACCTTTTTAGCTGTTTCTTGCAACCACAGATCTAAATTTTTATTGAAATATTGAACCTTGGGGGCAAATCAATTGCAGACTCTTAAATAGATATCAGAAAATATTCTTCTTATTGTAATGTCATCATGCTTATGTAGTCCATTTCAATTTCTTCAGTGACTGGGCAACCTGAACCTAATGAAGTGACAATGGGTACCTATGTAATTTTCAAATTGCTCTGCTTTTGATAACAAACATATACTCCTCTTGCAAAATTACTATTATTCTCATCAGTAAGTTGGAGCAAAAATGGCTACATTATTTCTGGTGTTACATTTCTGTAAGCAAAGAGTCAGAAACTTTGAAGAATTTTGGTAGTACCTGATAGGATTTTTTGTTGATATAAAAAGCATTCATTTGCCATTATAGGATTTGATTCACAGGGACACTTATCTTTTCATTTCTCTCTATCTCAAATCACAGTATTCCTGTATTTCACAGCACTCTGCTATATGAAAGACATTAAAGAAAACCACAGACTCACTGAAAGATTCGGGTTGGAAGGGACCTCTGGAGATCTATATTCCAATATCTCGTTCCAAACAGGGCTAACTTCAAAAGTAGATGAAGGGCCTATTAGGGCCTCTGTAGCCCAAAAAATATGATTTTTACTGTAACATCACAAGCTCTGTATTCAATACAGGATCTCCAGACTGAGCTTGCCTTGGCCTGATTTTCAGTCATGGCAGCAATTGCCTGGTGGCCTGTGGAGGCCTGTGGCCTCCCTGTGCTGGCTCCGCTCTGGGAGCGCCTGGCGCAGGGTACTGGCACCCCTACGTAGTCACTGCCGGACAAACAGCCCCTCCAGGGTGACAGGGCTGAGGGAGGGCAACGTGTGGCTCCCAGACTTTGCTTGGGAAGCAGGGAGGAGGAGGCAGGCTGTGACAGGAAAACTTATTAATGTAGGCTAAAGTGGACTAGAATTGATGAGGAAGGGGGTCCAAACCACCAGTATTTACCTCCTCCTGATGAAGAATTTGGGACACTGGCAACTTTCTGTGACACACTTGCTTTCTGCTCAAATAACATCTATATCATTCACCTTAGGACCCAGAGGGACATATGCATAACACTCAAAATCTTGTTTATGGGCAAAAAGATAATAAAGCCGATAACACACACACACACACACACACACATATATATATAAAGCCAAGAATTTATTGTCAATTTATATTTATTGTTGGTATAACTGAAATCTTAATAGTCTAATCCAGGAATCATTATTATCACTGCTCTAATTATTAGAGAAAAAGAAAGAACAGAAACCAAATAAAGAAATAAATACTTCTATATTAAAAAAGCGAGTCCCAATAGTAATAATACAGTTAAAATTGTTACAAATACAGTGTAACATAAAAGGCTCATTCTTTAACTGTTCCTGTGGGTCCTAAGGTTGGTGGCTTCACCCTGACAGTGGTGGTGAGAGATTTTCAACAAGTCATCAGCATCTGGAGTCCTTTGTGAGGAGGAGTATGATGCTAATGTTGATGCTGATGGTTACTTCTTCCTCAATCTAGGATCTCCTTGGGGTAATTTTTATATACATGATAACATGCATTTATACCTTGCTCTATCTTTGTTGGTCTGCAAGTCCATGCTATATCCAAATTTAATATATATGGTGTTTTAGATGTGTTAGAACTTGTTCTTTGTTCCCCCTCAAAAACAGTTTTGTCGAGGTCTGCATTTCTTTTACTGCTCAGTGGTGAACTACCTATAGACCTGGGGTCTTCAGTGCGAAGCCTGTGCTCCATCTCCAGTCACCACATGCCTGTATTCCTCTGCACTGCGCTCTGTGTCTCCACTTCTTGGCACACTTCATTCTGGCTTCCACTATGATGCCAGGTCTGTATTTTTCCTCATTATGTTATAGTTGTAAATATCTCATTCTACACAGAATAGTTGTTCTTTACTATTAGCTTTATAATAACTATGGTTGTACCATGCCATAAGAAAAGTAAAATTAATTAGCTATAGCCACCATGTCATTAGAAAAATTGGTGTTACAGATAAATCAAGTAAAAACAAGGCTCCCGGAAGGTCAAAAAAATTCAGACAGCCTTAACCCTGAGGCCTTGCAAACTCAGCACAAAGCATATGGCAATGGCAGTACTGTATTGTGGGGCTACGTGGTAACAGAACACTGAGGGTAATACTAGAAAAAAGGGAATAGACTACATTTTCTGCATAAANTTACATTTTCTGCATAGATGTTTTAGCTGTATTTACACTTTTCTGGTTAATTAGATAATGCGGACTGTGACTGTTATTATTATTATTGCAGCTGAAATACTACTAATAAGTGTTGCATTTTTGTTAATTGTTAAGACTTTAATGAGACTAACAATAGATTCTAAGCTCTGTATTTATAGCCTGTCTCCTTTTGCCTCCAACAAGAGTTGAAGCGTAACAACTTGTCCAGTTGAATCTTGAACATCTCCTTGCATGCATATTCCACCACCTCTCCAGGCAGCCTTTCCCAGTGCTTAACTCCCCTCTTGGGGAAGAGTTGTTTACCTCCTTCCATCCAGGATTTGCCCTTTCACAACTCGTGCCTATTGCCTCTCATCCTTTCCCTGTGTAACTTTGAGAAAACTCTGACCACATCTTCTCCATAAGCTCCTTCAGGCAGTAGGTGGATGCTAGATGTGCGTCCCCAAGCTTTTTCTTCAGCAGGCTAAACATCCTGAGTTCCCTAAGCCTCATCATCTGTCATGAGCTCCAGTCCCTTAATTACTCCTGTAGCCCTTCAGTGGATTCTCTCCAGTTTCTATTTGCATACTCTATCCATTTTCCACATGGTCTGTCATGCAGAATTTGGCACTTAAGTTCTTCCTCAGAATAGGCTTTAATTCTGGTAATGACATGTGGAGTAATAGAAAGGATTAACACCTCACCCATATGTACGTGTACAAACACGCCTGGAGTAGAAAACGGATTCTAAAATTTAAAAGACCAAAACTAGATTTTGTTTTTCCTGCTTACTAGCCTTGAAGCTATGTGGAAAAATAAAAAGGAAAATGAGGAAGCCCTCGGAAAAACTATTCTATGTTCATGAAAACATTAGTAGCTTACATTTTAAAATGCATTAAATGAACTTACAGGAATCCACATTTTATACATTAGTTCCAAATAATATATTTCAAATGTTTCTGTTCTTTACTAACAGCCTCAAGTCTCAGAAATGTATGAGGCTTCTCTGTTTTAGAGTAATTTAAAAACAATTTTGAAATATTTCAGTTCCTGTAATGAATGGTATTGCTTCACCATGTTTCGGTGAAAAAATTAAAATCCCACTCAATGATTTGAAACCTCATTCATTTTCATCTGCTACCTGAGTGTTGTTTCTAAAACCGTCATTATACTGCCTCCTTTTCAAAGACAGCATTTTAGAGAACCCACTGAACACCAACACCTTACAAACACCTCCCTGAGATGTTGTAAGAATTTCTCAGTGTATATTCCTATGTCTCATGATGCAAAGCACCAGAAGAGAGAGAGAAGAGCAATTATGCTAACTGCTTGTCAGCGTTAAGATCTTGCACTCAGTGTGAGTCATTACCCCTACAAACTGTCAGCCAGGCTGCATCAGTGAGACAAATAATGTTATGAGAGCCTATTTTAAATATATATCTTGAAATAAGGCTACAAATTAATAGAGGTCAGAACAGTTTCACTTTTCTCTCTTATATCCACTGAAAAGATAGAAATACTGTGTGAGAAACACTGAACTCAGCATTGAAAATAGTCTTTCACCACAGGAGTTTAACAGTGACTCTCACAACAAAGTACGCTAATGGAAATAAAATCCAGAGTGTCCAGTGCTATCAAACACAGCCCTACGAAACCGCACTTCATAAAGGTGTGGTTTGTAATACACATAAGTATCTACACCTGCAGGCAAACACACATTATATAGTGCAAACCCAAGCCAAGCCTAAGTATGACTCCTATGCAATAAATCATATGAAATTGTAAAGGCCCTGGGGGCACTGACTTGGCCTTCCTGGCTCTGACCAACCTCACCTGGGCCTCCACCCTCAGCCTCTGCCCATGGCCCAGGAGCCCCATTTCAGCTCAGCCCCTGCCTGAGCTCTGCTGTAGGAGCTGGATATGGACCCTGTTGATCCTGGCCCCTGGATCGAGTTCCCAGCTTCACCTCGGACNTCCTGGCTTGCCCTCAGACCTGCCTCATCACCACAAACTTGGCTGGTGTTCTGGACTCTTGCTTGACCCTGGCTGGCAGCAACGGGTTTGCCCAGCTCACCCTGCGCTGTGAGACAGGGCCCTGGCTGGTGAGGCCCCTGCCCTGCTGGGAGGTGTCATCACCCATGGCTTCCCGTCCCTTTGGGAGCAGCCAGCCTTTGCTGTGCCCTAACAGAAACAGACAGTGGTGTGGGTACAGTATGTCTGACTTGTACCTCAGTATACATATGCCCTGTTTCATCAAATACTAATGTACACTGGTCTCACTTGAAAACAATTAATTTGGTGTTTCTCTTGAGTTCTTTGGCATAATTGTTGAGTGGTAATTCAATATAGTTATCTATTGATACAATCAAAATGGTATTTTCAAAAAGGCTATTCAAAGACACACCAAAAAACCCAACTGAAAACAACACTTGGTTACATTTGTATGAGACTACTTTCAAACAAAATAAGAGGAAAACCATGGAACAATTTGGAACTTAAATTGTACATCTTTCAAAAACAATTATAAAAGACATGATGTCCATGACCTGGACAAATTTGCAAATTTGATCTGGAGCCCTAAGCATTTAGAAGCACATCCTACGCTCTGCGCTTGTATAAAAGTAGCTTGTGTTACTTCTCACTGAAGTAAATTAAATTTTTCGTGTTAAAGAGATCTAGAATCAAGGGTCATGCTACAACCTTTCACAGACTAATAAAGGCTTTGATCAAACTCGACGTTTTTTGCAGTGCACCTGCTCCTACTCTTTCAATGTATCCCAATCCTCTAAAAATAGCCAGCAATATGACTTCCTCCCTGAATACTAACAATGCGGATGATCATCTGTATCTTCTTGGCAAAACAACCAGTATTTAAAAACAGACTAAAGTACATCCACTTTTGAACCAAAGTTTGCAAACAAAGAAGTATGTTAACCCCAGCGGAAAAAAAAAATTATCAAATTAATCCTCATTTACTTTTTCACATTTAAATATTTACCAGTCATAAGTGTGATAATAAGGATGTGCACCTCTGTCTTTTCGGTTGGAAGAACTGTCACACAAGAAAAAGGACATACTATGGAGTTGAGAGCATAAAGGCTAAAGAAATCTATATAAGAAGATCTGATGAGCTAATGGTTCATTAGAGGTCAAAAATAGTATTAACATTCATAGAATACTTCACTTCTGTTTAATGAGACATTGGTCCATCTGTTATTAACTAGACCTCCAGTACACCACTTAGAGCTGTGTAGATGTCTTAACTAATTTGATATATTTATTTCTACCAAAGCACAAATATGACAACACATACTTAAATATATATAACAAATTATGTACAATGTCCCTCATTATTCTATAACAACAACACAATTTATCTATGAAAGATGGCTGTTGCTGCTTTCCATCTTGCTGGGCTCCAGCATATTAGAAACACAACTCCTACAAACCACAAAAAGGAACCATCTGGCACAGAATTCCAAATATTTTTGCTTCTCTCTGTTGTCAGGTTCTCAACCATTTTTGCAAGAACTTCAGAAGAGCCAGGAAACCAAAACTATTTACTGATGTCTTTCCACGGAAATTAGTAGTGTTTAGCAAATGATACGCATTTACAGAAACCACCAGCTAGCACTATGTCTGTTCTAACTACTCACTTCTACAAGCAGCATCCTTATCCTTTTGAGTTCACCTACTGTCAGTGTCCAGTAACACGCCCTCCTGATTCTGGCAGACACACAAATGCACTTCCTATGCCTGTAGGAAAAAGCAACCAACAGTAGAAACCTGGGCTCTTACAACTGTGCTCAGGAAGCTGAGAGCTCAGGTCTCTCCTGAATAAGGGAGACCTAGATGCCTGCTATGAATTATGCTGTTTGATTATGGTCTGCATACATCCTTCTCGCAGCTGAGGCCTAAGCACAGGGAACAGTGTTCACCATCTCCTACAATGTCACCATGAGCCTGTAAGCCACCACATCAGCCTCACATCATTGGAGACTGCCCAATCTGAAGTGGTACTGCTCCCAGATACCTGGCATTGGTTGCTCTGCACTCACAAACTGTCCCACTGGAACTAATTTGGAGATAGTTTTGCCCATATTCTCAGCAGATAGTAAAATGTGCATTGTGCACTATCAGTTATAAAGCCTACTGATTCACTGCACGTAGCTCATGGAGGCAGAGGTGGAAACTTAGAAATGACCACTCTTACACAACCTCCCCTGCCCCTGTACCTTAGCAAATTTTGCATCTAACCATGCAGGCCTGCTTTTACTGTAAAACGTCCTTCTTAAGACTACCTTAAATGTTTTGCAGCATCTTCATCCAGTATGCAAGCCAAGAGCCCAGCAGAATAAGGCTAGCCCTCTGAACACACATCACCTGTTAAAGTCCTGGTATGGACTCTCCATTTGCTTTTTCTGGAAAAAAAGTTTTGGTGATGGATCTTGAAAACCTTCATTTAAAATGGCTGCAGGTATTTGTGAGACAGACAAGACAGTTAAGGTCATCTGGGACATACGCGGTGTACATCTACATGCACTTTTTGTGACAACAGAAATGCGTCAGTGAAGTCTCTATTCTCTGACCCTTAACAGTTCATAGAAGTTTGAGTCTGTTGACCTTCACACCAAAATACAGCTATCTTCTTTACTACTTGATGAACTAATTTGTATTTCAAATTCTCTTAAATGAAGCACCCATCTGTCAGGATGATAGGCACTGTACAGAACTTGCAAAGAGAAAAAGAACTATATAAAGCAATCAGAGAAGCCTTTTATTCAGCTGCTACAATAAATGACAGATAGTCTCATTATGCAATTCCCCTAGCTCCTCTTAACATACCTGACCCCTAGAACCGTATCACGTGATTCATCAGTATTGTAGTTTCAAATATTTTTGAAAAACAGTGCAGTAATATCTTCTCACAGTGATTTTGCAGTATTGGTCTTGGGCAGGAAGAATTGACGATTCCCAAAGCGTGCACGTACACCTCACAGCTCATTCAGTGAGGACAACAAAAGAGTATGCAAATACAATATATATAGCATTATCAACTTCCTTTATCATAAAATATTTTCATCAAACAAATGAAAGAAAACATGTATTTGACAACACAAATAATTATAATACCTTCTTATATTCAGGTGGAAATTGTGCACAACCCTGTTTGAAAGACTTTGCATATCCATTAAGTAACTTTCAGTAATCCAGTAAGTGTTTTTGCATTAGCAATCTGGATTATATAGTGATAAATAAGGGGACAGTGTGAAAACAGCAAAACAGACCCAGACATGGCTGTGACTTTACCTGTTGCCTCTTCTCAAATTCTAACTTGATCCGGGATTTGATGCAGTTGCATGTGTCCTGATACGTCTGCTGTAGTGCAAGTTCCATGAGGTGTTTGTGGTATGCTCCTGCCAAGTTTCCGCAGATAAAAATGATTACATTTGCCAATATCTAATGGGGTTAAAAAAAAGAAGTGTCAGGGAACTTATATAAATAAATTACCAGAACATAATCATAACCTGAAATGAAAGATTACTGCAGTTATGCATTTTGCTTGTGTTCGACTTCTATCAAAGGTTCACCTTTCCAAAAGCCTTCGCAATTAGTAGCAAAATCCCAACCAATAATACCATTTTCATTTAGGATTAAATAAGAATGATAATGAACAACATGTTTGCCTATTCAATGAGGTATACATTTTCTGAAAAAGAGATTCAGCTCATGTTATACATCCACTGCTGAGTATTAATTAGGTGGGAACATGATCTACTGATGTAAAACAATAGCTAAGGCTCCTAATAACAACACCAGAAGCCAAGTTATTGCTGTGCTTTTTTAGCAAGACATTTTCTTTTGCAGTGCCATATGATTAGGGGGTTAAAAGACTCACCTACATCAACAGCCTGAGCTGCATTTTATCTCAGCCTGACCCACTACTATCTAACAGTAGGCTATAAATATTAACCATGGTGATGGTAAGCAATGTTTAAGTAGTGAGATCTGACATCTCTCTACTAGAATACACTTTTCACTACTACCAAAACACTGCATTTTCCTAAACCACAAAACTTTATCTATAAAATTTAGGGTCAAACTTACAGCATAAGATACTCAGTGTACACAACAATACATGAACGTGAGAAATAAGTTCGCTTAAAGAATCCAGTTTTATTTATTAATTTTCTGGAACATTTCAGAGAAAGCAAAAAGAGGAGAGAGGCAGGCCTTTTCTCTGCTTGAACTTCAAAAAGGACAGAATACTGTGTGGGGATGCTAGCACTTGCAACTGCCCCAATTTATTGCTGCAAAAAGAGACACTTTTACCCATCCTAGCTCACTCAGAGCAGAAGAAACAGAGTAGAGTAGTGAAACCAATTCTGAATTCAATAAAAAAGTTAATATTAAAAGGGAACTGAAGTTCAGATACAGCTGCAATCTGATCAGAGTGGGTCTGCATCTGTAAGGCCCTAGTGTATCATATGGCCTGGATTACAAGTACTACATGATGTCGTAGTGCTCATGGTCTGGAAGTGAAGGAGGAAGAAGAGAAGTTAAAATTCCACTAATTCTCCACAGTTAATCTAATCATGAGGTTTAAGACAGATTTCCAACCAGTTCATGGTTGGTGTGGTGCACCTACGTACCAGGCAATCCTTTGTGGACTGCTAGTAGTGAAAGAGCCAGAGATGTCAGGAAAAAAAAAAGGCAGACAGTATGCTACAGTGGTTCAGAGAAAAGAGAGAAATTGTCCTCTTAATAAAAATCCATCTCCTTGAGGAATGCATTTTATTCACCAAAAAATACATGAAGTTTTAATGCTCCTTTTATAAATGCCCACTTTAAAATGAGATTTTTAAAGAAATGCTTTTATTTTCCTCACAGATTATAAAATCGTTACAGGAAGTACCTTTTCCTCCATCTTTGACATGTCTGACATCTCACTTCTCATGGTTCCATAAAGCTAAAAGCAGGAGCTATACAACTTTGCCACAAAAAGGATTCATGTTTTCAATTTGATAAAACTTCTATTTCATTCCCTAAAACTTTAAGATCATGGTATTATAATGTTTCTAAAAGCAACATTTGAGTTCTTAAAATTTTCTAAAATACATAAATGTAAAAACAATGAGAAAAATCTACATTTCTAACTTTCTCCAAAGAACTTCTTTTATGAAGTAGAGGGATAAGAAATAGTTTGAATTAAACATTTCACAACAGCCAATAATTTAAAAAAAAAAAAGAGATGATGGTGTACCGAAAAACATTTGAACTCAAAATACTTTTCTATTTCTTTGTAAATCACAACTGCTTGGTTCTGCTTTGATGTCAGCAATGTCACAGTACTCTTAGCAGACATGGATTAGCCAACAAAGATCCTGCGTGAGAGATTATAGTGCAGCGGTACGGTCTTGCAACTGCCAGTCACCGCTGTTTTTTGAAATGAAATTATGAAATGAGAACAAATGCCTGAAAATAAAGATTGCTGGGCATAGAAAATTCTCATATATGCTGTGGGAAGTTTAGTAACAAAATGAACACTGATTTGAACTGAAATCAACAGTGTGCTGTCATAATCTATATGTATGGATCATCATTGAAAGCCACACACAAACTTAATAAATGTACTGTCCATCTACATAAAGTTATAGACTATTTAAAGCAAAACTTCAGGAATATAACCAATCAAAATAAAGAAGCATGCTGTGATAGGTAGATGGAGGAGTAAATTATGTGTATCATCTTCACAGCCATAGAAAAACAGATTACAGTTTTATGACTGAACTAGCTGAAGTGAGAAAATAGATGGAAACAAGTGACTGACAGGCAAGGAAGCTAATTAACCAGGCTTTTCAGATTCTCAATGGGGTAATTCAGCCCACATGAAGCTCTGTGCTGGCTTCCAGTACCTGAATTAGGCTGTTCAAAGACAACTCAGATATCTCAGCCATTGCCATACTTAGTGTAGATGTAACACGTAAGTGTAGAAGTGAATATGTAGACAGAAACTGTGTTCAAAACATTGTTAATTCTTTTGGCTAGCGTGGAGTTCATTCAGAAATGTGTTACCAGGGTATTAACTTAGAAAAAAATTTCCAAGACATGGATGAACTGGTTTCTTACTCAGACCAACAGATTTTTTTGCCTGTATGTAGTCTGGCTTGAGTGAATATTTCTGTATTTGTCACTGAAGAGTTATTGAGTGAAATATGTATTTTCAACAGACATGTTCAATGGAAAATGTAATTAATATTAGTAAGCAAAATAATAAACATATATACTTCTTGCTGAGTATCTCTCTTCTCCTAAGTCTTTCATTTGCTTGTGAACTGCAGTCCAGTTTCAACATATGAGCTGGAGACGAGCTCCATCCTGGGTTTGCTCTAAAGTCTCACAGGAATTCTCCTAGAAGGAACAGGCTCAAAGTTTTCCTCAGTCCAAAAAAATTAACTGAGCTTCCCTCTTCCTAAGCAAGTACTCCAGTCAGTACGCAATCATACAAAGAGTTCTTCCTGTTCTGGCATCTGCTCTGAGAAGACCCTGTGCTGTGAATCCTACCTGGACTGAAGCACTTGGAACGAAATCCTGAGTCAGATCAGTCTTCTACTTTGTCATTTCTCTGGGCTAGAACTCTGCAGCTCTTTTGCTTCTCTTTTTTTCCTCCCCACCCCTGCCTCACTCCCCCATAGATGAATGTTGGATAATAACAGAAGATGTGGTGGATCTTCTGGTAAGAAACTCTGCATCTTGCTGCGAGAGCTCTGATCAACTGTGCAGATAAAACTGTAGCCAAGAACATCTATAAGGGAATTAAGGGACACCTGAATAGACTGTACAACACAGATAGGGTTTCTGCCAAGAAGGACAAGCCTGAGCTGTGGAAAAGGGTGTAATTAACGATGGTAACTTAGAAAAAGACCAGGGTGACTTCAAAGACGGTGTTGCGTGAGCCTAGTTCACCTCCTCTACAAATGGACCCTGTATGAAAAAAAAAAACCCAAACCACAATACACATAAATTGTGGTAAGCTAGCACTCAGTCAACAATATGGAGACACTGAGTCACACAGCAGAAGTTCTAATTGCTCTGTACAGACAGTGGACAGGCAAGTCCATCTCCTGGGCCATCTGCACGCTTTAGCTATATCCATTAAGTGTACACTGTGGTGAAGTTTCTGCTTAATCAATTAATAAATTCAATGTCTACAGAAGGTGAACTAAATATGAGTCAAAAATTAAAGCAAGGAGCATCAAAATACCATTGGGAAGTACCTCTAGGTACTCCCAGTACCAGCTTGTACCTCTAATCACTTAAGCAACATTATCATGCCTGATGCCTCTTCCATCTCTTTTGACCTACAGAAAACCGTATGCACTTCCAGGCAATGGGGCACCTTCTCAATTGTATTTTTACATTCAAGCACATGTATTTTTCAGTATCAGTGAATATAAAGTAATCTGATGTCTAGTGCTTAACTATCAAAATAGACTATTTAAAAGCAAATGAAGACAAAGTTAAGTAGCTATGACTAATTTCTCAAGAGAGTACTAAAGTTCACTGAGTTGCTCAAAAAAATGTAGTGTATTAGAAAGAATCCACAGTAATGGTGCATTTTCCCAGTTCAACTGATGAAAGCTGTCAACAAAGGTATATGTATACAAGGAAGTACTATGCTATAGAAAAAAAAAGAATTATAATATAGGCTGCTGATTCTGAACTGAAGCATAAATCATTTGTTCACTATCTTAGTAACTGTTGTTCAAATACAGGATATAAAAATCAGAGCACTCTACAGAGTTTCCCTACGTGGAAAGCCTCTAGTTTATGAGTTATTTTATTGCATTTCTTTCCTCTTTGATATTGTACAGATCCTTCCTGCAATTCTTGCATTGACAGACTTTTTACCAATCCCCACCCCAACACAAACAATTAATAACTTTTTTAATAGTTAGATTCCACTTTTCTTCTGGATAAGAAAGCTGAGGAAATGGAAGCTGAGGGGTGGGCAAGAAAGGATATAATTTATAATGTCTGCATGGAAATTAATGGGGGGAAAAAAGAATTCTTGCCTCACTGCCAAGGTGCAAATTCTTTAGCTCTGCAAAGATGAATAGTCTCTCTCCTCATTTGATCATTCATTTGATTGCTTGTGGTGTGACTAGCCAAGCTAGGGAACATGTCTGTACTTTGGAACCTGTACAGTTTTAGACTCAAGACAAAATTCAGCTCGAAGAAACAACACTGGTTACAATTAAAAGAAACTGAAAAGCAGCATTTAAAAAGGAAATGCTTAGCCGCCATGTAAATAAGCCCTTTGCATGGTCACCATGTACTATGCCAAATGCTATTATTTTAGTACATGTGGTCAGAAGGTTCTCCAGCTGTTCCATGCAACGCTCTAGCCCATGGAGCTCTGGCCAGTCATACAATGCTGACTTGTTTTCTTTCACATTTCCAGACTTATGGAGGTCCAAAGCCAAGAGTTCCAACATTTTAATACAGTTCAGTGTCAGCAATATTTATAGCTATGTGGTAGCTAACAAGAAGGATGACAGAATTGAAAACAGGAGACGATTTGCCCGTATGGAAACCACTGTTTCACAAACAAGCAGTTTGGTGGAGTAGCAAAATTAATGAAGTCTGGATTCCTATGGATTTGTATCCTTTTGCTCATCTATTTCCTTACTTACACTTCCAGCTCCTCAAACAGGCCAAAGATTCTTATACCTACAGCAGTAAAACTAATGATCAAGTGGTGCTTGGTCCACCAGCTGCTGTTACACAGTGTAACAACTGGCCTTTTCCTGTATTTGTCTTAGTGAGATCACTAAGTTGGGGTCTCTGTCATGAAAGCTCCTGTCTTTCATAAAGGAATGTAGCAATCTTTTGGATTTCTATTTCTGTTTCAGAGCTGATGGTAAAAGTTCATGAATAAAAGTTATTTGGGTATAGAACATGACAGGTTGAAGGACAGACAGAATATGGGCAACTGCAGACTTACTTCCTTAAGAATTAAGAGTAAAAATCAATTTCTTTAATTACCACAACATTATATTTAATACTCTAAAAGTATTCAAATACTCATGAAAGCCGCAATCAGAACATACTACAGACGAAGATAAGAAACAGGAAACTCCAATGTTGTCAGACCCTTTCTCTATAACATGCAGAATCTCAAATGTTTTTCAGAAAGTTAAGTAGAAAAACAATCTGTAATTTTGCAAGAAATGACCCAATTAAAAAAAGAAAAAGAAAAAAAAAACCCAACAACCGGGGAGACCTTATTGCGACCTTCCAGTACCTAAAGGGGGCCTACAGGAGAGCTGGGGAAGGACTTTTTACTAGGGCATGTAGTGATAAGACAAGGGGGAATGGCTTTAAAATGGAAGAAGGTAAATTTAGATTAGACATTAGGAAGAAATTTTTCACTTTGAGGGTGGTAAGGCTCTGGAACAGGTTGCCCAGAGAAGCTCCATCCCTGGAGGTGTTCAAGGCCAGGCTGGATGGGGCTTTCAGCAACCTGGTCTAGTGGGAGGTGTCCCTGCCCATGGCAGGGGGGTTGGAACTAGATGATCTTCAAGGTCCCTTCCAACCTAAACCATTCTATAATTCTATGAACCTAAGATTTACCCGAAATAACTGAGACTCAACAACAACAAGAAAAAGAAGAGTTTGAATTACTCATTCTTCCAGACATCAGCAAACTGCTCCATATTTTCAGTGCTAAAATAAACTTGGTAAAAAGTCCCTGTGGAAGGGGAATTGATGTAATTTTACAAGCCAAGAAGTTGTGACACTGTCTTCTAATTTGTATGTGTAATGCTCTTTGTAGCTTTTGCAATCAAAGCATTGTGGATACCAGCAGGATATTCCTTTTCTGTAGTATTTATGTTATTTGATATTATTTTCTTTTTATCATTATTACAGATTGAAGTTTCTCATAGCTTCAGGCTGTTCTGTGGAATGACTGGATTTATTTTATTCAGCTCTGCGCGTACACAGAGCCTATCTATATGCCAGTGTAGATGAAAACAGACCATAAACTTTAAGCTCTTGAATCAAAACCAGGAAAAATATACTAGAAACAAGAATCAGTTATGGTTCCTTTAGATCACTTCTGTGTAATATACATAATCAATATCATTGACTCTAATTAATGACTCTTCATATTTTGAATCTAAAATATTTTTTTTTGCCAGAGGGGAACGCATACTTTCTTTGTTCAGAAGGAACCAGCCAGCCACTCCACTCCCCTTCCTGCCCACAGAGAGGTCTTTTTGTGTTTACATGCACCTCTTGGATCATTTTATTTCTTTACTAGTAAAACTGCTCAAACACATTTGAGTATAAAATTCATTGAAACAAACAAAAAAAATTTCAAACCTATTCAGATCTATATTTCGGTAAAACTAACAGTAACTTTGGCTTTGGCTTGAATTTCAGAAGCAGAATCTGTGAAAAACTGATACTCTCATCCATCTTTAAAAGACTGAGATTCATTTTTAGGTCCTGGATACGATATAGGAATAAGTTCTAGCATGCCATAAAAAAAAAAAAAAAGGCATTTAATACCATAAAATGTAAACAGTTTACTTAAAAAAAAAAAATCTATAGGGTAATACATCAATCTTTGATATATTACAGAAATAGTCCTATGTCTGATTTTTGAGATACACTCAGTCTTTTCCAAGAAATTAATCTGCTTTACTCTTTAAAAAAAAGACTACAATCTGTAATATAAATATGTTTACTTATAGGACCAGCAATACGCTGCCAAGTTAAGTGTGTAACAATAGATGTCTCTTTCCTTTCCCTCAGCAGGAATATTACTAAGCTCTCTCTCCTGTACTATCTGACAGTCTTCATGAATTTTATTTCATATATTCCATACCTCTAAACAACTTCCCTTCTGGCAAGTTTTACAGAAATTAATCAATAGGTTCAAAAGCTACCAGGAGAAGGCAGGACAAACAGATAAATGAACTGATAACCACATATGCGCTCTTTATTAATGTACTAACTTCTGGCATGCCTAAATGGAAATGAGATTACCCTCAAAATGATAATGATGATTTCAGCTTTCTTCCCCAATCGCTGTAGTTTATATTGTGTGTAACTGCAGTGCATATTACATATGCTACATACTCTCAGTTACCAATAAATAACGAAACGAAAATCAATGGACGGTTTAGTATTACATGAATAAGTTACAGTAAGAACATATACCCAATATAAATTTTCTATTGCATTGCAAACTGTTGGCAATTAATATGTCTTTTCATCTAATTGATAGATAACAGTAATTAGATATTTTGAAATAGAATTTTTTATGATCTCTAACTATATGAAATTATGATTTAGATAAGAATATTTTGATTAGGTCATATTTTTCTCCATCAGTATTCATAATGAACTGGATAACCTTTTAATAGGAAATATTCCTCAAGTATTTGTTGTGCTTGTCTGATGACTACAACTAACTATTATCAAGTTCATTTTTCATAATTTCCCAGCCTGTGCTAGGAAACAGCAGTCTTTGGCTATGTATTTCACAAAGAATGATATGGAGCAGAAGGGAGAATAATGATAGTGGTATATAACCAAGGATAGTGGTGATCTACAGAATTGGATTAAACCAATTCCAGAATGTCCTCAGAGCCAAAGATTTTCATGACACTCTTGTATGTGTCTGCAATGTTTTTTAACACCCTGGTTATCATTTTGAACTATATTGAGGTCTCCAATCAGCATTTGGGTTAATTCTCAATTGAAAGGCAACTAACAGGAAAATTTACCTTAAAGTTCAATTTTCTGGTGTCAGGCAAATGCTATCAAGAGTCACCAAGTTGGGACAAAGAAAGTACTTAATTTGGTTTACATTCAGGAAGGAATGAAGTAAATATTAAAATTTCTTCATGCTGCTGCCATAACTCATTCCATCTTTACACAAAAGATGCCATTTTCTCTTCTTCATGACTCAAAACTCCCAAGATGTCATTAGTCAGGTCAGGATTTCTATTCCAAAGCCTTAGTGTGACGCACGTTAGACAACCCGAACAAGTTTTTTCTAAATCAAATGGTTTGTAGGTATATATTCTGAGTAACACCTCAAAAGTTAGCAGAGTACTTCACAATCATACCTGTATTAGTGACAACCCCTATGTAGCAGCATATGGTTTATACATTATAGACACCTAAAACAATACACAGCATTATTAGAAATAGGCTATTACTCTTAAACTAGCTGAGACTAATGATTAAATAAATGGGGGTAACTTGTCCAAGGAAGAGACATTTTCCATGCTTCCACACTTGTTCTCTTCTTTAAGTCTGAATAGAGGAACCTACCATTCACTGCTACCTTCTGTTCCTTGTTTTTTAAAGAACTATTTATCCATGCATAGCTCTTCCCTCCCAGCTACTCAGTTCCCTGAAAAGCCTTGGGAAAAGGACTCTTTCAAAGGCCTTTTGGAAATCCAGGTAGAGCTATCAATTAAATCGGCCTCATCCATGTGTTTGTTGATGCCTTCAAACAAAGTCAAGACATTTTTAAGGAAAGACTTCCCTTTACTTCTTTCAAAATAGGATGCATTTGTCCCATTCTCTGTTCTCACAGCTTCAGTTTTTGCCTCATGAAGACATTGAGTTTACAGACCTACAGTTTCCCTGACCATTTCTAGAACCTTTTTTTAAAGTTTATTTTCACATTTGCTACGTTATGGTCTTCAGGAACCAAGGTCTATTTCAGACCAATCTATATATGCCCTCCCTCCCCCATCCCTCTGAGAAGGATTTCAATGTGGGAATTTCTTCAGTTTCTTCTTCACTGAACAGAGACACAGAAATTGTTTCTCTGCAATGGCCCTATGTCTTCCCTGAAGATTTTTATAACCTGGATGTCAAATGGCCTTACAGACTCTCTGAAAGTCCATTTGTTACTCAACTGCTGCAAGAAGGATCGGGTATACCAGGAAAGGGAGGTCGGTTTGGTTCAGTGCCATGGCTCTAGATGGTATCTAATATAAATTACATACTTTTAGATATATGCTCTTCAAGCTCCTATCTGATCTGTGTAACTGCATACAAAGGCATTTTGTAACACTTTAAAAAACATTTGCACAGATTAAGTATTTTCACTTTGGCTGATTAGCTTCAGCGGGGCAAACAGATTCTAAAATTGCTGATAAAGCATGCCAGATCACTGCTAATTAGCAGAATGAGTTTTTCTAGCAGTAAAAATTGCAGCTACAACAGGCACAAGACATAAGGCGAATTGAGATAGCTCCATAAGCTTTTTTATAGTTGGACTACTGTGCATCTAAGGCAAATGCTATTCTAACTTAATTACAATTTAAAACTGGTTATGATTATGTAATATTAAAGCAAAAATTTTGATTTATATTTTATCATTTTCTAGCAGATTTTGAAATATCTTTATTGCTCATATTTTAATCTACTCTTTCCTGGGTTAAAAATATTCTGTAGAGGTTTTGCTTTAGGGATGAACCTACAAATTCTATGCACCATACAAGAAGCAGGTTTTAGGTTGTGAATGCATGGAGGGGAAACTAAATTCTGGTGGTGAACATGACAAAGTCTTCCCTTCCGAAGAATGCACTTTAAAAATCAAATGGGTTTAATATTGTGACCATGAAGACAAATACAAGTCCACTAAACTGGCAATAATGCCATTTCCATGATAACCTTGTCTATTATTACCTACAGCTCTGCTTTATTAGCAGATTTTGCATTCAACGCATTTCTTACAGATGGGTTTACAGTTTGTATATTACATTTCTATATATTTCAGAAAAGACAAGCTGTGAGTCTATTATTGAAATACATCACGATGCTTTGCAAAAACTGACAGGCCTTCCTACATACAAAGAGAAGTTACCAGTAATATGAAGGAAAGTGTATTCCAATTCCCAGATGACTGCAGTCATATTGTTATTATGTTTATTAATTTTTTATTTCATTCCCAAATTTGACTGAAATAGTATTGGAACACTATGAATAAAGTAGAAATAGTCACATGAAAATACAATCTCTTTTTACGAATTCTGATGTACATGTAGCAACAAAAGATAAAGAAACGCTTTCCCTTCTCTAATATTTTTCACCTCCCGCCTGTATTTATAAAAGATGCCTATTTCAAACCTAGGATATCCTAAGCTAATAGAAAAATTACATCATAAGTGCTCCTAAGCAGCAATATGAACAATGTTGCAAGTGCATTTGAATTTGGGGGGGAGGGGGGTTACTACATGAAATGACTACAGTTTTTATTCTCCACCAGAAAAACAATCCTGTACAAAAAGAAAATTCCTACTTAAAACCCACCAGTCTCAGTTGCTAATACAAGTTATCTTTTACAGCAAAGTAAGTTTCACCTTGCAACTTACCTTTTAATAGTACTGCATGCCGTTAGAAAGATTTGACAATACATCATGAAGATACAAAATAATACCACACTAAAAAAGACCTGGAGCAGTATCTCCTGCACACCACCCCTTCTCAATCAAAGTGCTGGAGAATCCACATGTTGCGAAGTAACGTGCTATCTCAGGGAAGCAGTTCTCAGCACCAAATACAATGGCAGGTTTAGTTTGCTTTTCAGTTATATAAGTCAGTCTTTTAAACACAGCTTCCCAAATCTGCAAATCCATATACACATTAAGTTAACGTTTCCTTCCCTATTTTTCCTCACTTAACTTAACTTAATTCATCTCAGATGAATTTCACCACTCACCACTGGGGCTGGAGAACAGTCCCTGCTGTGTTTTACTCACCAGTTAAACATATTCACCTAAGTGTTTCTCAGCTCTCTACAATGGGCACTCATTATCTCTACTTTGAATATCCCAGTCTGATCAGCAAACCCTGCTACCTCATTATTCACCACCTTCTGCAGAAAAAGGTTTTCAACCTACTCTCCTCTTTGAGGAAGCGACAAAATTGCAGCTAGGAACCACCAGCTCTAGAAGAGCACACAAACTGACTCCTTTCCTTCCCCACTCCCACTGAATATGCTTGTTAGACATTTCTACAAGATGTGGCATGCTGAAGAACAGCATCCCCCAGGCTAACCTAAGTTCTTCCATCTCTCCCAAACTCATTCCAGCACCAGTTTGTCACTCTGCACAGAACTTCTCTCCAAGCAGCTTTCTAAGACAGGCTGCAAACAGACGCAGCTTAGATACATCCATGCACAAAGATGAAGAACTTAGTATTTGGGTACTGGTGTCATAGGAGGCTAGTACAGTGCCTAATTCAGTGCATTATGTGTTGTCAGATCCTGACAAAACCTGACGTGCTTTCTCCTTTTTCTACACATAAATCTGATTAAGATGCTCCAAGACTGCCTTGAGACTCCACACAAGAGGCTTCATGGCAAATAGCTATGGGCACTTTAACAGAAGACTTCAAAATGACCAGGCAGGATTTACAAAGTAAACTCCAGTCTCCAAATGGCTGGTTAGATGGGCAACACCAGTAGGTCTGGCTTTGGCAAGAGCACAAAGACAGGTTTGGTCCCTGCCATCCGGACTTCTTGAAGCAAAAGCACAAGAAAGGATATGATCAGCAGCTCACAGGAGAGCTCTTTAAATGCTGACCCCAAGCCAGCATGAGGGAAGCCTCATGTAAGGTCACATGATAGGACAGGTAGAAGGCACCCCAACACTTCATTGCTTAAATAATAATGGGACAACATAATGGCTTAAAGTGCCAGAAGAGGATTGCAATGAGTAAGGAACTTTGCTTCCTCTGGTCAAGGCTTAAAAATTCCTCTTTTGGGTTTTGTTGGTGCTCCTTAATTCAGTCACTTTGTTTAGACTATTTAGTTCGTTGCTCTGGGGTTTCTTTGGTCTGCTGTTGGGTATACATTCAAAATTGTGACTTTCTTTTGTCTTCGTACAGATTTCTTCATCTTCCTCCATCTCCACTTGCCCACTTCTGTAGTAGAAGAAAGATATCTGAGTTTGCATTGTGCAGGTAGTGTAGATAAGGTCCATGGAGGTAACACAAAAGTGTACAGTGAACTGCTTCAAAGCGGTGCTTCACAAGGCACTATTCAGTAAAAGCAAGCAGCAGCAAGAGTAATGGCTATCAGAGACAGCTAGCTGGGCAGCACTGAAAAAAACTTTGAGAGGCTGAACCAGTTCTAGAATCCTGAATCAGTGCAAACAGAGACACGAGTTGTGCATGAGGAAACCATCTTTAGAGCAAGGCAAATGCAGACCCAGATGCAAAGTAAAATATCAATGAATAGAAAATGAATTTATGCTTGACAGAAGAGAAATATTTGTTACTCTTATTCTGTTTCTACTCTGAAAGAATCTTCATCAAAACTACTTCATAGGCTGACAAAGAAAACAGTGGTATGCCTTTTTTTTTGGTGTTCTGTGGAGCTGCCAACATTGCCTGTGTGGCAGAGGGCAGGCAGGCGTATCCCCACTGCAGTTACAAACACATATAGATGTTTCTATAGTTAACACTGTGCTGAACATACTTATTGTCAGCCAAATAACAGAAAAATGTTTCCAGAAAACACACTAGGGTAGTGCACACTAGCTGTACAAGCACTGCTACTGAGCCACAGAGATTATTTCCTGGGAAAAGTTTTTTTTCCTCCAACAAAACCTGAACATCCTTTCTTTCATCCCATTCTGATTTGGGAAGCTACAGCCTCTCAGATAATATGAAAATGTCTTTTAGTGTCTGACTAAAGAGAGAAGGTAATAAAATTGAAGTGCTCTCTTTGTTAGCATGAGTTTACCACAGAAAATTAATTCTATTATTTCTGAAATTGTAGAAGCATTTTGAGCCAATGTCTTACCTACAACAACACCACAAAAATTAGCAATGTTATATCAGGGATGAACGTGGTTCTCTCTTGTTAACAAAATGGTGTTTTTTCCAAAAGCAATCTGCCATTTCCACATCAAAAATTGTCTTTTGATTTCTCTCCACATTTGCGTACCACACAATCCAGATCAATAGATTTTTCTTTGTCTTTTCTAAATCAGAATGCCTGGAGATGGTCTCAGATTCAAAAGATCCAGCATACTCTTTTCTCATTCTGTTGTTAGAGAACTCAGTACAGCTCCAGCTGAAGACCCAATTCAAGGACATGATGGGATGCAACCAGAAGAGCTGAGAGAGCCTACTGATATCACTACAAGGACACTCTCAATTATCTTTGAAAGCTCATGGTGATCAGGGGAGGTTCGTGAGATCTGGAAGAAAGCAAATGTCCCTCCCGTCTTCAATGAAGACAACGTCACTTTGATCCCTGGGAAGGTGATAGTGCAAAACTTCCTAGAAGCCATTTCCAACCTTATGAAGGACAAGGTGACTGGGACTAGCCAGCATGGAGTTAAAAAGTGGAAATTATGCCTGAACAACCTGACAGCCTTATGTGATGAAATGACTGGCTTTGTGGATGAGGAGAGGGTGGTGGATGTGCCAGGGCCTTGAGCACACTCATCAACCCTAAGAGCCCTTACCAGCCTCACCTGGGGCTTACACCTACATCCACAGGCCCAGGACCTCTATTTAAGCATAGCCTAGGGCTTTTAGCTCCTGCCTGAGCTGTGTCAGAGGACTGCTGGTCTCCAGTTCAGCTATGCCTGTCTACAGGCACCCTCGATCTGGACCTCAACCTGCGGACTCAGTTGACCTCAGCCCTGCCTTGTCACTCTGGATGTACCCAGCAATTGCTGGACATGATCCTGACCTATGGATTGACTTCCTGGCTTGACCTTGCACCTTTCTTCTTGCCATGATTTTGCCTTATGATCTTGAAACTTGGTTGAACCTGGTTACTATCTCTGGGCTTGCCTTGCTCAGGTGCCTTGGGACTGGGCCTGGGCAGTGAGGCCCCGGCCACGCTGCCTTGTCCCTTATCTGCTCCTTTTCAAAAAGCTCAGGCCTTCCTGAGCCCTAAGCTGAGCATCACAGAGCTTCTGAAGAAAGCCATGAGCCAGTGTGACAAGGACAAATGATTTTGAAGATCCCTATAAAAAAAGTTGTACGATCTTTGAAAGATAAATTTCAGAGAGTTGCAGCTGCATTTTGTACCTTTTATACTAAGATTCAGACACAGTGTTGCGCTGGCACTTCTCATGTTACCCTGAAAAGAAATGCAATTCAATTCACTCCATTTTCATTAAAAGAATATGATTCACCTAAGAATTTCAGTTCACTGCCTTCAAGATTTTCAAGCAATTTCATTGGATTTAGTATTGAAAACATAATCAGTGCTTCATAAGCAAATAATGACAGGAAAGAGTGAATTTGTGAGATATATTTCTATCTGTTACACATATAAAATAGCATAATAAGTCAGGAATAGAATATAATTTGATCAGTATATATTCAGTTTCTATAGCCGTTTCTACATCAGCAGGAACATTAATGCACCAAATGTTCCATGCAAGTATCTTTTATTTACTGAATAAAAGTACATTGAAGCATTAATGGTGTTCAACAACATAATTTCCAGTTACCGTATTTATACACCAGGAGCATTTCACGTGCATTAATGCCTAAGAGTTGCCTCTATATCATCATTTCTAGAATTCACCGATGCCCTGAAACTTGGGCTTCAGTCATTGCTTTCATATATGCTTTGGCAAATAACAAGTTATACCGTGCATCAAATTGTACAATAAATTATTTCACTGTACTAAAATGTAAGCATAAATATTAGCTTCAGCATACATAAGAGAAATATAGTTTTCATTACATACCCATATGTCGGTAAAAATCCAAAAGTTTATACACTGTCACATGAAATACTACTGAATATAAACTCATCTTCTAAACTGCACAGATGATACAAAACTGGGAACTTCAGCAAACTGGAGTTTTGACTAACATCAGTGCTAACTACTAGGAACATTGCTTTTTGTACCTTCAGACTTACTTCCCTCAGAAAGCCAAATTACAAAATATCTTGAAACAAAGTATTAAAAAAAAGCAACATGAAATGACTAATACAGTCATCAAATTGTTCACTAGTTTCCATGTAACTGCAGTAACTTATGCTATGTTTGCAAACAATAGAGATAATGTTACTATATATATAAATACATTTAAACATTATAAATGCTACATAGAGTTTGGGAAAACAAATAACCTATTCAAAATTGGAAAAGATAAAGGTCTAAAAATACAAAAAAAATAATATACTTATCTAATCCTAAATATTTTTAATAATCAAACAGTTAATACCGCTGTGAAGAAACCCTAAAATCCTAAGAAGCAAATCACATATAAAGCACTCATTTATGAATATTGGTTGTTTCACCTTAATCAAAACACATCCTGCTTTAAAAATATCATTTTATTATTTTGGTAACAGCTTAAACAAAACATCATTTCAGCAAACAACAAGTTGCACTGCTGTATACTAAAAGACAGAAACTACAATTTGCACAGCCTGCAACTAATGAGCACAACTGATAGCTGGGAGACGCTAGCGTGTTACGCATTGTACTACGTATCCTTTAAAGGTGGATCTGTACGGCAAACGGCTAACCACAAGACTGCAAGACCAAAACCCAAAGTTTAAAGCCTTAGGAAATACAGTTTTTCAACCAAGGACAAAAAGCTCAACAGTAAAGCAGTGGTCATTTATCATTGCTGACACACCACATCATAGTGTGTCCTAGCAACCCTTCCCAAATTATATCATGTGCCCCAGTGCAAGTAACTCTCAATCCCATTACCACTCCCCTCCTCTTAATTCTCCTCTCAGATGTCCTTTGGGATGTTGCTGGGATGCTGTTACCCTCTCTGGGACATAGTTAGAGCTCTACACCATGGTCAGCCACTTTTGTTGTGAGGTAACATAGTTTGAGGCATACGAAACACTCTCTTACCGAAGAGTTACTCCAGGATCGTAATCATAGCTTAGCCTGAGTCCCACTACTGCCACACTGAAAAGTACCCAGGCTTGGAAGTGTTTTATGCAGTCAACCAAATATGCCACTGTATGACCACACCTTGAGTATTTATTATAGTGGTCTACCCCTCTCAAAAGGGGTGGAACAAGAAAAAAAGGTGTGGCGAGAAGAGCCGTAAAAAATACCTTTCAGCTTGGAAAAAGGACAATATTGTGGGAACATTATGAAGATCGACACACTCCTGGATGGACGGAGCACAGAGTGCACAAGGATTGACTGATCAGTGGTCTCACAGTAAAAGATCTAGAGGACACCAATGAAATGGGCATATAGGACAGACAAACTTCGCAGTTCCTTGGCATGTGATGCTGATGAAGCTAAAGTTTGGATTAACCTCAAGTCAACTGGAAAACTTACCGAAAAATAATTGACCAACTTTTATTAAATATAAAGATACTACCTCTCACCTAGGAATTGCTGGGAGCTGAGGGAGTAGGCTTAGAAACGATTATCATATTCCTACTTTTTTTTTTTTATATTTATTTTTCCCTAGCCATTCCACTGCTGTGCTACTGACAGGATAGCTAAACAGAGCTTTGCTCGGCCTTAGTAAGGCTGGTTTTCCTGGTCCTTATCTTCTCCCAGCCAGTGTGGTTGGTGACCAGGCTGCTCTTCAGCTAGAGCAAGCTCTTCCACAGCTAGTGTGCAGGGTGTCTCACCCTATAAATTGATGGTACCCTGCAGCACCTTAGACCAAAGCAGTATAGATACAGCCTCACATGCACAAGTAAGTGCAGTAACAGTGAGGATATAAGAATGGACCATGCCAGGCTAATGAAAACGTACAGATCCAATGTACCAGCCAATTTCTACAGACGTACAGCTGGGCAAATGGCACTCTTTCAGGTTTGTGCCGCGCACTGCTTTCTCATTGCTGGGCAGCAAAACTGTGCTGTGAGAGAAATTCAAAACTGGCCCTTGTATTTTTACTCTTCTTACCCAGCAAAAGCAGCAATCTGACAGAATACGTGCAGTGGTTCTGCACCAAGTATGTTCGGAGCGTACCAAACTCAAATGCTACAAAGTTAAATGCTTTTTCCTTCGGATTTCCTGTATTTAAAGGATCTTTTACAGAGCAATGTGAAATGCTACAAGACTACAAAATTACTTCTCTCTTGTTTTCACTGTAATACCTGAAAGCTCATAACTTTTAAGTGTTTATCTCCAGAATTATTTTGGAGGCAAAAAATACTAATTGTTGTCTTCTAAATGGAGGCAGAACTGCGGCAGCAAAACTGCATTTGAAGTATATGTCAACACCATACAGTCACTCTTCCATCCAAGTCACTTCAACTTTGTGTTACCTTCCCACCCTACAAAAATAACGATAAGACTTTGGAAAGTAAGCCTGGAGTACAATTCCCTTTGTTCACAAAGAGTATCAAAGCTGTACTGCTACTAAATGAAGTACCTTTATGTTTTGCTTTCTTTACAGATAATCCAGGCATCCAATGGGAAAAAATGAGGGAGGTCAGGTATGCTTTAAAGGCAGCTACTATACTAGCTGGGTTGCAAGGGCAGTTTTAGCTGCAGATTATAGGCAGGGAAATTACACTATCAGGTGTTTGTGATGAGCACACACCTGTGAAAAATCAGAATAGGGGGGCCAAATATTGGAGTATTCTTATTTTAAAAATCAATAGTCAAACCTAGCTAAAAAAGACATAGTAAGTTCCTCCATGCTTTTAAAATACTGTAAGTTTTGCTAGCACTTTTTCAACATTTCTTGCTAGCAAAGAATTGCTATTTGTGTTCAATAAATGATTAAATGAATGGAGCCTAAAATAAGATTTTTTTTAAAACAAATGCCACAATAATCAAAGAAGAATCAAACAAAGAGCTTAGCAGGAATTAAACTAGCAAGAAATAAAAACAGAGTTAGGAGAGGCCATTAATATATTTAATGACTATGCATTAAAAGCAAATTAAAATTGATTCTAAAAGCATCTCAAAAAAGATCTAGCTGGGTTTAATGAACTTTTATTCACCAGTCTATTCTTTCATTAGTTCTTTGTATGCTTGCCTGCTATTTTATATTGTAGGCAATATTAATCTGATTTCTAAATGATCCTCTACCAGTCTTTCAACTTTAATTTAATATTCAATACAGAGCTCATCACAAACAACATGCTTATAGTCAATTTGAAAATGCTCAATGGATAAATCCAAACAACCACCAGTAGTCACTTCAAACAAAAATTAAAAAAAAAATCCACCTCACAACCCAATACATTATCATTTCATATGGTTAAAAACACATCTAAAAATAAACCAACTATAGCAGAGTGGCTGGAAGTCCATTGAAAATTTCTATTATGGAAGAAAGAAAAGATTAGTCTCCTACCACAACTAGAGACTAGTACAAGACAGGTAATTAAGGACTGCTGCAGAAAGGGAATACAAAGATGAGTGCAACTAAATATACAGAACAAAGACGGTGAAAAAATTTTTTAGAATTATTGAGAAATTATCTCACAGTAGAAGGAAATGTAAGAAATCTCAAAATACCAAAATTATTTCATTCATTATATTAACGTCTATATTACTTATTCTTGGCAGAAATATTGAAAGCCAATCAACTGCATTAAAGACTCAGATTGAAACATGATACTGACCAGCTGTAAGATGAATCCTGGATTCTAAACGTCTCCCAAAGTTAATACCTTTTTTTCACATAAATTATGTTTATGGTCTCCGCATGTGATATTGTTAGCTTGTTTTAATAGCTTGATATTTGAAATATCAAAATTATATTCCACCCCCTATCAAAAAATTTATTTTCTCCACGGGTTCTTATTTTTTAAAGAAAATTAACAACCTTACATCCACGACAGGAAAAGCAGAATAAAATTAGGAAACTGCAGAGCTGTCAACCATCCTGCTCTGCATCCTGTGATGGGGCGTGTAGCAGTGCCTGCGGGCTGGCAGGGTGAGGGAACTGGGGAAGGTAGTGCCCAAGACGGACAGTGCCTTTCCCTCTGCTGTAACAGCACTGCGACTCCCCCTCACTCCTTGTGCGAGCCCCAGGCAGGCTGCCCAGATCCCATGCCAGAGTGGGTCCCCAGGCAAGGAAGAAATTAAAGGCTGCACAAAATAGCATGTAATACAGGAATTGCAGGGGGAAAAGAAAAAAAACACAAAAGAGAGAGTAGGTGGCAAATGACTAAGTTTCATGTGCTGCATTTTAGACCAGACATGCCAGTTATTGCTGTTAAAAAAACAAACAAACAAATTAAATACAACAGATTTGTCTCCCATGTAGAGTGTTTATGGTAGTTAGAGGAACTTCTATCATATCATGGGAAATGTTTCCATAACTGAGGAAATTTAAATCACATTTGAATAAAGATGTTTTGGAAACAAATTAATTCCATGTCTTTTAGCTTGCCTATGCTGTGCTCAGCTGCTATTTTTTTGAGGAACTACTGCAGCAGCGGACTATCAAAACAGCGTGTGACGTTACCTGACACGTGGTGATTTGGTCTTTAATTAAGGTCAGCATGACCTAGATTATAGCAAACATCTCCAAGCCTTAATTCTCATGGGAAAATTCATTCACAAGATAGAATCAAGTTTCCTCTATGTTAAGAGAAACAAATCAATCTGGATTTTAAAGCGCAGGTATAGCAGTGTCAAAGTGGATAGAGAAAGGCTCTTTAGAAGCTCCATGACAGACGAGCAGAAACAGATTTTGCTTTTCTTCTTTTTGTGCTGCTTTAAAGGTTGTCAAAGGCAATCACCATCAACACTTACTACATGGGGGGGTGAGCCAAAAACCTTTATGAGAATTGTCAGGTGAGGAATACAATATTGATCTGAACAACACTTGGAGGTGGCTGCCAAAGATTATTTCTTACTCTTTTTTCCCCTGGTTATCAATCATTTCTATCCACGACTGTATTCAGAGCCCAAATAGCCTCTTCTTGTGTCAGTCTTCAGACCAAAAGGCCCACTCGGCACCATGACCTGCTGGTCGCGTGCTCTGCTCTAGAAGTACTAGCTCCTAAAACTCCACAGTTCATTGGAAGGTGTCCTGGTTTGAGGTTTTAGTGGCCAGCACAGCCCAAACCATGACAGAAGTCAAGCAGAAAATCTGTACCTAACTCACGTGGAAATTAAAGCACTTTATAAAATATTCATAAGGGGCTTTTAGGCACACATATATCTTTGAAAATTTGGTTGCAGTTCATTTAAATTGAAATAGCCTATTTGTACTTCAGTCATGTCTAGCAGCGAGCAACTCAGGGGACTGTTTTATTCCGACTCATCTCATCCTGTTTCCTTCTGCCAATCACTTCCCCCTCCTTGAGCTTGTATGCACCTCATGAAGCAGTACCAACCATCTGGAGCCCATGCCTTGCCTTTGAGTAACTCAGTAAAGCAACTCCTCCTCTCACAATGAAGGCCACTGAGATGCAGCTGACGTGGCAGAAAAGCCCCAGCCTCTCACAGGTTTTCTAAGACCCACCACTGGTTGGTCTGCTTATCAATCCAGCCCTGGCTCCGTGACTACAAGACAGACTTCCTAGGGTGCTTTGTGTGGGAGCTCCTTGTTTTCACAGCTGTGGCATGAGGGCTGCTGAACTATTCTCCATTTGTTATGGTGGTCTTGCAAAGTTTCAGTAAGATGGTCAGAGGTAGTCTGTGCAACTGGATTTTACAGTATTTTAAACTAGAAGTTTGATAACAAAGACGGATGGTGGTCCACAGGAACTATCGTGGGCCCACAGTACACCAAGATTAAGAGTGGGGGAGCCACTGCTAGAGCACAAATGAAAACTGATTCAGTCAAGCTATACAAGACTATAACCTATGGCACCAGATGATCCTCCCGACTCCTTCTGGCTTTGGAATCTATACATTAGCCTTCACTTCTGCTTGATCAGCATGCTTAATACCCTAAGGCACCTTCTGGCCCTGGACAAGTAAGGTTTATAATCATTTCCAGGCTCATACTGATGATACAATGCACCTCCTGTTCCAGGTGAAAAGCATTTACATTCCCCACAGTGCAGAAGGAGACAACAAAAAAAATCACAGTAAGGAAATCCATTAAGTTATATTGATTTTCAGAAAACTAAAAAAGCAGGATGATTTTTTTATGTACCATATGAAAGATCTTAAAATAATACACAATAATGATATTAATCAGATCGGCTGAGAGTAGACAAGAATATGGTCAAATACAAGGCATTCTTTTCGACTTCCAGGTCTGAGCTTTTCCTTTGCAATAATCTTCCTCAAAATAAAATATTATAGCATGTTACAAACATTATATATCATGTTTGAGGTCAAATTGTGTGAAGGTAAATATTAAAATCAGCATTTAGCCAATAAAGAGATGGAAGAAATGGAAGTATGTAGCAGAAAGATGATATTTCAAAAGACTTCAAATAAATCAACAGGACTTCAAGAGACAAAGCCAGAAATACAGGTCAGCTCTTCTGAATCCCAAAGCAATGTACCGTGACACTTTGGCACTGATGAAATGTTATCACTGCTCTATCTTTAGAAAACACAGAAGCTTAAAACAGTTAGGTACCTGAATACAGCTTTGGATTTGTTTTTTTTTATCCATGTCAACAAAGTTCTGAAAAAGTTGAAGAGAATTAACTTCTATTGAATGTCTTTTAATTAGATTCTCTACAACACTATAAGGAATGGGGGAAAAAAAAAGCCCATTCAAAACAACAGAACAGGCAAAGCTGGCTGCCACAATAGAGTATTAACCGTATTTGCTCTTCTCTTTCCAAAAGCTTACTTATGTAAATGTAAGAGCGCAGAAGACTTGCCAAGCATTAAAAATATCTAGGGTTTTTAAAAAGAAATAATTATTTTTCCATGTACACTAGGATTTAGTGCTGTCCCTTACCTCTACTACCTCATCCACCAAAATGCTATAAATGGCAGTGAAAGAAAAATGAACATCAACACTCTCAATCTATGTAGGAGGTATATATGCTACTTGCTCATGTAAGCCTATCCTGCCTCCCCAGATACTCTGACTCTCAAAGGCAACACTGCATTCATCATGCGGTCTGTGTTTTAAGCTATGAGTAATAAAACCTGATATGTCAAAGTGCATGAGGTTGATGAACAAACAACAATGACAGGAAAGACTTCTATACTTGGGTTCAGTCCTATGATATACAGATAGACTCACTGAACTAAAATGGAAGGTATGTACACACAAACCTAACCAAAAAAACTTGCTAGCCACAGCTGAAACGCAACAGTATGGTATGGAAGTGGGATTGAGTGCACCCTCAGCAAGTTTGCTGACAACACCAAGCTGTGTGGCACGGTCGACATGCTAGAGGGAAGGGATGCCATCCAGAGGGACCTGGACAGGCTGGAGAGGTGGGCCCATGCCAAACTCATGAAGTTCAACAAGGCCAAGTGCAAGGTCTTACACCTGGGTCAGGGCAATCCCAAGCACAAATACAGGCTGGGTGGAGAATGGATTGAGAGCAGCCCTGAGGAGAGGGACTTGGGGGTGTTGGTTGATGAGAAGCTCAACACGAGCTGGCAATGTGCCGGCAGCCCAGAAAGCCAACCATATTGTCGTGTTTTAGGCCGAATTGGCCACTGGGGATGTGGGGGACCCCAGATGGGACCGACAGATGCTCCCCCCTATCCTGCCTCCAAGAGAGAGGCAGAGGAGGGAAAAAGAGACTCGCGAGTCTAGAAGGAACCAATCCACTTTAATAAAATATTAATAATAAAATAAAAAGAAAATAATTAAATACATACAAAACCATATCAAGCTCCCAGGATGACAATCATGACACCAGCTGGCACTGCGGAAGTCCCAGACTCGACTCAGTGACAGACGGGAACTAGATTCTGGATCTGCATTCAAGAACGCAGGGATCGGGATCAAAGGCAGATGAACAGAGTCCTCCTCCAACACCGGCTATTGAAGAAAGAGGTCTGATCCTTTGATCCCTCAGCTTTTATACTGAGCATGAGGCAGATGGCATGGAATACCCTGTTGGTCAATTCTGGGTCACCTGTCCTGTCCGCTCCTCCCCGCAAGTGGGACCCCACTGCGCTTTTGCGCTTTCGACCCTCCAATGGGGCAATTAAACAAATTAGCTGGCCTTGGGTGTTATAGCAATAAGTATAAGCAAGAGCCTCTCCGCATACCGTGCCTTGGCATCAGCTATCAACATAGGTCTTATCAGTCCAGAGCCTTTGATTTTCTACTAAAATTACATGTGTAGGAAGAGGGAAAAAATACATATATTTATCTGTACTATAGATATTTTTATATCTATAATTTTGTGTATTATGTATATACACACACATACATACACTAATACTGTCAAGACCTCATATAATGAGAAACATTTCTTCACTGCTAAAATGCTGAATTCCAAAGAATATTTCATGAATTTTACCTGAAAATTACTGTGAACTATCTGGTATCCATAATATGAACAGATCTGTAAGTCTGAGTTCAAGGAAATATGTGTAAGGTTCAAGCCATACACGCTGCAGTTCTACTTTGACCCATGTCTTGGATGTGTGTTAAGGGAAGTCTCTAATATCTGAAACGTAACACACCTTTGAGATGCTGCTTATTGCTCAGTCTTTTGTGAACTGAATTTGTCAGGATGAGGCACAATATCCATAATGCATTCTGAAAATTCTCTCATCAGCAGCTACACAATTAACATTGCCTTCTTTTGGCATCCAGTTAATGAGCCAGTAATTGCATTATCATTCAGATACATTGCAATTTTTCTTTTTTTGAATTCATGCCCATCCATATGTCTTTTTGATGGATACAATTTTTTAAGAGAGGAATACAGTTAGCGTAGAAAAATCAGGAATATCACATTATTCCTCCTAGTCTAGAAAGGTTTATTTGCCTGCTCCGACATCCAACATTTTCATTTCTGACATCCCAAGTAACATGGGTAAAGAAGCATTCTTTTTTTTAAAGATTCAGCTTTCCAATCCTTAAACTGGCATTGTTCAAATAATAATAATAATAATAATAATAATAATAATAATAATAATAAGCAACAGCCCTGCAGAAACAATCCTAACTGCTCAGGTTTTAGCATAATGCAGTATAATCATAGTCTCTCTTCTATCCCTTAGAATTACTTTTAATGAAGACAGACCTTAACATTTTAACTTCTGACATGAAAAGCGAATGTATTTATTTCTCATACTTCACTCTAATAAATGCATAACAATTCTTTTGAGCCTCCTTCACAACCCGCAGAAGCACGTGCATTTTGTTAAGCAAAATATTCTAAGTCTTCCCCTCAAAATTGCATGGGTCAGGTCACAAATTTTTCATTTCCTTCACTAGTAACATATCAGCTAATTTGCTCTTGCCTTGAGGATCAGGCTCATCATTTTTTTCTCTTTATTCAGGGTCATCAGAATTTACAATGACCTACTTCCTTACTAAACAAGCACGCTATGAAGTACTAATGGATTTCTGTCTTGCAGACTGTTTTCATATTGTGTAGGGGGAAACTCCTTTCAGATCAGAGAAAGGCAACAAGGAAGATCAAAGGTATGGAATGGCTTCTAAATAGGGTAAGATAAATAATTTCCAATTCTACAGCCCGGGAAAGAGATGATAGGGAAGGTGTGACAGAGGTTTATAAAATCATAAATGCCCTGGAGAGGGTGAACTGAGATAACTGTTCAGCCATTTCCATTGTAAGAATTTGGGGGACTCGGATTAAACAAACAGATGACAGGTTTGAAACAAGCAAAGGATGGTTAAGTTGCTGAACTCCTTGTCAGATGCTGCTGTTAAATCCCTAAATAAATTTTTTTTAAAAAGGTCCTGCCAGATCAGAAAAAGAAGTACGAAACAGGTTTGTAAGAAACAGGAAATTATAAGAAATAAGCAAAAATGGATTACAAACCAGGGTGTGAGGGAAGTAGAAAGAAGAAATAAATAGTGGGAGAAATCTTTCAGCAATTTACAAGGAAAACATTGAATTCGAAAGGCTAAAATAAAACGGTAGACTTCTGACTTGTGCTAGTTTATAGCCAATACGAACCAAAGGGTGCCACTTTCAGAGCTCTCGACATGAAGGCCAACAGTCAAAGTTTTTAAGAAGGGAGGATTTATTTTTCTTTCCATAGTGCAAAAGAAACCAATCTAACTGCATGCACTTTGACTGCGAAAGAGCATTGCAGGTACAGAGAAGCATCACTCTGAAGCCATTAAGTGCAAAGGTGAACAACTACAGATTTTCCAACTCTTGCTTTACCTCTTGGCTTCTCGGTTCCCTCAGGCTCCCCATTATGCCTCACAGCAAATCATCCAAATTATGCTTAGCATTAATGAGAATCTGGACACCGCTATCTTCCGGGTGCTGTCGTCACAGACTATCTAACAGCTAATACCAATTTTTAATGAGAATAGAAGGAACCACGTCAGTCATTTTAGGGATGCAAAGAATATTCATTACTGTAGATCCTTTTTCAGAAGCTTATTAGTCAATCTGTTTCTCAAAAAGTTTGAACATTTCTGGATTAACTCTAACAGTCTGTTCTTTATCCTTACATTTCTTTCAGTGCCTGTGAAGAGGAAAAAAAATGTACACCACCACCTGAACAGATGCTCAATGTCTCTCTGGGGACAGCATTTTCCACTCTGGCAGTTTGCATAAGGAAAACCTTTCTCTCAACACACACAGCTCTCTGCACACCCACAAGAACTGCCTGCGGCAGACTTTCACTGGCAGGTATCGTATCAGGCCAGTAATTATGAAGCAGCATTTTCACACTTATTCTCATTCTTTTTAATTCTGGTACTGTTGTGGTTGCCTGGAACTCTGACCCTGATCAGCAGATGTATAGTGAAAAATCAATTACCTCGTCATGCAGTAATACATATGCCTGTAACTCCCAGAAGGAGACATGAAAGTTTTAATGTTTCTCGCTATGACTGTGGCTTATGGATTCAGGGCTTAGCACATCCTGCACGTGAATATGGAGGAAAAGGGTGCCCAGAGAAGGAGCTGCCCCCATGTCACATGAGCATGTCACTTCAAGTAGTGCCAAAGAGCAGTATCCCTTCTCTGGAGATTTCTACAGATGGAAAGGGACCACAACAAACTTAAAACCACAACCATGCTAATGGAAGAAACAGTAGCATGCAGTTTTCAAGGAGAAGTATATGGGTTTATTTATATAGTACATGTGGTTATACTGATTTATTTAGGCAGAAAATAATTCTGTGACCTAGTTTTGTTAAGAGTGACCAAAAGAGAGTGCAAGACATTTAAATTGTTCATTTATAAAAAGAAGAAAGTTAAACCTTCATCAAGATCACTGAGAAAATCACTTCCTACACAAAAGCCATAACGCTGTTTAAAAATATACAGAATGCTATTTGAAAATCTATGGCTCTGGTCTATGTTGGAGGTTGCTGAATCTGGTAGCCTGACAGAGGTGAAGCTGCTGCAGCACCACGTCCCCACGTCCATCCAGTTGTGAGGCATGCGGGCACACATGCATACAATACATATACACATATATCCATGGCCACCCATACGGATCAACACAGACCAAAACCACAGCACTCAGGCAGACACAAGCTGCATCAGTGTCCTGATCCCGCTCCCCTCTCTGGCTGACCAGAATGAACACAATTTAGCACAAAATACATACATAGATACATTATGTATCCTGCCAGTAACTGGCTGTAGATACCCAGTCTGTTCAGTAGCTGGACCCTGAATCATACACACACACACACAGAGGTCTCTCCTGTCCAGCTTGGACCCCCTGCTTCCTCCAGTAGCCAAGCCACACAGCCTCTGGCCTCTCCAGTATCCAACTCAGGCTTATGGCCTTGTCTCCTACTCAGCAGCTAGTCTGGCCTGACCAGTAGTCATACATGCCAAGATGCACACCCACAAAGTACATGTGCAGGACAGTCTCTCTAGCTGCCCCCTCTCTCAGGCCCCTCTGACCCACAGCCCCTTGCCCTGTAGCTGGTACTTAGACCTTTCATGCACTCCAGTCTCTACAGCTGCTGCACCGCAGACCCCAGTGACCCACGATCTCCACTCCAGTTGCTGCATGCAGATCCCCGTACATATACATGCACACAGAACATGAAGTCCCTTCATCTAGTTAGAAATGGAGGTTGAGAAGACAACAGGACAGACAGCGTGGGTCAGGCACAGGGCACGGCCAGATAACTGTACTGACCACCAGCCTGTTAATGCATGATCAACCCCTTTAATCGCCTTATCCCTCTACTTTCCCACACTTGTTCCTCCCCCCAAACCACTATGATCCCTTCCTTCCCTCACATGTGGTTCCTCCCCTAAACATCCCACAGTAAGTCTTGCACAATCCAAAAATGCTCCATCCCTGCATTCCATAGCCTGCTAGTAGCGACCCACTCCATCTGTAAGGTGAGCTCGGGACCCGCTCTCACTGACCCACCTGGTTGATGGTTGTCACACCCAGACACAGGGGCTGATGCCTCTCCTGTGACAGCCCAGTGAGGAGCTGGGCCAGGGTGACCCAATTGCTCTGGTTGGGTTATTGGGGTTCCTCTGTCAGTTTCCCTGCTCCTTCGTATTTTTGGAGATTAGCTTTTAATTAACACATATCTAACATTCTGTCCAGCTGATCTCACTTGGGAAGAGTCAGTGGAGTTCAGAAAGTACAGACATTGACACTAGCAGAAGGTCGGGACAAGGAAAGTATCTAAATCCCTTGTTAAAGCAGGGACATGCTTTTTCCAGCAAGGACTGGCTACGTGCAGCTGCCATGATTTCTCACCCCAGTAGTAGCCTGAGGAGGGTGGGAGTCACTGCTGGGGCTGCTCCAGCAGCGCTGAACATAGCTCTCCATCACAACTTCTGCCGCATAACTGCGGTCTACCCCCAGCAAAGGAGGAAAAGTGGCAGAGCTTTGCCACATGGGACCCATCAGCATCAGCTGGACATCCGAGCCCTGCATCAGGCAATTCAAATGCAGAGCTGCGTTTAACACTGACTCTGCTGAAAAAAGGGGTCTCACAAAGTGAGGTATTGATTCTACTCTACTCTATTCTATTCTACTCTAGCTGAACAGGCATTTAATGGTGATTGACAAAGCCCAGGACTGTTGACACAGGTAGGTCCAGGGAGGATTCAGAACATGTTTACAAAGGTTGCTGCTTGCTCCCCCGCTGTCCTGGGCAAGCCAGCTCTGCTCCTGTGCAACCCCAGGATTTGACTCAGGAATATTTTTAGCTAATGCAGCTCAATAGAAGCTGAAATAATGTAGCAGAGAGAAAATAACTAGAGACTGATTTAGGGGACTACGTGTGTAGCATGTACAAGAGACTCTGAAGTGACACGGTCAGTACCAGTAACAGTAGAAAGGGAATCATCTCTGCCTTCAGAGGTCATCAGTGCAGCATCAATAAACTGAACTGAGGTGAGAAAGTTAGCCAAAAACCCAAGGAAAACATTCACTGTCTAAACTGCTGGATAGCAGAAAAAAAAGGTGTCATCACTGACGACCGAACAGCAAATGAAGCAAAATCTTAGAGCAAACAATGCAGAGCATCACTTAGTACCATGTACTTAGAGTGTTATTCAAGGTGCCTTATTATCTCCTTTTAATTTTCAGCATTCTACTTCTCTTACTTATTAGCATTTATGCTTTTGTCACCATTTTTGCATGGATAATTTCCATCTGTTTCTTCTTGTTCCCCTTGTCCTTTTTGCTGCATGTTCTTTTTTACATCATGACCATTTCTACTGTTTTAAGAATTTCAAAGTGTTATCCTATGCTTATTTTACTAAAAAGAAGGGGATGGGGAGGGACTCAAAGATAAGCCCTAAGGGTCTTAACCAACCTGAGTGTATTTGATGTTACAAAATTAATTAAACATGGTAAGTGAGTGGACCTAAATAGCATGTTAGCATAAAAGCACTCAGTCGAAATGCCACCACTTCACTGCCCAGTTAGGCTCAGGGGACACCGTCACTACAGCAACAGCCTCTCCGGGTGTCACACTGGGAGCACACCATCTCCCCTCTCTGTTCCTGCCCGCGGGTCCGCGCAAGTTGGCTGGAGCAGGCAGACAGCCTGGGAGCGTTTATTGTTGTCACCGCGGGCCATTCTCTCCACAGGCTGAATGTTAATGACCCTTTCCACAGGCCAAGCAGTGTATAAGCATCCAAAACACCTCTCTAAGAAAGAGAGAGTGTGTGTGTGTATGCAAAGGTCAGCAACAGTCAGCATTTGGACACCATGAGCAAAACCCCAGCAGACCTCTGGCAGAAGCTGAAACTCCATCTCACCACTTACATACTAGAGGACACAGGATTATTGCACACATCATATGTGCATTCAGAGTGTCACGCTTTCTCGTGCAAGCTGCTGCAAACCTCCTTGAATAATCCAAACAGTTTCACTAGAAGTAAGTATATAAGTGCTCATCGGGACACCATCTCTTCCTGTCTGCAAAAAATTTGGGCAAGATCTCATCTCTACGAGTCTTGGGACAAAGCGTGGCAAATAATGCTAGTAAACAGGACAGCCAAAGCCTGCTGTGGATAGACTCAACAAATGTTGCTGTGATAGAGCCATTGCTGAACTAAGACCATACAGAGTGAGACAGTATTCAAGACAAAGATTATTCAAAGGTGGCCCTTAGAAATCTTTTAAACAAACAGAGAAAATCTCTTCAAAGCAAAACTCAATTTATCTCTTCAGAGCAAAACTCAATTTTGGCTTCTAAAAGACAAGAGCATATCTACGTTGAGAGACTCAAAATCTCTTGGTTCAGAGTTTAAGACACTTATTTGCATGGGAACAGACTGAAATAATTTCCCCCAGTTTAAAACTGGTCAGATGAACTTTTAAGGTCTTTTCATCCTCTTCTGAAGTAGCAGATACTGGCAACAGCTGTAGGAAGGACAGGCACTGGGTTCTTAAATAGCTAGTCTTGCACGCATGGAAGTCTTCCTACTTACAGTGGAACCAGTTATTCTTGCTTAGGAATCAAGGACAAAATTTTCTCTGGGTCAGATTGATAAGGATGTGGAGGGCACCTGCTTCCTTCTTCAGCACTGAAAACAAACATCTGCTGGGATCAGTTAGGGTGATTTTGCTCAGGCGTTTGATTCTTGCATTGTTGAGGCCTTAATTACTGGCCACTTATCAGTCTGCCTTAGTTCTGTGTGTCTATAAGCAGCTAATCTTCTGGACACCTAAACTGTTTCGACATTGATAATTCTAAATTATTTGTTAAAACAGTTTAGAGGGTTGTGGATTAACTATGCTATTGTATATCCAAAGACACTAGAGCTGGCCTAAGGTTCAGCTATATCTCTGCAAGCACAGCTCTGTTTTTCCAGAGGAGTGTAAATGCTTTCACACAGCCTGAACTCCTAAAGCCCATGGACCTGCGCTAGCTGCAGAGCCAGCTTGCTTACTTCAAGCCTGTATTCTTATGTCTTCTGAGCTGACAGCCTGCTATACATCTATAAGAAAATACATCCTCAAACAGACAAAGAAAATAAAACTGAAAATAGATTCACGAACGTAACTTTATGTCTGATAAGCCACAGCCTCTGCTCAGACTGTTGCTGTCAAAGCTAAAACATAGAGAACAAAATCAGCAACAGTGGAGGTGCCAAACATCAGCTGTAACTAATACTGTCCCACTCAGAAACCAATAGAGCTAGCACAGTCCACGCAGATGATCTTTGCAGCAACTATAGAATCATAGAATCACAGAATGGTTTAAGTTGGAAGGGACCTTAAAGATCATCTAGTTCCAACGCCCGCACCATAGGCAGGGACANGCCTCCAGGGACAGGGTCTCCAACACTTCCGGGGGCAACTTGTTCCAGTGTCTCACCACCCTCATGGTGATAGAATTTCTTCCTGATATCTAATCTAAATCTACCCTCTTCCAG
>RSEF01000002.1:89874433-89905384 GCA_003993805.1 Himantopus leucocephalus
TGATGAGATATAGAAGCATAAGAAGCACTATTAACTCTGAAAAAGCTAAGTAGATCTATGGAAATATTTGTAATTTAGATATGGTATGTTCTTTTAGAGATTTCCCTTAAGTATGAATCGCAAAACACGTGTTAAGCATCATCTCATGAATCTTGATAGAAATAATCATGCAATTATTGTTAGGTTAAGTGATCAAAAGCTGCACACAGGCGCGCACACACACAGAGGAGCACAGAGACACAACGGTGAGGAAAAGCCTGAATAACACCCGGCTACTCCCAGGCCCATCACAGGAGCCATCAGCCCACCTTCACAAGCCCAGAGGGGCACAGAGGCACAAAGGCAGGCAGGAACCCAAATTAAGGATGCAGAGGAGGGGACACCCTGTCCAGGCCCCTCTCCGGGCTGTCCCAGGGGACCCTCAGTCCCAGTGCCAGGTGTGACACCCATCCCCATGGGTCATCAGGAACAGCTCTCCAGACCACCTCTTGGACTAAAAGAGGTCACTGCCCAGGGGCATGGGACACGTGATGGATGCAGGGCAATGCAAGACTTATTATGAGATGTTTAGGGCAGGAACCAAAGGAAAGGAAAGGGAGAGGTCATGGTGCTTTGGGGAGAGACAACAGAACAGAGGGAAAATAGAGGGATGAGAGGATAAAAGGAGTCAGTCCAATGTAAACAGCTTACTTGTTGGTACTCTGGCCTGGCCGTGCCCTGTGCCTGACCACTGCAGTCTGTCCTGCCTTCTCATTAAACTCCATTTCTAACTCTTTTTCTTTGTGAGAGACTCTCTAGTCTGTGCAAACGTGTGTGCACGGAGGTCTGCATGCAGCCACTGGGGCACGGCCACAAGCCACGGGGGCCCCTGTGTCAGCAACTGGAGCGAGCGTGGATGTGCAAGTGAGTGTGTGAGCACCAGCGATGACCAAGCGGTACCAGCTGGTGGGTAGGTGACGTGACCCGGGAGACTGCCAGAGGGATGTCTGTGTGTGTGTGCATGGCTGTGAGCGAGGGGGGCTGCACCAGCAGCTGGAGCGGGGCTGGCACGTCCAAGTGCCGGCAGCTGGGGAGACTGGGATCCAGGTGCAGCTACTGGGCAGACTGAACCCAGCTGCTGGAGGGACCCACACAGCACATGTGCACTGATAGATATTCCACTGACAGGCCTTCATCCTGGTCAGCCAGAGAGGGGAGCAGGATGAGGCCATTAGTTCTCTTTGTGTTTGCATGAGTGCTGCGTATGTCGGTCTGTGTGGCCGACCACATATCCATGTATGTATGTTGGATACATCTGTAGAAATGCAGCGCACTTTTGCCAAATAGAGGTCAAATCAGAGTAACCATTTTCCCTTTACAAGACACATGAATTTTCAAGATAGAAGACACACAGATCTTATTTTTTTAACTTCATAGAAAATCCCACACAGTAGAAAACCACTGGTTCCTCCAGAAAAGAGAGGAAAGAATATAACTGCCATCTGTGGAAGAAGATATACAACACAAGCCATAAGGCTCGCGTTGCTGGTAGCAGTCTCGAAGAATCAGTACATAGACAAGACAGCCATACCAGAGGGCTTTTTGTTCATCAGGGGGTACCTGCTGAAAGTGCTCTGAGGGTTGAAACACTTAATGATCCAACTGCTAGGAACCCAATAGCAGGCTTGTAAGTAGCAAAAAAGAGGAAAGCCTGCCACATGCTGTCAAAATTATCTACCTAACTTTTAAAAGCATCCGTAAAATTTAATCTATCAACATTTTCAAAGAATAGGCAGGGCCCGATTACAGCCTGCAGAATCAGGCCCCAAAAGGAGGTGTCTGGGCCACCAACCCCTCCATGCAGGAACAAAGAGGTTCTAGTAGCAGGAGGATTCACCTGGCTGCCAAGTTAAAAATCAATGGGTATGGCCTATTCAGGAAAAAACAAACAAACCAACCCACAGCGGGCTGAAAAGGGGAAAAAAATTACCAATTTCTTAGACACTACAGATCTTAAAACAAATTATACCAAAAGCTCATGAATCAGAAATCAAGCAGGAACCATAATCTGGATGTACACTAATACTAGTTAGTGCATATACACCAGCAGATTACATAAGAATAAGGCAGCAGCTTCATCTTTAACTGTCTCTCGCACATAGAATAAAATTTGTATTGTAATAGGAGACCTCAGCCTAGTTGATGGTAAATGAACAAGATCTTGTGGATATAGCCTTGGAATTTCCCAATTCAAACGTTCTTGAAACTAACAAAATTTTCATTTAGCACTTTTTTTCATCCACCAGGACAGAACATTATCTTAGGATTTATCCAGGCTACCGGGAAGGAACTGATCACACAAGCAAAGACCAAAGGCTACTTACATAAAAGTTGTTACATATTGTTTCTTTTTGCTATATGCATTTTTGAACAGAGTAAAAAAAAAAGTATATATGTACACATGTATGCTGCCCAGTTACAATTTTGTGCCTCTAAAAGGGACCCCTATTACAGTGCTGCAAGGAGCTACCAAAAAATTCCCAAAAGGTAAGGAACACTAGTTTAAAGGAAAAAAAAAAACAAAAACAAACCATGAATGACAGTTTGTAGTGATTTAGCCAAGGTTTGGAAAACATTTAGCCACAGCTAATGAAAGAAAAGATTACAAGAGCAACAAAATTGCTTGTGGAGAGAGTAAAACAACAATATGTTTTTAAAAGACTTTTTTTAAAGACTTTTTTTTTAAAATCACACTCCTCGCATATAACAAAGGGAAAAAGAAAAATGGAAGCTTATAGGATGTTTAATGATTTTGGTTAGCTCTTTTACAACAAATTAAGAACAAAATGACCTCTAACGATAGCATCAACCCATTATGAGATCAGAATGGTTGAGCAGTTGATAATAGAGCAGGAAAAATACAAGTATTTGATTAGAATCTGTTCTGGTTTGAGGAGAAACAGGTTATGTGTTTATAGAAAGGGATGGCAGCGAAATACTTTCCATTCCAGCGATAACTGAAAGGGATGTTAAGTTGCGAAAGTCTTCTGAGCCAAATGCCTTAACACCATAATTAGAGTCATGTTCTCTTGCAGCAGTCCTAACCACCAGGCTCAACAACACCCCCTGCTTGGCAGTAGGATGCTCACCTGGAAAGAGGGGGCAGAATCCTGGATTCCAGACTGTGTGCCTTGTAAGGGTTAGGATTAGAATTTTCAACAGAAAAAAAACAACCAAGCCAACATACATACACAGCTGCTTTTTCATAAAGTGAGACTGGTACACAGGACTCTTTTTCCTCCTCCCTGTCACAGATCCCATAGCTGTGCATTAAACTCCCCACAGAACTGCAAGGTGTTTTACTAAGGATTTTACTGTAGAGCCTGTGTCTCTGTGCTGAGCACTGCAGAACACTAACCTCCTTGTAGCCCTAGCCCCCTGTTAGCATTTGGCACTGCGGCAGCTGCTCCTGGCACGCTAAGGCTAATGTCCACGTTGCAAGAAAGATGTTGACGAAGCACAAGTAAGGACTCAAAGAAGAACTGCGAGTGATGAAAGGCTTAGCTCGTGCAAAAGCAGGCAACTCATTTATTTCACTGACAAACAGGTTATGAGGCAAATTCATGATAGTCTAGAAGTACTCTCATGGGAGAAACAGAAATTGGATATTGTTGTGTCTGTCAGTCTACCGGCCAAAAAGAATGAGATCCAGAAGCTGGGTGACAAGGTGAGACAAATTCCTACTAGGAAAGAGGAACAAAACTTTAACACTGACGGTCAACAACCGTGGAAAAAATAGGAAGGCTTGTGGAAGCCATCTCCATCATTGCCAACTTTTAAACCAAGGTGGATTCCCTCCCCACAAAAGACATGCAGAGGTTAAACAGAAACTAGTTCATGTAACCAGCAGAGAGTGTGTTGAAGGATTCTTTAACCCAGCAGGAGGCTTTTATCTCAGTATCTCTGACAGCAACCAACACCGGATAATCAAGAGCATGCTAAGCCTTTCAGCTTTACTGAAGCCAATTTTGGGTGTAAAACTTTACAGAGGACAAAAAAATGAATGACAAAACCAGTAAGACAGGCTCTGCCAAATGTGAAAATAAGCAAATGCTTCTGAACATTGATTTTTCTCTACTGATGGACTGAAGGTATTATAAACTTCCAAAATGCTATGGGATGCCAGAATTAATGGAAGATGCTGAAAAACTGGAGACAGTCCAGCAGAGGGCTACCAAAAGCATTATAAGGCAGAAGAACTTGACAGAAGAAAGACTGAAAGAATGGGGTTTGTTCAGCCAAGAGAACAGAAGGCTCAGAGGAGATTTAATCAAAGTCTTCCAATACGTAGGAAATAGTTATAAAGGAGATGCGGGTACTTTCTACAGAAGGATACTTGCTATAGGTACAAGATACATATTCTATAATAGCTGATGTTTAGCTACAGGTGGATTTGTTATACCACCGTCTTTCTGTTTCTTAAGTGCATACTACTGGTTCCCTATCTGTCCTCTAGACAAAAAACACATGCCAGAAGGAAAATACTCTGTTTATTGCTAACATTGTCATGTATTTTTTCTGTTTTGTTGAGACAAATCAGTAGCCCCGAAATCAAAATAATATATTTTTGTCAAAGATAAGCGTAGCTCCGCAAGTCAGATTTACTCTACTTAGCCCTGAACGTGTTTCTGTAAGCTTTCTAATTTCAGTCTACTGGTAGTTTCTCATCTCTGGGCATTAGTGACCAAACATTGCAAAGCGGCTTCAGTTCAGGCCTCACCAATATATTTTTTTCTTTTTCCCAAAACACCCCATTCAACGGCATGGTCCTTTTAAACAACTACACCCCGGTTCTCTTTTGTTGTTGTTGTCAGAAATTACACACACTTATTCTACACCAAGTTGAGGTATACCACTGATAAATGTTCTTTCTCTTTTTAGTGTAATCGGTATCTCTAATCTAATCGTTTATTTGTGGTCTCAATTTCTAAAAGCAAAGAACACAAAACAAACATGTTTTTGCTTACACTCCAAAGTATAAACAATAGTAATCTAAAAGTGTACAGAGGGCAAATAAACTGCAATAGTGGCATTTAGTCCCTGCCACACATTCTTAAGAACACAGCGCACTCAGTACTTTCAGCAACTGCCAAACTATTCAGAACATTTAATACGTTTTACAAAGAGAGAATAGAAAATCGATAACATCCTGGAAATTAAACACTCTTAACAAATTTACAAATTGCTCCAAGACTTTCACTCTTTCTGAATGAAACAGGAAGTTACAGAAGAGATGAAAGACACTAATTGTACATCACAGCCCATGATTTATTTCTTTTGAGTTTGGAGACCTGATGTTTCTAAAAATATAACACCTTCTGAAAGTAGTGTTTTAGATATACCAAATTCTAATGGTCTAGAAAGATAGGCAGGAAAAATAAATAAATTCTGCAAACAGCAACTTTAACCAAAAACTCTTTTAGGGAAGGAATGCCAAACATTAATACTGTTTTAGCAGCATATCTATGTCCAGAATAAAAGCCATAGGTCGACATAAAACCAAGAATAACATTCTTCCTGATTTATTCTACTACAATTATCAGTAACTGTATTACTGAATTATTAAAATACTACATTGGGTGCACTTCAATTTCAGTATTCCATATAACACAGATCTGCAGCCATATCTGGAAATAAAATGTATTTTCCTGAACAACAACTTAGAAGGCACGACTTTTGTAAAATTACTGCAATTTTGAAGTTACCCATTGATGCACAATGTTTTTCAAAATGAGGCTCAAGTAGCTTAAAAGGTAAGCAGAAACTATTTGCTTCATTTTTCGCTTTATTCACAATAAATAGCATGATGTCTATCTTGTTCTACTGGTATGTTTATAAAAATGTACTTAACTTTTAAGGTTCAGTGTCATTTTGATGCAAAAGTTAAAATAATTCTGTTTCCCTAAAATGACATAACCATATTAAAAAAACCCCATGAATTTGCTTTTCAAAATAAAACCTAAATTTTTCCTTAAAAATACAGATTCCTATCAATGACAGCTGGGATCATCACAGTACCACAAAAAAAAAAAAATGTAGTATCTCACCGTTTAATAGATCTTCTGCAAGACAGTAAGGAGAAACAACTCCTAATATTTGGATTTTTAAAAATTATTAATCTGCAGTATGCCATGTAGTAAAGTATCAGAGTTGAGATACAAGCCAAGACCCAACTGCAAACACAGATGGGCTCCCTCACTGTCGTAGAGTCTGGAGCCAGCCAGTCCCTTTCAATCAGGGGGCCCAACCAGGAGGAGGCTCTAAAATTCCTACAAATGGCTGAGAATTACAGAAGGAGGGTAAGCCCTACAGCAGACTTGGAGAGGGCAATGTCTTCACAACAGATCTTCAATCCAGCAGACCTCAGGGTTTTCAAAGGAACAATGCTTTTTTGAGTCAAAGATAACACTGACATCTGAAAAAATCCTTGGTCTTGGAAGTTAGGCTTTAATGAGGTGAAGAGAGGAGCAATGTGGTTTACATACCAGAGTGGTAATGCATCTACCACAGTATGGCTGCATCACATAATTTTTCGAGCAATGTTAGTTTTCACATTGGTAAGTGCTACGTGGCTGTAGATTCTACCACTTAAGTGTGTTATGCAGCAAGACATAACTTTACTGGCACCCTCATTATCAGAAATTGACGACCTGTGAATTAAGTCTGTAGCCATTCAGAAATGAAGAGAGAAATAAGTTTATACTCCTAAGCACCCACTGAGGCACTCCTGGCTCATTTACCAGGCGATTCAGTGCACAATTAATCATTAATTCCACAAAGCACCTACCTGCCAAACCAAGTGTTCCTTTACAACAGCTGTACCTGATAGACAGACGCTCAGCACAATCGTATGAGATGCAGAGGTCAAGACGCTGGCAACTATAGCGTCCCTCATGTTGAAGGGCAGCATGGTATACACCACAAAAATAATGAACAAGAAAAATGAGACCTGTGCAAGACAGCAAGACAGAAAAGAAGCATGTCAAATTCACTTTGGAATAACATTTAAAAAGTAGCATTTAATTTTCAACTGTCTTCAGCATAAAGTTACACATCATTTTTTTACAGGAAAGTTACTGCTAACCACTGCAGCAAATTGATTTAGGAAGAATTCATTTTAAAAAGTGTTGGAAAATTTACATTATATTTGATCCTAAAAGTTCAGTTTCAAGATTCCACATCCTGGTTCGAGAACTACACAATACTCCAAACGTTTCAAATTTAACTTCAAATTTATCTTTTCTAATTTTAATTTCATTAACACTCTGTTTACAGTTAGAGTGTAGTTCTCCTGGGATTAGTGGTTTCTGATTGTGAACTGCAGTACAAAACAATTTGCCAAAACCCTCCACAGGGCCTAAATTTCAATGCAGAGGAATTTCATTCATCCTCATGCACTAAAAAGTCACAGTTTAATATCACATCACATTATGCAAAAAAGCCCAAGTTCAGCCAAGCATTTTGGTTTAGTAAGATTATACTTCACGTGTATCTACATGATGTATGTCAAATTCCACTAAAACATTACATTTTAAGGTAATACATTTATTTGGACATGAAAAACAACCACAGCCCATAGGCAGAATTTACCATTAGCTTCTTTTAAAGGGTACTAGCATCCACACTAAATTTATGGAACAAATTCTCCAAATGCACAACCCAACCTGTAACAGCACAAGGGATTCCTTTGCTATACATACAAAAGATTATACATTTGATTGTATGCATGTGTTCCAAGTGCCACCACATATTTGAGAAAATGTAACTAGATTTGGAACTGTCCTGGTTTCAGGGTTGCCCAAACCATGACAGGGACACAGATTTTGCACACATAAGTAGGTAGGCACTTCTGACAATGTGCCAGCTTGCGTATAATTGTATCCCTTCATAAGCCTTTCCATCAATTTTATTTGACTTATAAGCCTATTCACCACCTAACAGTTGTATACACAGTATTTAACCCAGAAAGCTCCCAAGCAATTATGAACAATAATCATTTGCTGCTCACGTCTCTTATTGTCAGTTTGTTTTCTTTACATCTGCATGTGATGATTCCATAGTCAAAACTGAACCCTAACGTATGTGTATCTGGAAGACAGTGGAGGCGTTCTTCTCCATCATGGAGACAGAATTGGATGGAGAAGGAAGTCCACATCTGTTTTCCATTCATCTTTCTCCAATTCCTCCACTAAGATTAACACAACTCCTTCCTGACCAGTCATACTCTTTTTGATGCTGCACAACTGTCCTGTATGCTTAAGAGTCAGAAAGTTCAATGGCATGAAATGGAATAGAACTGCAAAGGACATGAGGGGTAATATGAAAATAAAGTAACAAAAAGGCAAAGGGAAAACTTTGCTTCTCTACTCTTCCAATCTACCAGCTCATAGCACAAGGAAACAGAAGTGTTTGGTATCTGTTTAGTTTCAGTCCTCCCTAAAAGTTTTAACTGTGATCAGATGTTGCTAACACCAACAGCAAAGAAAGGGTGTACGAACTTGGTCTAGATACGAGAAGGGTTATGTAGGTGTGATGTTTTTAAGTTGTCCTGGCTGGGTAAAAATCAACGGTGATACTGAGAGAATTAACTGGTAGTCTCAAAACTTGGGAAAGATGTAGAAAGCTCTGGCAGGCTACAAAAGGGAAACACAGCATGTGCCTTTGAAGGGCTGGGAAAAAGGCTAAGGAATTAAAAACTGGCCATTTCCTGGAGCGACAATAAAACAATTCATAATCAAGGGTTCTGAAAGTGAGGAAAAACTTAAGTAACAGCCAACATGATTTTGCTGAGAACAAATCATGTTAAAGAAATCTCACCTTCTTCTATTATGGTAACAGGCATCAGGGTAGCGGAAAAACCTGAATAATGAGTGAGGCAGCAACAAGGGATGTGAAAAGTCCTCTAATATAGGCATAAGATGAATGGATGCCAGAGGCAAAATACCTTACCAGCATGTAAGACCAGATGCCTAAGACATGTTTCCAGTTAAATAATGGTTTGAAACAGAATCCTGGACCCTAGTCCTGGAAGAAGGATTTCAAATGCTTCCAATCCCAATGACTTTTAACAAAAACAAGGTTTTGTTGTTTTTAAGTTTAGCTTTCTAATCAACTAGGGGGAAGATGGCATTTACATATTTGTGAGAATTTTATTATTAGAAAATAAGAAATTACCCTTTTCTAACCATCTTGTCATCAAAAAATAGAACTTGCATATTTTTTGTGCTTGAATATGGTTTGACTTTATAGCCAGACTGGATGATCTACCCCACTTGTGAGGTACGTAGGATCATAGAATTGTTTAGGTTGGAAAACACCTTTAAGATCACCAAGTCCAACCATTAACCCAGCACTAGCAAGTCCACCACTAAACCGTGTCCCTAAGCAGCACATCTACACATCTTTTAAATACCTCCAGGGATGGTGACTCAACTACTTCCCTAAAACTCATTAGTGGATATAAGATATAGTATGATGATGCTGCTTGTCAACTTTGACATAAAACAGGATACTAAGCAAACAAAAAAAATTTGGTATATTGCAGTGCTTCTAGTGGTATCAGCTGTATCAGCTTCAAATTTATTATACTGCTATGAACAAGTATCCCTTCTTTAAGTTACCCCACTACTTTCCTTGGTCAAAATATATGGATAATTTCAACCTTCCACAACTACAAATAGAGAGAGATTGTAGAAATTTCAGCCCCTTTTGTCACTACATATTCAGACCTCAAATTCTCTGTTGCTCGTCATCAAATAGGGTGAGTTGGACTGGAACTGTGTTAAAGAACACTTGATAACAAATTGATCTGTCAATTCTTATATTTGCATCTTGAAATTTGGGTCTGAGAATGCTGTTACAAAGCAGGAGAGTTAATAGTCATGCTAAGACGGAAATGCTCATCCAAAATGCATGTAGGAATGGCTCCTGTCAATAGTTCTTGATTCTTGGCCACACTGCTCTTATTTCCAGTAATGGTCTAATGACCCAAGGACTTGCGAGTTCCATTTATCACAGAGGTTTCTTTTTTATTTTACCGTGGCTCAAGAATATTCTCCCCAAGTACCCTGCAATAAGATGCTGCTACTCGTCATCTTGATAGCAGACATTCGTAGTGTGTAAGGCTTGGGCATATTTCAAAACGTCGCTGTATTTAAGTTTGCTACTGTAGAAGTCAATAACTCAAAGGCTTCTGAGTTGGGTGGTTCTTCAGGTAGAAAGAGGAGGCAGGCTTTCTGGACTGAGTCACAGTCTGCAGAATGGACAGCGGCCCTTGACTCTTTTCATGATCTTTTTGTAAGAATTAGCAGATTATTGCTGACACAAACATTAAAAAGCAGTGATGCCAAGCTCTGAAGGACCTCACTATCCCATTGCAAGAGTTGCTAATGTGCATTACACACATGTCTGCATTTGGTGTGTGCACCCCTCAGTAAACACAGTATTAATTTACAGTGCACTATTTTTGACGCTATGAAAAGCAGCCTGTTCCATCAAAGCGTGCCATAACCACAAAGCCTGTCACTGTTTTGAAACTGTGTTGGAAGGAATCTTTGATGTGAGTCATCACTAGGACTGCCTAGTTGAAACACGCTTTTCGTCCTGATCTGAACTTAGATTGCTTTAGGAATTTGATTCTCAGCGACCTTTTTGATGAGTTTATGTTATCCATACCTTGGAGATGGGGAGTATTTGGGCATTGATGGTATGCATCACAGCACGTAGCATTCGCTTTTCATTAACACTGGTGTAACATCTTACAGAGAAGTATGCGGCTTTCCCGCTTTGATTGAGGGGTATCCAGGACTCTTGCCCATCATTTTTGACTGTCATAGCTTAGCAAACTCTGTGTGAGTGTGTTTGCTGCTTCAGGCATCCCTTCTCCACACTTCAGGAGTGCCACATTTTCATCTCCTATGTAAGCAGTTCTTTTCTACAGCAATTTTACGAGCTATGAGCTGCCATAGTGTGGCTGTCTAGATAGGTATGTAACAGACTATCTTTCTGCAGATTTTGTGCAGCTTTAATGTTACCTTAATAATTTACCTTAATTGGTTTTGGGGTTTTGGGGGGTTTTTGTTTGTGGGGTTTTTTGTATTTATTTTTATTTTTTTTATCTAAGGCCAGAGAGAAAGGGATCAGAGCATGTTGTTAAAACCAAAGCATTGTCTTCCCATGCCACCCTAAAATAAAACCAGACATATTTAACTCTGGCTAAGACCTTGCTGCATACTCTTCAGACAATACCACACAATTCTAAAGTAAACGTCAATTAAATTAATGCATTTAAAAAGTGGAAAATCAAAAGAGATCCAAATCATAGAATCATAGAATCATAGAATCGTTAAGGTTGGAAGGGACCTTTCGGATCATCTAGTCCAACCATTAACCTAACCTGACAAAACCACATCTAAACCATATCCCCAAGTACCTTGTCTACCCTTTTTTTAAACACCTCCAGGGATGGTGAATCCACCACATCCCACAATGATCACCACAATGATTGTACAGTATATGTAAACAGACTGAATTCCAAAGCAATGAAAAGTAATTTCACTTGGACTATTAATGAGGTAATTTTACAACACTCAAGCACTTGTGCCTCAAATTTAAAACGAGTCTAATAAGAACATACATTGAAAATATTTTCAAAGTTGCCCTAAAAATGAAGAAATATACACAGCTGGGAAAGAAGCATAAATTGCATAAAAACCTAACCTGGCTAGAAAGGATCTGAAAGTCCATGTTAAAATATGCATGCTTGCACATACACAGAAAATATGAGCAATGACAGCAATTAGTTTAATTCAGAATTATAATAAGCTAGCAAGGGCAGAAGATGAATAAACTACATTTCAGGAGATCCAAGGAGATTTTTCTGCATGTTAGGCATGAAAGAAGTCTAACAGTGAATTTGATCAATTATTATAAGAGAATATAAAAATGTTAATTATAATAAAGAAAAAGCAGAACCATCAAATAAAAATGTCTGTTCTCTATTAAGAGAAAAAAATAAATGATACATCTACATTATGCTAAAGAATAATTGTGGTACAGTTTTCTGTTCCAAAATATTAGCTTATGAGTATATACAGCCACAGACACTAATGTTGAGATATTTTTAAACAGCAGGCCAAATAAACTATGCTCAAGCATCTTATAAGAGTTCTGGATTATGTATGTTGATAATCAGTACCTCCCAAACACCAGAACAGTTCCAGCGAACTGGAGGAAAATTGGATTGGTAAAAGGTAACTATAGGAAGTGAAAAAAGCAAATAAATGCTCAACTTTTACACTGAAGGGACCGCGTTGGAGAACTCGGAGAATTTATTGAATGTCTTCCTAAATGTTTTGTAAAAAGGAGCAGAATAGTGATGTGGCAATGTTTGATAGGTTTTTAATATTATTCAGGGTATTCAAAAGCAACAACACATAGGAAAAGTTGCAGAAGTGCCTCACACTACTGTGACTGGGCCATAAAATAGCAGATGAAACCCAACACAAATGCAAAATAGTAGGCATGGGGAAAACAACTTTAACTGAACACTTACAAAAGCAGCTTTCACCTTAGTTGCTACAAACTCAGAAAAAGATACAGGAGTCACTGTGAGCAGCTCTTTGAAAAAACAAATGATAGCAGTGGTTGAAAAGGCAAATAAAAGGGCAGCAATTATTTGGAAAAGAATAGAGAATCAAGCATCATGATGACATTGTATGAACCCATTATGTGCATATTTCTTGATTAGCTCATGCAATTCTTTTCTCCCCATCTTAAAAAAAATCCAAAGAACAAACCCCCATGTTGATAACATCCCCCACTAAGCCTTCTCTTCTCCAGGCTGAACAGCCCCAGCTCGCTCAGCCTTTCTTCAAATGAAAGATGTTCCAGTCCCTCAGTCATCTTTGTGGCTCTTCACTGGACTCACTCCAGTAAATCCATATTTCTCTTGTACTGGGGAGCCCAGGACTGGACCCAGCACTCCAGATTTGGAGTCACCAGTACTGAGTAGTGGGGAAAGATCATCTCCCTTGACCTGCTGGCATGGCTCTTCCTAATGTAGCCCAGGGCATGATTGCATAACCACGTCCAGCAAAGTACCACCCAAAACCCTGAGGAAGCCTAAGCCCTGACAGACCTATGCCTCTGTCGTACTGACCCATGAGAACTTTGCAACTATCAGAATACACAAGATGTTTCAGAGACCTGGGTACGGTACCCAGTAACCCGCAGCTTCCCAGGGAAGGAGGGCATGTCTCTCCCTGACCTTAACTACTATCAAGAAGGTATGCAGATGATAACATTGAGAAGAGTAGTCACTTCCCCCAGAGAGCAGGAGACCTCCTTCCCTTGAGACATGCAAGGGTCAGCAAAGGACAACACCCCTGGTGAGCTGATGTTTGGTGTGGCAGGTGTCACTATGAGGGGAAAATAACCAGAAGCATGATAAAGAGTCATGGTTGGTGTATATCTGGTAGAAAAAACTGGAATAGTGAAGAGCTTGAACAAAGGTAACTTGGATTTCCTTTGCACAGATCAATAGTGCACAGATCAATAGTGTCATTTAACAGCTCAAGACAGAGTCTGCTGCAAAGGAAAGACGTGGTAAATTGAAATGACTGAACAGTATGACTCCACTTACAGAAACGTGATAACCTGAACAGATGGGTTTTTTTCAAATTATGTTTTTTTCCTAAGCATTTTTTGTAGGGAAAACCAGAGAAGAAACACAAGACATCACCAAGGAAAGGAGCCTCTCAATGACTTCCATGAAATACTGTGACTGTATACAGAGCGGTAATAGCATAATGTTAATAAAAAGGAAGGAAGCAGATTTCTTCTTTAAGAGAGCTGCCAAAATAGGACGTAACACCTCCTTGAAAAATTTTATTAATCATGAAAACAACATGCCTAGAAGTGTATGATGTCGGAAGAGTGGACAAAACCATGTTCAGGTAATCTAAACTTTGAGGGGAAAAAAACAAGGAAAAAATTATAGCATTTGTCACGAGGCTAAGACAGGTTTTGTAGCACTTACTAAAAAATCTGTGTTATCCTGCTGTGACACCTGCCTTTCCCAAAGGTATTCAAATCATCTGCTAATACATTCCCAAAGACTTTAATACAGGGTGAGATTACCACTTTGGTTGTTGCACAGTGCCTTTGGGACCTCAGCCTTTCATATTGATCAGAGCTTTCTATTTGCAACCCTGGCTGTTATGTTCATGGACCTGCACATGTCAACCCAAACAGTGTCACTGTGGTGGGTTCTCATGGGAAAGGATTGCCATTGGAGTGGGTATCACCTCTTTTTTCCCCTTTTCCCCTCTCTTCAGTTGCGGGTTTTGGTTTACATTAGGGGACCCATAACAGCCAAGTAGTGTGCAGCACCTGCCACATGCTCTAGTCAGTACTAACAGCATCACATACAGGAGCAATCATCTGGGAGTATGAGCAGGTCCTGAAGAAAACCCCACAGTCACTATGGGAAAAGTACTACAGGGAGAACCAACCACCGCACTAGAGAGGACACACAGGGAAGGATGCTCATCTGGGGTCCCCTGATGCTTGTCCTCCCAGCTGGCCACTGGGGAGTATTTGTCCTTTCCCTTTTCTCTCTCTCTCTCCTATTTTGCTTGTGTTTCTTCACCACTAGAGTCAAGGCCATCAGCTACAAACCCTGCCAATAAATCTCTGTGCATGGCAACTTGTCCCAACATCCTTTACGCAACATTGTGGTTTTCAAAAACTGAGGGGAATGACAAAGTGATTTCCAGCTTCAGAAAGTGGTGAGGTTTTGGTAGCCACTAAGACTACACCATTTACGTGAACCCTGGGGAGCAACAGTGCTAGCAACCTGGATGCTGCTTCCTTAAGAAGAAAGTACTGCTGCTGTGCATGAGGCAGCCCAGGTTTCCTTTCCCCTTTCACTCCAGCCAAACCTTTTGGCAGGGCAAAAGGCACAGGTGCCACATGCAAAGGCTGAACATTAACGTAGGAATGGACACAAGTACCAAACCTAGTAATAGTTTAATAATAATAATCATCATCATCATCGCCATCACCATCTCTTTTCCAGTTTTGACATGTAAAAATTGCATGTTTTTTACTCATAACACCCCCCAAAGCAAAACAGAAAGAGGGAGAGAGTACTCATACATTTATTTCCCACTGCCCCATTTTTAAAACACCGTTTTTTAGGAAAACTAATCCCTACTAGATTCATGGATAGAGATCAAAGATGTTCATTCTCTTATAGAGATTTATTTCCAATTGCAATTCAAGAAAAAGATGTGGGTAAAATAATTTCATGGTAATTCATAGAAATTCGACCTGTCTTGATAACATACATAGGCCTTCATTTGAGAAGGTCTGTTACAGGTTTGGCCTTTTTTACATAAAGACTGAAGGAGGAAAAAAGATTAAACTGGGGAGAAAGTACACAGAAATTATATTAAGGCTTGAATTCAACCTGACAGCCAAGCAGATTCACCATTAGCACAGTCATCCCAAACTTCTCTCACTGCCTGCCTTTACACTGTTCAAGGTCAAATGCTTTTCTCAGCTCAGGTTTTCACAGGGAGCTTCTTTTCCTCCTAAATCCAAACCTTGTTGTCATAATGCAGGTGGGGTTTGTGCTCCAGAGACTTTTGTGGATTTCTTTTGGAACGGTGAGTATAGTGATGTGGAAATCAATCAAAAATGATAATACAGATAATGTCTTCATTGCTGAGAAATTCTCAGCTGAATTTCACACACACACACACACGCTTTGTTATGGAAATGAAAAATATAATCCTGGTCATTTGCGTATATAAGTAAATAATTATAAACTGATATTACTTTAATGTCACATCTGCATTTAAAACAATACTATGTAAAATTTAAAGCAAATTTTCAACAGAGACCAGCAGGGGAGCATAACCTCAGGCTGGGTGATTTTAATAATCTTAATAATCCTGATTTTAAATACAGAGTCCTTCACATTAGAAATATTGTAATTATTTTTATAAAGTGTTTATTGATTTAATGAATAATGTAGGCCCAAATACTCATGGACTAGTGATCATGTGCAACTCTTAATTGTAGCTAACTTTTAGTTACAAAGGGATTCATTATGTAGCTATAGGATTAGCTGAACGTGGTAGACTAAATTAATCTCAGCAGGATGAATACAGAGAAAAAGTTATTCCAGTCTGTTTTAACAAGCATGGCGTTTCATGTATCACTGCGTTGCAAATATTAAAATTAGTCAACAACTAATTTACATGTTATTTTGCAGAGGGTTCCAGCCATTGCTTTGTGAAAAGATTGTGTTATTTTGTTTCACACTTTCCTTTTCACACCTTTCACACCACAAAGCTTTTTCTCCTCAAAAGTTTCCAGTGGAACAATTTGTATGGAAGTCTGAGTCCCCAAAGGAAAAAACAGCATACTCAACATCCGCAAAAACTTGTCAGAAGTTCTCAGGAATCAGAATAGCACCTTTTTACAGTGAAATGTATACAGGCAGTGTATACCACACACACCACAGGAAAATTTATCTGAATTAAACAATGAAATATTTGGCATGTTCCTCCACTTAATAGAATCATAGAGTAATTTAGGTTGGAAGAGACCTCTGGAGGTCATCCAGTCTAACCTCCTGGCTGGTTTCGAAGGCAGATAAAGTTCAGATTACTTCACAGAATGGGCACAAATCTTGAATTAATTTATTCTTGTCTACCAAAACTATATGTGCTCTTATACAGTGATGAGTTAATTAAAGAAAAGCTTTAAACATAAAAAACTGAACCGCTCTTGAATATTTTTTTCTTATAGCAGGAAATAACATTTGTATTATCAATAATGATGTTCAGTTTTGCAAGTGAACAGAACAAGGCAATTCCCCCCAAATGAAAGGAACAATTTTCTTTTCTTTTTTGACATACCCAATCCCAAATCACTGTCAGAGCCAGACCCCCAAATCCAGTCACATTCCTGATCTTAGCAGATATGACTCGAAGAAAGTAACTGCCAAAATTAGAAGAGTCACAAAGTGTTAAATAAATGGTCACATTCCGCTTAAATTATGCCACAGTCTCACTGAATGGAACTTTGCCCGTGAAAAAATAGCTGGAAAATAAAGGCAAGAATTTCCAGGTACTTTTGGGAGTGCAATGATGAAAGAGACACTCCAACAGAAGCATGAAACAGAAACGCGCTCATCACAGTTATTACAACACCACAGTAGTGATCTCTCCTTTTTTCTATCTGATTGTTCACATGCACAGAAATCGATGGAAATGCACAGACATCCACATTAACAGATACGGCTAAATGCTACCTCCTAATAAATGTTTGTGGATCATACTGCAGAAATCAATGGAAACCATGCATGGCTTGTAGAAGAATACAGTCATAAGACGATATTCTCAATATATTTCTGAGGAGACTGGCCAACTACAATTGAGAGCTCTATGCCAAAATCCAAAGTCACTGCTGACCTGATTTAGTGCTAACAAAATAAATGAAAAAAATATGCTGTGCACTTCAGAGGCAGCTGGACTTCACACCACCTCCATGACAGCTGAAGTGAAAAAATCTATTCTTGCATGCAATTCAAAGGCTTAAGCATTTAAATAAGCCAGAGAAATAAACTGAAGTTTAAACTAAACATAGGTCCTGCACTTCTTTCCCAGGTAGCCTATCCAGAGGACTAACACATCACCATCACCAACAAATCTATGCCAACGTATATTCTTACACAGCCTAAGTTGCCTCATTCCTTCTCCCTGAATGGATTTGGCTGCCTGATACAGAGGAATCTTATGACACCCAGCATGAAGAAAGCTTCACTCAGGTCAGGGGCAAATGTTTCCTCTGTTTTAGTTTGTGCTCTCCCACATGGAAAAAAAGGGGAACTACTTGGGAACAACAGGATATATTTTTGCTTCTACCCATTAGCATGCCAACTGTCTCCCTCTATTGCAGTGGCAGGTTAAAAGTCAGCCATAGCAAAGTCACTGATTATCACTGTGTCTAATCTAAACCACTAAGCCACAGGTATTAATTCCACTTAAATGACTGGATAAAGCAAGATTCACGAGCTACAGCTGTAACATACAATGTAAGATTCAAAGACTGAAAAGACTATGCACAGAGTGTGAACACTGCCCTGACCGGTGAAGGAGAGTGCTTCACCTCACATTGGCCTGGTGATTTGTAGGTTAATAATTTAATGCAGCACCGGGTCTTTCAACACTCCAGTGAGAGGGGACTTAATAACTATCTCTGCCATCAGGTAGGAACGGCTTTATCCAGGCAAGAAAGGAGAAAAGGATGATGATGTGAATCTGAACAGAACCACAGGCCAGGTTGGCTGTAAAAGAAACATACACATCCAGATCAAATTTCTGTTCCCTGAATAAAAATGTAGAGTTTGCGTAAGAACAGGTTTCCTGTGCATAAGAACATGATGCCCAGCTGCATGATTAGATGGATGCTGCAAACAACCAGACAGAATGAGAGATGCTTTGGAGTTGAGCTAAGGATAACAAACCTAAGTGGGGTCTTCCTTTACTTGTTGTCTTCCATCTCAAAAACGTTTGCAACTGTGTAGCTTTCTGTTTTCCTGTTGTGTAAACAAATCGCTTATTTTACAATTATTTTAACCTGGGTTGTGTTATGGGTAACTGCCAAATACAATCCCTGCCAAAGTGGTAATCCTTAAAAATGAGATACTGAATCACACTCTCATAGCGCTCAGTACAACTCCTGAGAATGTAAAAATAAGTGTCAAGCCAGATAAAATGCTTGGAAACTGGGTCAGCAGGAGTTTGTATGGAAGAGATGTCTTCTGATGATAAGCACAGACCAATGACTTTAGAAACACATGAGCAACGACTTTACCTCCAAGAGCCTTCCGGCAAACTTGGAGCACCTATGAAGATAATTCAGTTTATTTAATCTATTCCCTTGCATCAGGAATCATAATTCACATCTGGGTTTTTTTCCATTCATGCTAAGGACGTCAGTGAAACCAATATAGCTTCACCAAAATGACAAGCGGGTGACACAGAACAACTAATTCTAATACACTGGATGTTCAAATTCGTTGATAGTTATGTATCTCCAAATTTTACAGATGCTACTATTTTAAGATGCAACATAACTATGTCAGGAACATGATTCAGCAATCGCTAAGCTCTGAGGAGTCACAGACAGGTTAGATAAATATCATTATCCTTGGTGCTTGAAATAAGCCAGTGTATGTCACTACACCCTAACAGCACCTGAAAGAGGTATGTCAGTACTTACCAAGGAGGGGAAATGTAGAGAAAATCACATAACACAAGACTTCAGCGTTCCCATACTCATACTTCTAAAAATTCATAAAAGTACTTCTGAACTCCCATTGCAACATCTAATTATACACATTTTACAGACACCATAATTATTTCACCAGTACGACAGAAGAAATCTGAAACAGAACTCCACAGCTCTGAGACGCAATTTTCTACACTTTGAGGTACTAATGGACAAATCTCAGCATTATTTTGCATCCAGTCCACCTCTGCAAGCAGCTTTCTCCTACAGGAATAGTTTAATAAAAGCTTTAGTGACAAATGGAAAGAAGTATGAATTAAAGATGCCAGGATTAAAACTTAAAAACAGGCCACTACAAAAAGTGGGGCTTTCAGTGGCACCTTTTACAGTTATTGCTTCTCTAAAAAACAGCTCTCATAAGAGAGAGCTAACTACATTTGCAAGGCTGACAATATTTGTCATCACTGTACTGAAGTTGAATAAAAAGATAATTTATGTATACCCTCATCTATTTCTAGGCAAAATTATCATTATTCCAATTATAATTTTCTTTTTACCACAGACATTATAATTTTTATTCCTGAGACATTTTTAGTGTATATAACAGCCATGCAAATGCTTCTTTTCCAGATCAGGGCATTTTCATTTTCATCTTCATATGAGAGAATATGTTCTCTACAGTACAACACACAAATTCTCAGACTAAGGAAAACCCTCCTGGCCCCTGGCACCAAAGCCTAACAGTACAATGTCCAGTGATATTACTACAGATATGTGCAAGGATTTTGCCTGATTGCACCCTGGATATTCATGGCCTAAAGGATTAAATTTGCCGATTCCTTTCACTCCTATCAACGTCATGGGAATGCGTCAGTTTTCCCTTGTTGTGCTGTAAAATTATAAAAAGGACGTACTTCTTTCTCAGTAATTTCCTTCTCAAGTGTTACCAACATGAGAGAGATTTTTTTTTTCTGTAAACATACAAAAACTATGCCCTCCGGAGTCAGTGTATCTTTATCATATGTGAAAAAAACAGAGTAAAGTAACTTTGACTTTTACCACAGCACACATCCCACGGAAAAGGGAAAAAAAAAATGCACTGTTCTGTTGCTGCCACGCTCTGACAGATGTTTCCATACTACATGATGGGGGAAAAAAAGGTACAATTTAATGCAGATGGGATTGAACGGGGCTAGGAAACGTTGAGAATGCAAGAGTTCCCNATTTTTTTTTTCTGTAAACATACAAAAACTATGCCCTCCGGAGTCAGTGTATCTTTATCATATGTGAAAAAAACAGAGTAAAGTAACTTTGACTTTTACCACAGCACACATCCCACGGAAAAGGGAAAAAAAAAATGCACTGTTCTGTTGCTGCCACGCTCTGACAGATGTTTCCATACTACATGATGGGGGAAAAAAAGGTACAATTTAATGCAGATGGGATTGAATGGGGCTAGGAAACGTTGAGAATGCAAGAGTTCCCCTTCCATCCTCACGCATGAAAAGCCAAATGTCTCATGACCTTTGAAACTTTTTAGTCAAGCTGTTCTACGAGTTTGACTTATCTCAAAATGATAGCCAGACATCTTAGATACTATACTTGCCACTGTTAATGAAATAATNAGATACTATACTTGCCACTGTTAATGCAATAATAATGCTTTGTATCCCATGATTTTCTTTTACACAAACAGCAGAACAGAAAATCTTGTTGGGGAGGGAAAATTCTTCATTCTGTTCCCACCTGGTTATACTAAGTTGGTAGCGTGGGAGTTATTTTTGATATACAATAGTATGAGACAAGAATCAAGTTTGATAAGTTAGGAACAGGTTTGGATTCAGGCAGTCAACCCAAAATTTCTAAACTTGTTCATTTTTATATTTTATTGACTTTGCACATTTTTAGTATGCTCATTTAACTCATTGCAGTAGCTGGGCAATAGCTAAAAAAAATCTTGGAGAAATGATCAATAAATTGAAATTGAAGCAAGGAGAGGTGCAACCCCCCAAAACTTCAGAATGCAAATAAGTAGAAGTGAAAATATTTCAGTTAAAATGTTATCATATGGGAGAAAATTATGTTATATGTCTAAAATGAATGAGAAATCACAGTGCACATTAGCTAGAGAATGATTTTATCAACAATGCTTTTCTTTTGCAATATAGTGAAGCATTTTTTCTTAAATCCACTTATCTTTGTCCCATCCTTCTTTAGGCACACAGACATTCACATACTTAGGATTAGGCACTGAAATAAAATAAACAGTACAACGGTTTCTGCAAAACTGGTCATTCTCAGTATGCTTTATCTTCTCTCCCTCCCCCCTTCACACTTCTTCCTATTACAGTTTGCAAATACTGAACCAAACATTCAAGTTTTGCCTGACCAAAAGAATCACAGATAATCTGCCAAGAAACCGAGGAGCATCAGTGCCATTTCTAATGTGGAGCCTATGGGAGAGGCAGCCCACAGAGCTGCAAATGCTTCCAGAGCTCCACCTTGAGCGAGGCAACCTCTGCGCTACTCAGGTAAGTAATAATGTTAAATGATTTCATCTGTCCTGCAATATTCCACATGCTTTGCAGAAAAATATCTTAAAGGTATTTGACAGAGCTCTGCACATGCTATCACAAGTGGAAGTTTGAAATGGGGAAGAATTGATAGGTTTTATAGCTCTTACACAGCCACCTAAGATGGGTTATCAATATCTAACATCACAGTTCAAAGGTTCAATACATTCGATCCTGCTAGGGATAGACAGAGGCTCTGGGCAATGATCAAAACCCAGGAATCTCCCTTTTCAAAGGGTACTAAATAACTATTTTTAGCCTGGGTATGTTATCCTATGTATAAAGAAAATGTCTCTGCATTTTCAGTGTAAGAATATGAAGGATTATAATGTCCACTGTAGAAACACTCCCCTCTGTTCCCAAAGGCACTACCCTCTGTCCCCAAATGCCTGCTAATGTCATAAAATACAGTTACAGAGACAGACAAAATCCCAAGGCTCCAAAGCAGCCAGGCATCCCTCTTCCCAGGTGCTGCTCTTCCTTCATGATGACATCAAGTCTTTGCCTCTTCCAGTCCCTGTTTGGTTTGGGGTTAGGGGGAGGGAGTTGGGGGTTTTGATTGACTGGCAGCAGCACAAAGGTGGACACTAGGAACAGTTAACTCTGCCTTAAAAACAAAGGAAAAACCCGCAGGCCCGAGCCAAGAAGGTGAAATAATTTGCAGAAAAGGGAAGAAGGAAGCTGATAACTGGGAAATAGCTGTAATGTTGCCAGACTATGACACAGTAAAAGAAAAGAAAAGAGAAATGTCCATACTTTTCATGGCAGCATGCTGGACCTGAGGTTTATAAGCCTTTCTTCTTAACATGTTGTTGCAGGCAAAATGCTCTCAACTTGTGAGATTTTTACTTAATTAATTGCCAGCTAACGCCAACTTCTGATCACTCCTTTGGTTATTGGAGAAAAAAAAGAACACGAACAGCTAAGCCAGCACTGCCCTGGCATGGGACACCCAGAGCCAGTGTCCCTCAGGGTGTCCCTGCCCCGACACGGGTCACCCATGGCCACAGTCTCTCCAGAAGGGCGCCCATTTGGGATGGAGCACCTTATTCCAGGAGGACACCTCCAGCCATATGTCTCATCAGCAGCTTCTCCCTCTCCATGTCTCCCCCAGAGCATCTCCCCGCTTGCCTCTCCCCCCGGGCAGCGGCTGTCACTCCAGAGGTGCACAGGCTGCTTTGGCTGGCACGCGATGGGGGGCTCACACCAGTGTCAGAGCCGTCTGGACCCCACTGTGACCAGCACAGGGCACCCTGCTGCCCCCGCTGCCAACCCCTGCCATGCCTGCCCCATACACGTCCCCAAGCCGCTCANTTTGGCTGGCACGCGATGGGGGGCTCACACCAGTGTCAGAGCCGTCTGGACCCCGCTGTGACCAGCACAGGGCACCCTGCTGCCCCCGCTGCCAATCCCTGCCATGTCTGCCCCATACGCGTCCCCAAGCCGCGCGNCCATACACGTCCCCAAGCCGCTCAGTTACATGGTGTATCTTCTGAGTTTCGGTTACTGTTAGCTTGCTGCTTGTGAAAACAAAAAGAGTCTTCTGTCCTCATTTATATATAATTGTTCTCATTTGTAAATAATTAAATGTGCAAATGCATATTTACAAGAATCTATCGCTCGACGACTGTTTGAATTTATTTCTAAGTAAGCCGGGTAAAAGTTCTCAAGCGCTTTCCCACACAAACCTATCAGACTTATACAGCTGTCAGTACCAGGCGGAAGAATAGTTTATCACACAGAAAATGCCTACTTTTTAAATATGGTGCAACACAGATACTTCTGCATGCACTACCAGAGTGGAAAAGAAATCTAAACAGGACACAAAGGCTTCCATTAAGGCCAGAAATGGAAAACAAAGTGATAATAATTTAGTTACGAGGCTAGAAAAGGGTAATAAATATCACTACATATTCATAGCGCTACTTAATTAAATAAAAATTATTAAAGCCCAGTATTTTGGAACATTCCACTTCCCCACTTTTCAGTGATTTGTATTGCAGGAAAGCTTAAAAATGAACGAGCATTGGGCAGGCACAAGTCTGCACCCAAACTAAGCTCCACTGAGGTTCCTGGGCTCCGGTTGTATTTGTTTCTCGTTCATAACAAAAAGCTCCTCCTGCTGGATCGTGTGAGGTAGTCTCCCTCCCAGATGAGTAATTCCATATCGGAAACCCTGTACCACAGATTTACAGAGCAGAAATATATACAACCAGGGCACTGATGTTAAGAAAAAACTAAGTAAAGCTAAGCTAAGCTTTTCCAAGCAAAGCAAAGCATAGCTGAGTATATATTCCACAGCAGCAAAGACGCAAGTCTCATTCATGTCACTCAGTAATTATGACAAGTGCCCACTCATGCTGTAGAAACAAATTTAAAAGAAATCCGTTTGTCTTTTCAAGATGAAATACTCTATCAAGGTGCCTTTGTTTGTCCAGAAACTCTGAAATGAGCCATTAAAATTTACAAGCAAAAGTCAAACTGACTTTCAAATTTTCCTTTTGATCTTGGTAAATAAGGAAATGAAATTCCAAATAAAAATTCCATTGTTTACAAATCTAAGTCTGTTTGATTACATCAATAATAAACTAAGAAAATAATTTAAAACTGTTGGGGTTTTTTAATGGCATTGTTGCTTTGAAGGCTTCCTTTGGAGAAACCAAAATCTGCTGCTTTAAGCACTTCTCTTAGACAAATAAGTAGCTCCACTGACCTTAGAAATAAAACACTTCACACCTCCTGATGTGTCATTAATTCCATCCTCTGGGGAGGTCATGGAAAAATAATAATTAATGTACTGCCAGAAAATGGTCTCAGATTTAAGGCCGTTTCCTTAGCTACCAATTGATGTGTTAGTTATTTTCCTTTTATTAAATGTGTAAATCAATGGTCACTATTTTTTAATGGGGATAGTAAATAGCTTTTTGATTTAAACTGACAACTTTAGACCTGGACCCACATCTCTGCTCAATAATAATATTCTCTTGAAATGCTAGCCTATATGTCAAACAAAAGCCTCAAACATAGATTCTGCTTTTATTAAAAGGATTATTCTTTTAATTTTCCTCTATGAGTTCTAACTTTTTTACAAAAACTTTCAAACCACATAAGATTTTCACTTTAATCAGTGAATTTTCACTTGATACTCCAACCCGTGAAAGCTTGAAGAGCCATCTGCTTTCTTCTCTGAAGAATTAATGTAAGGCAGTAATGTTGGAAAGGTAGCTAAAATTCCCTAGGAACAGCAATACAGCATTCTCTTCCTTACACCTTTCTCACTGCTTTTCTCATGTTTTTCTTTCTTTAATTTTAGATTTGCAAAGCAAGAATAAACAAAGACACTGCTCTCAGAATGCCAGGTTATTTGGCACAATTAAAAGTACTCCCAGAGAAATGTCACATCACAATAAGATTAGTTACCAGCAGCACATTATATGGTTTCTTTCCTGTTCTCATTTAAATCGTTTCACAGTAATTTACTTCTTCAAAGGCTTATTTAAGACAGGTGTTATTGTGTCCTAGTGGTAAAAAATTTGGCCTTGAATTTTCTGGTTTTACTGCTTAACAAAATCCAAACAAACAACTTTTTCTCTTTCTTGTCTTCCTCTAGGACCCCATTTACCAGTTGTTCTCAGACAAAAACTAGAACAGTGACAAGACACTGATACAGCATTTCTAGTCTATTTTGTCTTCTCTCGGACATACTTCCCTCTTCAAAAAAGCTAGCAAGCCTAAATAATACAGAAGCACTGTTAAAACCTGTGGTTCTGCAGAAAAAAAAGACACCCTTCATACAAACTGTAAGACTAGATGCCTGGAGAGAAGAGAGCCTTGAAGAGTGAATAGAAAAGGAGCCAGGAGGAGAGGAGTAAAGGGGCTTGGGGTCACCACTCCACCTTCTTGAATGTGATCATCATCATTCCTCAGGGGAAATCAGAGCCGCAGCTTCCCAAACACTGCCAATTCAGTGGCGCATTTACATTTCAGCAGCGGCGGTATAAAACTCACCTCCCTGAGCCCTCAGTCCTCTTCCATAGCATGTCCCCATGCTAACGTATGCAAGCAAAGCTAGTGGACAACCCCCCCCAGAAATGGCCTTTTCAGGGACATCCTCTTGTGAGGGCAGTAACAATATCACAGTGCCTCTGTATTGATGAAAGAAGACACAGTGCTTGCTGGAGTGAAAATGATCCTCCAGATGATCCGACTCTTTTCCTTACTTACACTAACTCAGTGAATACTTGCATTACTGAAGCTACAGCAGCTGCCTGCTACCACCGATAAGCGAGAAGAATCAAGCTGTGCAAGACTGGTGAAATGCTTTCTCAACAAAAATGTCAAGGTTTTGCAGCAGTCCTATGCTAAAATACGTTTCCATTTACTATTCCAGTGCAAATGCTCTTCTGTAACAGCAATTTGAACTCATGATGCACACATTAATGAAATGTTACTGTTGTTTTCATCAAAACAGAGTGCCAATATAATGCAAAATTCTATTGATGTTTCATTTTCAGATTGCTGTCTTCTATAGATGTCTTCTGAGAATAAGGAACTAAGATGCAGCATTCCGAGTTACTCATTCTGCCAGCGAGCTCCCCATTCATCTCTGCCAAGAACAAATTCGTTCTGATTCAACCATTCCTCTTACTTCCACTCCTGAGACGTTACCTACAGCTTATGGCAATCAAGAAAAAAGTGTGTGTTGATCTACTTGTGAAATAAAGACAAATCACTAACTACCGTGGAGTTTGGTTAAAAACACTGCATGCCACCATCTTCTCTTTTTGATGCAATACTTTAGGCTTTGTACTGATTTATGAAAGGTGGGAAAAGGATGAGCAATGCAATGGCATCGTATGGTTACTCATTCGCAGGGTAGGGAATTAACCAGGACCTTTCATCCATCCAACTCACAATTTTCCTTATGTGGCAGTACAGTTGTACTGGTATGTTTAGTAAGCTCGTCCATTGAAAAAAGACATCTGGAAGAGGTTGAAACTTGATTTAGAAGGGAAAATGGTCCCAGTTGTTGGGGGGGGTTGGCGGGTGTTCTTTCTTATCAAAAGACCAGGGTCTTTTTGCACATCCTGATTACTTCCCAAATTGCCCTTTCCCAAGCACTTTCTTGAAGTGTCCTTGCATTTTCAGGCTCAGCATTGTTCACACAAATCTTTCTGCCGCCAAACCAAAGATAATCTTTATCTTTTATTGCTGTACTGCTTCCCAAGCAGTCAAAAAAAAAACCAAGGCAAAAAAAAACAGAAAAGAAAAAAGACCAAACAAAATCATCAGATTGGCTTTGCTTCAGACAGAAAAATACTTATTTCCCCCTGATTTCTGGTTTACTTACATGCAGATTACACCCTGTTTTGTCCTAGCTCTTCTGTCTACAGTCATCAAGGCCAGAAATCTAGTCTTCTTAGATGAAAGCTAGGATTGCCTGATGCTAAAGTCTGTGGCTGTTTTACTGACAATCCTAAGACACAAAATTAAAAATACTTACATTCTCTCCTCTTTCTAAATTTGCCTTTTACTTCCTTTATTTATTTATCTTAAAAAAAGAAAACCCCACACCTTCTTTCCACTCATCTTTCATCTTCTCCGCAACATCATGAATGTTCCAAAAGATGCGGTTTCTTCCCCCTTCCAGTGCTCTCCTCTACTGAAGGAAAGCAGTATTTCTTACTTCTGAAAGTGACTTCTCAGTTTACAATGAGAACTCTGAAGACAGAGGTCAAGCATCCCACCGGGAAAAACCTCTACTGGGCACGCACAATGTACACCTGGGTGAAAGCTGCCATGCTGGGTGGAAGAGATGTGCACCCAGAGCCTTCACACCCTACCTAGGAAGATAACCCCATTGCTCCTGGTAGAGCACGCTGCAGCTCCTTCCTTCTCCATGTGTCTGGATTTCCTTCCAAAGGAAATGGCAATGTGGAAAGAACAATACGCACCCAGGTCTTGTCAAAACGTGCCGTTCGGCCAGGATTCAACCATAGGTATCAGGTCTACAAGGCATACCACAGAGTAAATCAGAGGCCTAAACGATATAAAGGCTGGCTTGCTTTCTCTGTCTGTCTTTGAGGCCTTCTTCTTGCTCAAGAACAGTAACACCAAAGACTATTTAAGAAACTGTTAGGCAACATCTCAATGGCCAGTCACTTCTCAGAAATAGGGATAGTAGCTTCAAAAGAGCTTCAAACAACCGGAACTAGACAATACTGCTAACCTGCTGGTAGACTCAACCTGTTGTCAAAATGAAACTCTGACTTTTCAAAGGCAAGACCAAAGAGTTTATGAAATGATTCAAACACAGGAGGGCCCAGGAGGCCACCCAGGAGGGGAAGGGTTTGAGGAAACATACAGGGAGGGAGATGACAGCTCATCTCCAAGGAAGATCATCAAACGCGTAACACACCTGCAGCCAGCTGTACCGTATCTGCTAGCCAGGAACAACTTCAGACCATCAGCCTACAGGGGTGTACAAAATGGTGAACAAACCTTCTCAACCACCGCCAAACAAACCAGCTTCAGAAACAGAAACTTTTACCCATTCAAGACTCAGAAAAACTTATTTTGGAGAAAAAATGGCGGCCAAAATTTAAAAAAGCACTCAAGTGGTTATACTATGTAGACACCTAAAATGTACTGAACATTTAAGCAATGGAGATTTTTTACCTAGTAATTAGAGTTATAAAAAAGAGGGACTATTATGCGGCACAGTATTTTTAAGTATCCTGCAGACCACACGGAAAATATCACATCAACTTGCCTAGGTTTAATCATATGAAACCTCCTACTGAAGTTCTCATCAACAGTAAAAGCACCAGTTATAAACCAGTCCTCCCCTCACATATGAAAGACAGCTGTCCATCGAGAGTACCAATTTATTCCACCCAAATCTGGAAAAAAATTAACTCCACTGAAAATATTAAAAACTCTACTTTCAACTCAATTTAAGCAATGACAACCATAAGATCAATACAGTACTGACAAGCGCTACACTTCTGCTTCCCTTCCGTTACTAATGTCACACCATTTCTCAGTAGGACTGATGCCATGCAGCACTTATTTTTCAACATTGACAAAAAATAGGTAACAAAAATCTGTAACACATAGATCAGTTTTCTTCTAAGTAATAGAAAAGTAAAGCTCAGTTCTTTGCCTGATTTTCATTTACACAATCATGCAAAAAAGCATTATTTTCTGTTAAGTAATCCATATCATCTTGAGATGATTTGCTCAACAGAAGGGAAAACCAGGTTTTCTCTTATCCCTTATGCTAGCCTGCGAATGAATCAATAAACTATTAATTTTTATATATAATTTCAAGAAGATATTCTCTTTAGAAGCCATATTTTGCAAGATAATAATTGTTTTGAAATGAGAAACCTCTTTTACAGGCTTTTCTAGGAGAACAGGAAGATCTAGTGCTTTGCAGAAGGCTCCCAGACATCTTTACAGTACAGGCAACATATTTATAGGGATGGTTTATCTCACGAAGCCATTACTCACCTATTGGCAATTGCAGAGACCAAATTCATTCCCAACTGTGAAACATCCCCTAGCAACTTCAGGGGCTGTTTACATATGGGAAAATAACATTGAGATCATAGCTAAAAATTTTAAACTCTGCTCAGCTCATCTTTGGTTTTTGAAAAGACCTATGCACAAGTCATCTCCTACTCTTCATACAGGGATTACAAGCCATGCTGATTACCCACAAACTTGAACAAGCTGAGAAATGGTAATATTTGTGCAGAAGAAAGGCATATGCATAAAGTGTCTGCGTATTGATAGTATGAGAGTTTGGGGGAAAAATTAGCAATTATCAACCACTCAGGTAGAAATAAGAATATGTTACTGATTTATTCATAATGACTTCTAAAATAGTTTTTTCGACAGTGCTGGTTGTTTTTTTCTTCCCTGAGCATCCCCTAGATTTCAATCAATATATACTAGCGACAGAGTCAGCCTTAGCCAGGAACTTACCAAGTACTAACACAGTTCTCTCTGTTTATTTTGCTGTCGGGACTGCAGCTGCCCACGGTGAATGAAAAGATGCCTGGCTCTCATAAATATTTGCTGTTGGTGTAACTTCTTTCACTGACCCTGTTTTCAAGACTAACGACTTTCATTTCTAGTACAGCATCTTTCAGTAGGTTATTCACTCAGCAAAGCTACAGCAGTGTATCAGTCTAAACACACTCGGTGCCTGGCCTTCAGCGCTCATGAAACATGAATTTAAATACAAGGTAAAATATCTACTTCAAAGTCAGTCATATTTTACACTGATCTTCTGTTACAGAAGAATTCAGTCCTTAGTGGTTTGGGGTTAGGGAGAGGCGGAAGCTACCGTCTTAGGAGAGATTTAGTCTCTCAGTTTTACCAAGGAGCATATATAAATTCAGGCAAAGCAATGACCCATACAATTTCTCTAAACAATTCACGTTTCTGAATGCACAAAATCCTTGCGGAAGTGCCCGGGAAGAACTCTATTTTAAGGCTGACATTCTAAAATCGGCATCAAAAGATATCTGCAGTCCTGTTTTCCTCTAAAAGCTGATGTTTAAAATCAGTCAGAAATTTCAGACAGAATAACTGTTTAACCTTCAGACTTCTTGGCAGTTTTTGCTTGCTTTTTCTGTGCACTTTTTAAGATAAAATGTGGTTCTTGAAGAAATCATTCCTTGGCAGTCCTGTTTTTCATTACTGACCAAGTTACCTGCAAGAAAATGTTGCCTGTCCTGCTAAAGCAGGAATCTTAAATACATCACATAATACAAAGAATTTTTTTGAATGGTTGGATTTAGTATTTTTTATCAACAGGTAAAATAATTAAATGGACACGCAGATAAAAGTTAACACACATAAAACATGTTACATTATAATAAAGTGTATGTGCTGCTCACACAAACATAACTGGTCTATACAAGGTGGCAGCTACAGAGGACAAACCTAGAAACAGTAAAAGAAGAAACCAACCATACCTGGTCCTCATTCAATGTCATATTTTCTTTCTGGTTTGTGG
>RSEF01000002.1:89905484-89936587 GCA_003993805.1 Himantopus leucocephalus
AATCCCTTCCCCATCCTAGGAAAGAAATCTCTAGCTACTATTTACAGTTCTGAAGCTCCAATCAAGTACAGATAGCTAGATACATATAAATCACATATCTGCGCCCAGGTTCTGGGGACTGCATAGCACAAAATAATGTGCATATTCAGTTAGACTTTTGTTGCAGCTGAAAACGGAAAGCGTATCTGCATGAAGATTATATTCACAAAGTACACTTGAAGTTAAGGCTCTGATGCATCTGACAGGAGCAGCGGGTCCAGATTGTACTGCAAATCTGTATGTATTGTTCCATGCATGTGGTTACTTCTGTGTTTGTTATCATCACTGTCCAGTATCATATGAAGGCAGACAAACAGAAAAGGTCAGTGTTTTCATACTGTGTAATGACTGGATATTATCCTTACACTCACCAGGACTATACTGGAAGTATTAATTTGTGTCATTTTTTTAGTTGTCTAAGTCATAGCCTGAATCCTGTGAGGGAAACCTTCAATTCAACCGAAACTAAGTAGTATTGTCTTCTGTGGGTTGCTACGCACATTAATGCCAACCTTCAGAGCATTTCACCAACGACTCATAGCTCGGTGCTCTCCGCCAGCAGTGACAACTGATCAGTGCTGGTAACACTTAAAAGAGAGGCAGAGAAAACAGCTCCAGAAACGTGTGCTCTTCTCCCACTCTAGTATCTTTAGACTGAGCACCTGCTGCTGTAAATCCTACTTAAGATTGCCTCTGCTAGGAAATACAAACAGCAGTCTCCCCATCACCCCCCTGCCGTAGGGTGCTCTGCCATGCCCCGTGGCCCGTTCCCCGCCGTGGTCCCGGCTCACCGTGTGGGGTGGACAGCAGCCCCCAGCGCTCACTCCTGCCAGCCAACACTGAGCAAACCAGTAGCACGCAACGCTCCTTCGTGCTAGCCAGCGCTGGTGCGGCACAACGCCTGCCCGCTGCACAGGGGACAATGGAAGAGGAGAACAGGTCTGCCTGCAGTGATTGCAGCCAGACCCCATATGTACTCATCCTGATTCAGCAAAAAGGTACCCCATTTCTTGGTCCAGATAACAATTCAAGTATCGCTGAGGATAAAACATGCTCTTTCCCTTTCTCACTGTACTGATGGCACAGAAGCTCATTATCACCATCCTTTGACCTAAAACATACTGCCTTCTCCATGCCCACTTTCTCTCACATCCACATGGATTAAACATTGGAACAGGCTGCCCAGGGAAGGGGTCATCCCTGGAGATATTTAAAAGACGTGTAGATGTGGCGCTTAGGGACATCATTTAGCGGTGGACTTGGTAGTGTTAGGTTAATGGTTGGACTCAATGATCTTAAGGGTCTTTTCCAACCTAAAGGATTCTATGACTATAGCTGTCCTCCAAATAACCAGCTGCACGGGCACGCATCAAACCACCCACTCTGTTCCCCAATTTGTCAGTTTATATGTCTTGCTACAGGCAAAACTATGCTGGAGGTGACCATCACACCTTGATAACCTCAGCCAAATGGGAACGCTCTGACTTCTTTCTTATCTGTTTTCCTACGCTATTTAATTATTTTCAACCAACACCGCGAGCACATCTCTGACGCAGCCACGAAGGCTTGTCCAGCTGGAAGAGCTGCCAGAGCCGGCCCCGATCAGCAGACTGGCAGGCAAAAACACTGGAGGCAGTGGCAGCAGCACGACATCACTGCCAGTTCCCCAGCCCTGCCCGAGCTCCGGCTGCACCGCGGGGTCCTTCCTCAGCCTGCCCCGCACAGGCTTTGCACGCTCTTTGCCACTTCTGCCTTCACCTAGGCTTGCCACCTTGTGTGCTCTCCCAAATCAACACTGGATGGGAATACTCTCTCTACAGCATTACTTTGATCCATCTCAAAGCGGTCCTTGGAGGTGTTACGCTGCTTCTGAACTGCAAAATTATGACGCTGCCGAAACGCCGCTGCGACAAGTGATCGATTCTGCTTTGCAAGGGCTCCCTGAAAAATCTGAGAGGTAAACGCTCGTGACAGCCGCTACTCCACAAATACGATCCAATGAGGAACTGCCAGTACTTCCACCAAAATTATCACAGTTGTTACAAGTGGCTCAATTTATTCTCCTACAGGAAAAACCTTCACTTTTGACTATCAATATAGACAAAAGAGTAGTTTTCAGCTGTAAAAGCTGCTGCTTTTACAGAAACATACAAAATATGCCAGATGAAGTAATTCACTATTCCATGTTACCTCAAAAAAGTACACTATTCCAGGGGAGAAGGAAGATATTTTATTAAATCTCATATTCTGCAAGTGGTAAATTGATTCTTTCTCACATCAAAGCACCTCAAGTGGGAAGCTGAGACACTAAGTAGAGAATTCAACAGTTCTTGGCTTCTGAGACCGATGCTTTTCTGTGTGCCTTACTGTTTTTTAAGGAATGAAATAAAAATAAAGATGAATTTAAAAAAATATTAAATCATTGCAATATGGCATGCAATTTGGCTAAACACATTCTCTCTTGGAAATCCAGGGTAATCAGGGCCAAACAAACATTATTGTTGATATATTTAATAACCTGTCATTTTTTTATTCATCTGAAAGCAATCTATTGAAGGCTTCATCACAAATCTGAACGAAGTTGGTAACAGACGGTATCCGTATCTCATTTGAAATGTAAATGAGTCATTCTTGTCTTTTGGGGACTAGGATAGAAGAGACTGCTCTTCAGTCTTGTAGTTAAAAATAACTTTCCACTCGTCACACACAATATCCCCTTTAATGATCCCTGCTTAGTATTACTTTCATGATGACCTATTAAACAAATGGGGACATGACGCATCCTCCAAAATTCAAGGAAAGTCAGATATTTAAAATGAAAATAAGCACGTGTAACGCAAGACCGGGTATTGCATTACATCTAAAAATATCATACTAAGATTCAGGTAACAAAAAAAGGACAAAATAGGTGTCTGAGATGCTGCACAGAAGGGCTTTGAACTACTGCCATTCCTGGACGCTGCTCCAGGGAAAATCTCCTACTCGGCTTCAGACCCTGCCGAACATTGGAATTGTTCCAGATGGTTCCTCAGCTGTTCTCCCTTCCCTTAGAATAAGCTGAAAAGCCATTACCCCCTGAGTGCGAGGAGGCTAGATCATATGTCACCTTTGCCTGTATTCATGCAAATATCTTCTGATAATCATGATAAAATGCTTGCCCAAGCACAATAGATTAATGATTGCAACATATTCACTCTCGACTGTGCTCTTCTACGGTAGTTTGTCAACATTAAAACTATGTAAATGTCAAAGTGGACAACGGCAATGCATCATCTGGGAATTTCTAACTGTAGTAATCTAATTACAACCTTTATAACATTGTTTTCTCACTGCAAGAGGTTTAAATTGTAATGAAGAACTTGAGAACAATCTTAAAGGAGGCTTCTTTGTAGCTTTTAAGCCAGTTTTCTGGACTGGAGATGGAACAAAGCCTTTCGCCAGGAGGACGGAAGGACAGATTGGATGAGAGATGCTATTCTGGGAAAGATTCCACTCTGGATACGTTGGTGGAAAGAATCACTGCCCCACACCCCGCTTGCCCCATTTTGGGGGTGCTGCACACTAAGAGGCATGTAGAAACAGTCTCTTCAGCTATATCTTCAGCTATATCTGAATTAACTCAAATACGAGAGGCTGCATCAGTGTGCTAACTACAATATTATAGCAGGGTTAATTTACTGTGTTGACAAGGTCCACTGTCAGCGATTCCCAAACCTTTGGGACCAGACAGGACTGCCTACCATAAAATTACTAGGCAGCGAGGTGGGGAAGAAGCTCTCACAAATCTGTGGTGATTATGTCTTAATACCGCATAATGATTTATGATCTGCTTTACTTCAGATGTTTTTATGCATTCACAGAAATTACATACTTCAGTCATTAAGGTTTTTTTAACTCCCCACATTTTTTTAATATTACTTTTTCTCCAGTAGTAGAAACCTTTTCTTTTTAACAAAACCTGAGAGACATAAACTAGCATATTCTGTAAGTTGCCTAAATATTTCAGGTATGCACTATCCTTCAAGTTGAAATGAAAATTAGTGAGATGGTAACTTGAAAATCAGAATGAATTATTTGAAACGTTTCAGAAATTTTGAACAAGTTTAACTGTATCATGAACAGACCTGCCATGTCCTACTCTTTTCCAGCCCTTAAGTCTTGTCCAAAATGATTTGATAAATAACACCTGTCTGAATATTTAAACCATTCCAGAGCAGAAGTTGTAGATGTGCTTCTTTAAAGACCCACCTGACAAAGCAGACACAGCTATTTTTAAAGACCAATGACAGGCTGCTAATCTGCTGGCAAGCAGTGGAATACCATGCCACAGTGGAGTGAGAAACTACAGTACCATTGATGCTTGAGCAGAAAAAACTGTGGCAAAAACTGAGGATGGGAACCCTAAGAAGTAAGGGACAGAGACACAGCCCAAACGTGGAGCAGGGAACCTTGTCTTTGGGTTTTCTGCCTAGGAGGACTTAAAAAGGATGAATGGAAGGAATGGGAGGAATTACTGAGAAAGAAGTTTGGGAAAAATTTAGGAGATCCTCTGGAACAGGAGGAGTTGGGTATAGGAGTCGGGGTTTGTTGGAGAAGTGAGAGAGTCGAGCTTTCAAGGAAAAGGGGTGGGAGTCCAGGAGCAGAAGACGTTTCTGGATAACAAGGACCTGGGCTTCCACGGGGCGGCTTGGCAGCTCTGCTTGCTCAGGCACCAGTGTTACCGTGGTTTCTCACCCCACCAGCTGCCTAGTGCTGCCCCTTCCCTACCTTGTGGCTTCAGTTGTGAAAAACATATAGCGCTAAATATTAAAGTTCTGTAAAATTAATTCAACACTAAAAATACTCCCAATATCTCTAGTCAGAAAAACAATGACACTAAGAAAGTGTCACTAGTTTGAAAACTGAAAAATAAGATCTTCAAGTAGTAATTTACTTAATAGTAAGAAGAAACCTAACTAGAACAACATTTCAATTGCATAGACACAACTATGAGTCTTTTACTGTGCAGTTGCAGTTTAGGCGATGGCTTCTTTTGGAGGATCTCAAAACTGCTCAGGATGAAGGAGGGTTAGAGCACTGCAGTTTTAAACAAGTGTTGGGAGATCATGTAGCTACTCTACAGTTCAATAATGATGATGGTCATACTTTGCCAGTTCAGGGGATACTGAAAAGGTGACTTCACTAAAAACCATTACATTGGGTTCGTAAATGTGGGGTTTTTTTAATTCCAAGTATAACAAAATACAGAAAAGTCAACTGGGGAAAAAGCAAAAACTTCACTTTTATTATGGGTAAGTCACTGAAGCCATCACATTTTCAGCTATATTTCATAAGAAGAACATTTTTAGACAATTTTTTTTGGCCAAAAATTTCTTTGCTTTAAAAAATATTCTAAAATTGTGACAAGTTTAATGTATTACTTCATATTGCATGACTTAAACAACAGACCTTGCCTAAAAAGAATTACTTCCTTATGCATATTCTGCATTAAAATTAATCTATTCAAAACACACTCCCCCTCTTGCTAGGGTTATTTTTTTTTCAGACACCTGGAAAGTCATATTAATATTATAATTCTACTGGGAGGTGTCCCTGCCCATGGCAGGGGTTTGGAACTAGTTGATCTTTAAGGTCCCCTCCAACCTAAACCATTCTATGATTCTATGAATATTAGTGTGCCAAGTGTTAAATTGTATTTAAAAATACATAAGATAAATTTCAGTATGTAAAGTACATGATGATGTGGGGTATTTAGGAAGCGATTTCCTTAACAGCAAGAAACATTACTATAGCCGCATAATAATAAGACACAGCAGACCAAAATGCATAATATTGTGGACTGTCTGTACTTCAGAATTGTTCCAATTTTTATAACTCCTATAGTATTTTTGCAGATTGTTGTTTGCCATCCCATTTCTATCCATTGCCACTGAGTATACAAATAACAGAGTTGAAAGTCCATTTCCTGTAGACGCAAAACACAGGCTGCTCTTTGCCTACTCAACCAGGGATTTTATTTACCATTGGGTTATACTAACTTATCCCTAACTGAGGATTATATTCTTTTCCAGTTTTAACTCAACCCTTCTTACTTCTTTACCTTTCCCTTCAGCCATTCTCCCTCTGTGCTGCTGCCCAGGAACCATCTGTTGTCCAGGACTGTGTGACCAACTTTCCCAGCTCCCAGAAAGAAGGGAAACACAAGAGTATCGAGGAAAGCTGGCTGCTAAAAAATCAATAGGCACCACTTTCACACAAGCCGTTACTTCGCCTGCATGCCCAGATCTCCACGCTGCAGGAGTGGAGGTGCACAGCCTTCACTGCGCTTCTAGGTGGCTTCTTCCAAGTAGTGAAACCCCACGGACTGGGATCAACCCCCAGGAGTTGTGGCCAGTCTACCTTGCATCCCCCATCCTCCTCAACAACTTTACACAGCAACTCCAACGTTTCTCCAGCATCTGCTTCTCAGCCTGTGCACACCGAACGGCAGCCACCTGCCTGTGGGTGCAGGTCCCACCTCATGGAAAAAGCGGGAGGCAGAAGACAGACACGGCAGTTGGTAGCGGGCTTTCATCCTGACTTCAGTCCTCTCCCACTGTCACTGAGACTCCATCGTCAACAAAGGGATACGTCTGGCCTGGCAATCTCATTCTGTTTTGATAAAACATGTTTTTAAAAAACCCCAAACAAACTCCAAAACACTCTCATGTCAAATCGCAACACAATTGCAGAAGTATTGAAAACTGAAACCTGTCATTTTATTAAATAAATCCCATTTTATTGATAAATCCCTACAATATGTGGTTGCTCAGCATAGTATAAAATGCGAATACAAACCCTACAACACCACAAGAGACAAAGTTGTTCTATTCTGCATTTCTACATTATGTGAAATCACTAATCTGTGACTGCTATCACTAGCTATATAATGAATCACAGAAATTATGCAAATTATGTGGATCCAGAAAGATTTTCCATTTGAAGCTGACTTCAGTGGCTACTACGTGTTCCTGCAATACTGTAAAATGCCGTTTGCAGAATGTTCACAAGGCTTGAGAAAAGTAGTACTTATTGAAATGTGGTTAAAAGTAAATAAGGAGAGGTGAGAAGAAAAGGAATTAAAAGGTATTAAAGTACAGATTATTTTGCTCGCCCTTCTGGAGAAATATATCCTGTAACCACCTGCCTATATCACCAATGATTATGAAACTCTTATGCTCATCTAGAGCAGATTATGTGGTAGCATAGAAATAAATATGATTCACACATGACAATGTGCATTTATTGCACTTTTCAGCATTTAGGGCTTTCTCATCACTCAGTATTTCACTTTCCAGTCTGCACCTTACCAAAGAAATACGATTTCCCAATTTTCCTTGTGCACCAACCTGACGTTTTAATGGAATTCAATATATAAATTAATGTCATGTTATCAACATACTTTCCTTCCCTTGTCAATACCCTGGGTCATCCAGTAGACCTGGCAGTTCCACATTGGACCTGACAAAGACCCAAAATCATATTTGATATTCTTAAATAAGTTTCTAAATGCTGAGTAAATTCAGGTTATTGCAAGAAGAAAATAAAAAGCATCCATGTGTATCTAAGTAAGGCTGTAATCTCATCTATGTGAAAGTCATTTAAAACACCAGATTATATTCGTTTGTAAATGTGTGTAAGTAATATGTACACACTGACGGGAACTGTCATTAGATAACATATGCAGTCATAATGGGTAATTATGACATGAGTTTTTTAGTTCGTCGTGGAAAGTAGAAGCTTTCAGGCACAAGTATGTTTAATATGATTTATTTAGATTTTCACCTTCTTTATCCGAGAGACTGTTTAATCCATTTCCCTCATCACTGTAAATTATTTGGAAAAAAATTCAATGATCAAGACTAACAACAGCATAATAAAGAAAAATTTATACAATACTGTCACATAAGAAGTACAATCCTATTTACTTAGGATCAATTTGATCCCAAATTAACAAAATAAAAATAAACTAAAAATAAAATAAAACAAAACAGAATCTTAAAGATAAAACCATAATCTTTTGCTTGCTTGTATTACCAACAAAGAGAAAAAACCTTGCCACACAGCTCTTATCTTTTTTGGGGGCAGGGGGCAGAACTGCAAGTGTGGTCAAGAGGAATATGACAGAACTCTAATTGAGCCCTTGGATATTTCAACTTGCAACACTATCGCTGTCACTAATGACACCTAAAAATTGTTATTTACGTAAACTCATCTGTATTGATTAAGGCAAAAAATACTGTTATGAAGACTGCAGTTGGCTGCAAGACAAAAAAATACAGGGTGATGAAAAATCATGATGTATTAAATTGAAGAAAGGCTGTCTTCATTAATAAGTGGGAGAGGAGACAAGGAGACAACTGTCATGGCAAATATAAGAAGGTGATGCAAACTTAGGAGGAAATGTATGAAAGAGCAAGCTCAAAAATGAATACAAAGGAACTGTGAAATAACCAAAACAAGCAGAAAATAGTCAAAGGACATTAATACTATAAATGTGCAAACTGATAAATGAGAGAGACCTGCTCAAACTGGGATATTACAAGAAGGAAAAAAAACTAGAAAGCACTAATGTGGAAAGAGACTGCAGATTACAAAATGCTAATTACTTTGCAATGCCAGATGAGGACATGAGAAAGGGAGACTGTAGTTACTGCCTAAGTCATCTCTCCACCTGCCATCTTGAATATGATTCTGCCAAAACAAAGATATTTTCAAATCAGGTAAATGTTACAGAAATCAGAACTTTAAGAAGAGATCCAGGTTTGACGATTTAAGCAAAGAGAATGTGCTGAAAAGTAAGATACAGAATTTATATACATATGTAACTTAGCTAACATGGTATGTACAAGAAGCAAGTAAGAAAAATGCAATCCAACATGATTGATATGTAGTCAAATTTTAAACTGTTCAAACTAACTTTTCCAGAACAATATAATTCAAGAACTTAAGATATTACACAGCATTGACACTACTGATAAATGTGTTATTTTACAGGAAGTTTATTTTAAGCTATAAATCAATAAGAAGCTTTGTAGTAGTAGTAACAGAAAGAAAGCCTTTTTCCTAACTGGCACAACAGCACATGCTGCCTTGCATGAAAATATGATTATTTTTTTTAAGCCTTGTGAATGCATGTATGTGGAAGGACAGAGGGTGGGGGTCTTTTCCCTGATACACTGAAAATGTTTTTCTCCCACTGCCAGTGATATTGGGCTGTGTGCAATTCTCTTGGCTTTTTGGTTGCTCTGAACGAAACCTCTAGCATTTCAGTTCGTTGGGTTTGGGGGTTTTTTGTGTTGTTGTTTTTTGGGTTTTTTTTTTAAAAACATATCGCTGTCCCAGATTCCCCAAACCAATGAAGTCGAGCCTGGGCTTCTGCTTACACTACTTAATGTTGGCTGTTCTCACCTTGCACGTTCAGATGAACTGGGGCGACTGTGCCTCTTCCTTGTGCAAGGATGAGCAGTAGCCACTACTGTGGTAAGACTAAGACGATCTGATCAATGCTTCTTCTTAGCACCCAAGCACTTCTTGTTTTTGCAGAAGAAACAAAGCTTTTAAAAGACACAGTTCTGACTGGTAGCTAAGTTCCTGTGGTAGTGACCCAGGAGGCTCAGCTTTTCCACAGTAATGAAGCTGGGAGATGTTGTGTCCTTCTCCCCAGTTTGGATCTCCCAAGTAGTTACTGGTTCCCTTTTGAAAGACTGCTCCTTTTGAAACCTGCCAAAGTCCTCTTGCCTTTCCTGTTCTCAGCCCTTCTCATATCAACGTGTAAATCAGTCTCATACGTTACCTCAAGAGGTAGCAAAATCATAAAAGATAAATCCTGCTGGGATTGTCCCTCTGCAGCACTGAAATGTTTTCTGAGAATTGACTATTATCTTGGTCCATTATTTTTCTCCTTCCTGTTTTTCTAGACAGTCTATTACTGAATTAAGCCAATATAAACATAAAAGCTATGTCCCAATAAACAAGCGACATACAGTGCTTTGTATACAAGAAAATTATTTGTTCACATAGTAAAACAGAAGAAAAAAAATCACTAAATGAACATGAATAATCTCTTGAACACAGATCTGTTTTCTAGTTCTCAATAAATCTACAATTTATAATTTATCTATTATTTATAACTTACATTTTAATTACACATTATTCTTAAAAACCTGAACTTACACACATCTGAAATCATACAGTAACACAAATCTAGAACATAATTATATTTGTGTATTTAAGACATCTACAAAAATTTATTCATACAGATTTTTCAAATTATATTTTTTCATACGAATATAGAAAACAAACATACATCTTCTACAACTCATACTGAGTGAGCATTATTACATCAAATGCATTTCAACTTCTTTACCTCTTACTTTTGTAAAACTCTATAAATGGCTTAGAGGGTCTAACCACACTGGCGAATCAGTTGTAAATGCTACCAAAAAACTTAAGATGTCTTTTGTGCTGCAAAACCTCTTTCTGGCATCTATCAGAACTAAGACATGCTACAGACACAAAATTGGTTTAAATTCAGTTCTAAGATCATGGTTTTTAATTTTAGTAACAAGAAATAAAAGACCACTATAGTAAAAATATTTGTGACTAATTAAAGTAGGAGATGATACATCTCTCATGTATTTTATTTCCATTTCATTACTGAACCAGCCCATCCTTATTTATGGGTTACCAGGATGAAAAGTATGCTTAGCACCTTGCCTGTCAACAAATTAGTAACCAGCAGAACATACCACTTTCTTTCAAATATTAATTAACTTAATGTAAGCGATGTTTCCTAAAATCTACATATTATTACAGATTTGTATACTGGAAAATGAAACTGAAAGGTATTTCAAAACCAGCCTATTACAAACTGCAAGCACATCGGGGAAAATTCTGTTACCTGCTTCCTAGACTAAAAGAGAAGTGATCCTCTGACAATCCAAATACTAAGATTCATGCATTTAGCACCCAAGTTGTGCCTAAAACCTCATAAAAGCTACAGAAACAGGGAACACCCTCAAACAAGTAAACTGAAGTCTTCTTATGCAGCTTGTAGGAAACATTTTCATCATCTATTGTATTTTTTCTTTGTGTATCAGCTCACTAGCTGAATTATGATAGCACTAGAAACCTGCAAACAGAAGCAGATTTGAGACAAATGGTGAAAAATGACAAAAGGTCAGGACCTATGATGATACACCCCTTCATTACCTAATTTACAAAAATAAAAACAGAGTTTGGCTATGTATAGGTACAAGCTTTTCCATGGCAGGCAGGTAAGCAAAGTCAAAGAGTTCAAACCAAGAGACTCATGCAATGTCATGCCAAAACCTTCACTCCTGGAAGTCAGGTTAACTGCCACATTTCTGAGTGGAAAACAATTCCAATGAAAGGTAAAAGCTTGCATGGCTACCCTAATTATGCTTGCTAACAAGAAGTTCTGGATAGCTTCTTTAACAGTAACCCCCTCTGGTAACCCCCATCATACAAGTAATTGTTAACTAATATGTACTATTTCCTAATGTCAAATCAATTATTAAGCACATAAGAAGCCTCATTAATGGCTTAAATTATTAATTTCCATTTGTCATCTGGTCTCTTGACTTCAGCAACATCTGAACGATATGATGATATTTGAAATTACTATTGCTTAGTTTCAGTACTCTCAGAAACATTAATACACATATTGACAAGTGTTATTTCCCATCAGAGAGAAAAATCTTGCCCCATTCAGTTTTGCGTATTTATCTGAGACTCACATTTTTATTGTACTTCAACGGAGTTACCTTAACGCTTCACTTAGCAAAATTCATTCACATGACTTGCACAGCAAATATCACACCGCACACAAACTGTGCAATAATCTTGATGAAATCTACAATCAGCTCAGCCTTTGTACTTAATTGCACACTCTGAGATGGAAAAATCACTACAGGAAATAGAGTAAAGAAAAATAAACTAGCAAGGAAACAAGGGTTTCATCAGGTTCTTCTGAAAAAGGTGCAGGACGCAATCAGCTTCTTCTACTCTATATTATATTAACCTCTCTCATAAGCCTTATAGTGAACGCCTGAAGAGATCAGAAGTATAGCAAGATTATTATCCCCTGATGTTATAATTTTTGAGACTACTGCTCCAGAAGAACGTTGGAAGGATAAAAGACGTTTAAATAGCAAAAAGCCATGAACTTCTAAAACTCAGAAAATGCATCTCTTCAGTTTTTAGATGAACTTCAGGCACAGGTCAAACTAAGTTGTCATTTAAACGAGTCCAGTAGTCCCAGATGTAAGTAGCGCATAGGAAAAACAATGCTCCTGGATCACTGAAGTCCATGTCCCTGCAATCGAAGACACTGAATGACTCTCAGCTAAGGTCAGCATTCCACTGTAAAACCAATTCATTACTTTAATCCTGAGGATATTAGCTAATCCACAAACCCAGTGCCCTAATGGCTAAGGGATTTATTTTAATTTCCAGTTTAAATTTCATTAATGGCTGACTGATTTTTATTTTTTTTTGGTGTGTGTATGTGTCAACAATCCTTTATCTTCTGTAGCTTTTCCTCAAACCCAAAGTTTGCAACCACGGATTATCTGTAGGTGGCAGTCACACCACTCAGCATTCTTCTCTTCTGCTGATCTATTCCCAAGTCAAGCTCTTCCCATCTCCTCTCACAAAACTCTCCTTTCTCCGGGCAATCTCGCTCAGCGCTCTCTGCATTTGTACCAGTTTCAGTTTACCTTTTTGAACGCAGGTGATCAGAAATGTACATAGTGATCCAAGTGAGGTTTCATCCTTAGCTGGATACTTTGCCATCACAACTGAGACTTTTCTGGATACATATCCTAATGACCTAGTGACCAACTAATGCTTCACCTCTTCATTCTGCTTGTCCCTGCTCATTTTCTACTGATGAAATCTCAGCCTATAGCTGAAATTTCTGCTGTTAGTTCCCAAATGCAGGCACCTCACATCTCCTATTATTAAATTTCATCTAGTTGCTATTACTGAAGTCCTCAAGGTCATGCTTTTCTTCCCCATAACATTCTGATCTTTTGCTGTATTAGGAATCTTTTAACTGGGTCATCAACAAATTTCATTATAGCGCTGACATTCTGTCACTCCACCACTAGTAAAAAGCACTAATAAAGGCAAACATTCCCCAGAGAGGTCCCTGAGAAATTCAGCCAGCAATCTTCCTCCTGCCTGATGCTCTCTGACGTCACACCAGCTGCCATCTCCCCTCGCCTATATGTACAGTTACTTTAATAATGCTCATCTCCTCTAGCACTGCTTCTCATCTTCCATTTGGCACTAGAACAGATTTGTATCTTTCTCCACAAAACTGCTTTCCCTATTTAAAAAGAAATCAGTTCTCTTGCTACAAACAGCTATCACAATGCACTGCCATGACACACCAAAGGTTAACACGGGCACATTAGTGCTAACAAGGTGTTCCAAGGCTCCACACACTATTTTACTATATTAATCTACTATATTACTGATTTGAATGACCAACTGGCAGGTCTCTAACAGCTCAGCTTTTTCCTGCCTTCTCTACAGATATAGCCATACCAGACTTGATAAACACATTTAAATGTCTTGCTATTAAGCTTGTGACTTCATATGTCTATTAAAAAAAGAATATTAGGATAAAAATCATCTGTTCTTCTCCTTCCTCGAATATAGCTGCAAATAGGGCTTATATTTGTGGATTGTGGGCTTCTTCCCTTTCTATCACACCTCCTCCTAAAGCACAGTATCATCTGCTGGGCAGTATCTTCATAAAAGCCTCCTGGTTTTCCTTATGCCCTTTTTCAGGTGACTGTTCACTGACAAGGTACTGAATGATGCTCCTACAAGATGTAGTTCCTTGCTCGGGATACTTATTCCTGATAGTCTGATTACTCTGGAACTTGAAAAAATGTCAAGTCTCCCCCACACTCCAGATCCTGAGCCGGTGGTACAGCTGACAGCAACTCATCCTCGCTTTCCTGCGCTTCAGGGACTTCACTGACACCCGCCCTACTCTCCTCCTCAAACATCTAACTTCTTTCTTTTTGCATTGCTTAACCACGTAACACGTTATTAATAATTTACGGCAGGGTTGACTAGATAAGGCAGGTCCCAAGCAAGGTGTGCAAATGGGACCCCATGTAATTCTTGTACAAAGAAAATCCTTCCCCCTCCACGGACCCATCCAGCTCACCCCGCTGTCTAATTCAGGAGCTAATTACCACAACCGTAGAAAGCCAGTGCAGGCCCTCGCCCCTCAGCACACGACAGACTGATATCCTCAGGTGCCAAGATAGTATCAAAAAAAATGAGAATTATAAATACTAATACAGAAAATTTTGCCCGCACTTCGTAACCCAGGGCTGCTCCAAGGCCCAAACCATTCCATACCAATGCATTAAAACAAAACAAAAAAAGTGCTTTAGATTCAGCTCAAAAAGTAGCATTTAGGCTAAAATAGCCAAACATATATTCTAAACACATCACTCTGTGGATAATTTTTTTCGGAAACCAGAAGTGTCAAATCCTGCTTGAAGTCATTTTTGTGCTGTAACTGAATATAGACAAGGAGGAACACATCTGGTGCCTGGGCTGTGCAAACGTATTTATAATTAAGTAGATTTGAATACCAAAATCCAGCAATGATAGAATTCATTAGACGAGTATAATGCTGTATAATTAGTCTCTTTTTTTCTATCATCCTCTGTATGCTTTAAGAGCTCTTTTTAACCATTGATATCAATGTGCTATGACATATTTACACACACCGTGTACAAAGGGCTGAGGAAGTATTAGACATGTCAGAGGATGACATGGAAAGGCGACTGTGGTACAATAACTACGCTGTCAGTGAAACGAGAGGAAACTAATTTAAATTCATTCCCTGGCATGTAACGCTACAGATGATAGGTACTGGATTTACATTTTGTAAGGAAAGGTGCTCCTTTCTATAGGAGGGAAAAGTCCTAACACAGCAAAATCAATACATCACCTTTTTCCACCAGCACTATGTCCTCAGCTTGCCTGCCCTGCATTAGTGGCCCTCAACCAAACACAGCATCCACTGATCTCTGCACAGGCCTTTCTAGGTATCATCCATAGGTCTTTCCTCATTGAAACCATCTCCACATACTATTGCTCACACCTTCGATTTGGAAAGAACTGCCAGCAGGCAAGTGCTCTCTCTGAGCCTCTGCATGACATCATTTGCTCTACCTCTTTCCTACCAATCCTGGCCAGGCGTCCCACTACTCCTACCAGAGAGCCCAGCCTCCCTCCTGGGCTGTAGCACAGCGCAGTGTATGTAGATCCTATCAGAGCACCCAAGTTCCCAGGGCCACCAGGGAAAAACAGGGGCTCCACTGCCAAGTTCAGCACTGACAGAAACTTGGGCTGACACCAACAAGAGAGGTTTGCCACACTTCTTTAAAAAAGTTCTTCGGGTACCAAAATCATTTGTCGTCACTGTCCTAATTTTTTTCACATAAAGCCACCCAATGCCTCATGAAGGTGCCCTCCATCTCCCTCTCAATGTACTTGCTTCTCTTCATCATCCATCATGTAGAGGAGTGAGGGAGCTTGGACTAACTGAAGAGGCAAGTTGGTTGGTACAGTTGACAGTGCCAATATCCCAGCTCCTCTCACAGATGAGTTTGCGATTAAGACCACACAGCCTGGTGACAGTTCCAGCCTTCAGATCAGGCTCAGCAGGCAATTACCGAGCCAACATGGGGCTTGCAGACCGGCCCAAGGGACGGAGTAGCCATCTACGTCTGTGCTGCCTTCCCCCTTCAAACAGCGGCCAGATACTACCTGATAATAGCTTTCTCTCCAAAGCTGTAGCTGCAGCCAAACAAGAGACAAGGAAATGCAGACAGATAAAAGCAGTCTGCAGGGACAGCAAAAAGATAGCTGAAACCAATTATGATTTGCACTTATTTCACATCAGCCCACAGGTTTCCAAAAAAAAAAAAAACAACCCCAAAAAACCAATGGCCCTGACCAGCCACTTCATTTCCAGCCCTCTACTGTTCATCAAATTTATTTGAGCTACGTGCCTGCAGGCTCAGGAGTAACTGCTCCACATTAAATATATATTGAGTTCATAACAAAACAGTCTCTCTTGAAGTGGTATTTTTATTGTAAACAAAAGCTGCAAAAGTTCACACCTCAGGTTCCTTCAGACAACAGAGAAAAACTGCATTTAGCAGTTGCAAACAGCCAAAAGGAGCATTAAAATCATTAAGCCAAAATTGAAAGGATGTGGGGTTGTCTTTTAAAGGGAGAAGGCTTGTGCACAAATGAGAGAATAACATGCTCTTTCTATAAACTATGGTATGCAGAAAATTTATCTTTCAGTAGTTACTAGTACCCAAGAAATGCCATATTTTTAACAAGTTTAGGATTCAGAAGACATGAAAGATACGATGAAAAGAGTATTTTTAAACTCTGTTGGACCAGAACACAAGTTAGGCTGTAATTAGAAGAAAATTAAAATAAAGCACTTGTTTAGTAAATAAGTGTGCATGAACTGGCTCTTTTTTTTATTTTAATGACTTTCTAATTAGCTATGTTGACAAAGACGTATTTGAAATACAACTAATTTAAATTTTACATCATATTTCTTTTCTTTTATAAAAAGGATAAAGGAACAACAAAAACACCCCAATAAGCCAAGCGAAATGTTTTTAAAATTCACAAAATGTAAAACTTCAACAAAGAAACTGTCAGTGATCACTGGGAAAGGATTTTTCAGATTTGCTTTCACGTATAATTATAGGAGAGAACACCGATTATTGACCTACCTATTCTTGATGCAGAGCAATCAAAACACCAGCAGCACAGGAATACACGGCAGTATTTTACTGCTCACTGCTTTTTTACAAATGTTCAAAAACATCAAACCTGTGATGAGCCTATTGTGTAAGGTGTCAAATTCCCTGAAAGATTCCTGTATTTCTTTAGTTCACTCTTAACAGACACTAGGCGAAAGTATACCTACAAAAGCGATCAACAAAACAGCGCTGTTATTCAAAGAGGGGGAAAGAAATGGTTTTGGGGAAGCGAAGGGTCCCACTGCATGGAGCCAGATGACCTCTGCTCCCAGCAGTGGCCAGGGGCCACCCGGCCACAGGCCCTCTCCCGCCAGATACTGAAGGTGCCTGCACGGTGGTGTGAAGCCACACATCTCCAGCTGTGTCCAGGCCTTCTGGAAAAGCCCTGCCCGTTCTGGGCTGGAGCCTGCGCAGCGCTGGGCAAGGCAGCCGTCCGGAGCCGGCTGCTGCTGGCAGAGCAATGAGTGCAGCTCTCTCCCAAATATCCTCTTCTCTAAGCAACACTTGCACGCAGAGCAAGGAGGAGGTTGAAACATCAGAGGACATGTGTCCTGGCAACCTTGCGGGAAGACAATGCCTTTCCCCGGAGGTCTGCAGCCCTTCCTGCCTCACACGGCCAGCCCCGTCCCTTGGATGCCACGGGAATGCCTACATTTTTCCAAAGAGGAAAGTAAGACAGGACAAAACGACTTCACAGGCTAAATACAACCCTGGGATTGAGACACCAGCATCCCTCTTAGATCTCTTTTCTGCCACATGCTTTTGAAAAACATTACTGCATCTTCGAAATAACAAAATTAAACTTGGTAGAATTTGCTATGAACAAATAACGCGGCTAATTGAATATTTGCATCTAAGCTTGAAAGCCTGAAATACTCTAGCATGACATCCCACAACTGGCAATGAAAATTAAAAAAAAAAAAAAAAAAAANAAAAAAAAAAAAAAAAAAATCAAAAAAGTAAGACCAAGCGAATTACCTAGACTTGATAGCACAAAGATACAGGGACTTCCGTGGTGAAATCTGTATCTACAGAAAAATACTACATGTTCTGATTTGCTTTTTACTACATGCAAGTGTGGCCTGGTTTGGTAGTTTCAAATACTTTAAAAAAAACCCAAAACAACAAAAAAAAAAAAAAGGCAGGGAGGCAGTTTCATAGCTAGTTAAACCCTGAATCTTCCAAGAAAATAAGAATATAGAAGTCACCCACAAAGGTTAAGGGCTCCAAAACTAGTATCACCAGCATACACCAGTAATTTAAATCATTTGAATTAAAGATTTTAAGGAACTATTTGCATACTTAAAGTTCAGTATTTGCATAAGTCTTTGCAAGATCTGAATAACAAGTCAGAGAATTTGTTTCAAGTTTATCTTAACGACCTAGAAGGCATCCCAGATACAGCACTACCATTTAAAGGTTGTAACAAACTCATCAAATCAGCATGAAATTTTCAGAAGACATATTTATATATTTTAAAGCTTTTCTTTGATCCTTTGAAGGGTTTTACAATTATTATATCAGGAGTATTCCAATGTAGAGAGAGGTTCGGGAAAAGGAAAAGGAGAACACAGAAGAATCAATCAGGCACAGCGTTGGATACTGCACATCATTTATTGATGCTTCAAAAGTGCTGCTATTAAAATGCAATTATATTTTTGCTTTGCCTTCATTACAAAATTTTAAAAAACGTGAAGGGTACTCCACTCTTTCTCTACTCATTTATTTCCCTAGAAATGCAAGGAAACTCCCAGTCCTTTTTTTCTCACATGTTGCTAAAGAATATCTTGAAGACCACAGAAAGCCTACGCTGGCAGCTCAAACATTTTAAGCTGAAGAAGATAGCACCAGTGGTCTTGAACACAACTAGCATTTCTGCCATGTTAATTGGTCACTAGAATCAAATATTCACTTTACAAAGAAGTTGGTGACTGGAATCAAGTGTTCATTAGGCAAATAATCTTAAAAATATAAAAGTAAAATCCTTCAAATATTTCCATTCCTAAGTATGCATATCTCTTTGGTATTTATAAAATAGATGCAGGGAGTCTCAGCATGCAAACACTTAGTCACAAAAACATTTTATGAGATGTCCCACAAAAATTAATGTGAATACTTTTGCACAGAATGGTTCTTGGAAATGTACCCAATGAAGTAAAATCAATAATAATGACAGTCTTACCTGGTCCCAGGGACAGATGATTCCTCCGAAACACATAAAGAGATATCCCATGGCAACAAGACATACCCAGACCACCAGAGAAAATATACGAAGCAGCTTCTTAAATACAGGTTCTACGCAGACGAGGATAAATATAGCGAAAAAAATTGCTAGGGCCGTTGGAACAGTTATTAAAAATGCCACATGGTCTTCAATTTCCTGGAAACAGAGGAAAATGAAAAGGAAGTTAAAAACTAATGTACTCAAAGGTCAGACAACAAGAACATACTCTAAACTAATTGCACACGGAGATCTCAGAAGGACATGGCTGAATATCAAAAGGGAGATGAATCAAAATAGTATTTCTTTCACTATAGGAAGCTGTTATTTAGAGTATTAACTTCACAAACAACTATTAACCACACTACTGCATGGTACTTCTTTTACTAAACTGAGGAATTGAAGCAGATTCAGAAAACTGTAAATCACACTACAGTAATGCACCAGGCCCATAGGACTGAGAGAATTAAAATGCAAACCCAATCTGCAGAAGCGGCGTAGTCTTTCTGCTCCAGAATTCAAAAGATTTCTCTGATTAGTGTGGTTTTCAGGCGAAATTCAAGCATCCCCACTGAAGGCTGCAGCTGTCAGAATGCCTCCCAAATCAACTACGTGTCCATAACTCCATAAAAGCCTTTTTGACAGTGACATTTGCCAGGTACTATACATTTTTCTTCTGTTTAAAGTATTTATTTGGAAGTATGGGCTCTAGATTACATATACACATTTTCTCCCATCAGCTGCTTACTTCAAAATGTGCAAACAACAGCCAGAGCAAGGGTGAGATTGAAGTGAGATTCAGAATAAACAATATTTAAATTTATTTACAGAACTTACATAGAAGTTACTACACTAATATCTTTAAATCATCTAGTGATGGATGCATTCAAAAAGGATAAATATTTGATTTTATATTCCTGTATGTATTCAAAAGTATCTCTGGTTGAAGTACATCAACAGCACTGCATCAAAGCCTGGTCATAGGATCCTTAATCATTCCGGCAACTGTTATGAATTTTCACAGCCTCGTTTGTAGCAAAAGGGAATGCAAAAGCAGGCCCCAACTGCAACTGTTGCAACAGTATAAAATCCTCCACAAGCCACACATTTCATGCAGAAGAGCCCCATAACCACTTATTCATGCTGGTGAAATCTTGGGAACAATCTGAAAGTACCTATATGATGATTTGTAAGACATCTAAGCACAAAGAAGTAACATTTATTTTTCCCTAGTTTTGTTGTCATTTCCTTAGTGCCCTGACAAATCTTGTTTACTGATGGCTTTTCAACTTAAATACTTAACATTTTACTTCAAATCTTTTTGATGTGACTTTTTTCCCTTTCTTACGTGTATAAGACTTGCTACAGCTAGAGAAAAACTAAAAACTTACAAGTAAATTTGTAAAATTTAGAAAAATTTACAAATGCCATCAGCATTTTTTTTTTGGGGGGGTGCGTTCCAGATATAAGAAGTTTTACAACCTGCTATCTCTAAAGACACCCTTGCTGTAAGGTTCTTTCCCCCTCTTCTCAAACTTTTTTTGTTTTGCTTGCAGTCACGCTGCACATGGCAACACCCACCTGCTGCATTGGGCACCTCTGCCCTGCTCCCTGCTGCTTCCAGCCCAGCACCACCATGCCGGCACCTACCCCAGCGTCGGGCAGCCCCGTGCCAGCAGCCACTCATACGCACAAACCCGCTGCCGAACCTCAACCAAAACCCTCTGCATTTCGTCAGGAGAGGCGAGGCGCAGATCACCTCTCTGCATTAGCTGAGGGTCTCCTCTGTGCTGACGCTGGCAGGTTCAAACCAAGGGGAAACACCGTGATGAAAGTCCACGCGTGTGGATGTTATTTACCTAGACTTCAGTAAAGCCTTCGATACTGTTCCTCACACCATTCTCATGAAAACACTCCTGTTTAATCTTTATTAATGATCTCGACAAGGAGATTGAGAGCCCCCTCAGTAAGTTTGCAGACAACACCAAGTTAGGTGGGAGTGTTGATCTGCTTGAGAGTAGGAGGGCTCTTCAGAGAGACCTAGATAGGCTGTATTGATGGGCCAAAGCCAATAGTATGAGCTTCAACAAGGCCAAGTGCCGAGGCCTGCACTTGGCCACAACAACCCCACGCAGAGCTACAGGCTTGGGGCGGAGTGGCTGGAAAGCTGTCCAGCAGAAAAGGACTTGGGGGTGTTGATTGACAGCCAGCTGAATATAAGCTAGCAGCGTGCCCAGATGGCCAAGAAAGCCAACGGCATCCTGGCCTGCATCAGGAATAGTGTAGCCAGCAGGACCGGAGAAGTGATTGTTCCACTGTACTTGGCACTGGTGACACCGCACCTTGAGTACTGTGTTCAATTTTGGGCACCGCAGTATAAGAAGGACATTGAGGTGCTGGAGAGGGTGCAGTGAAGGGCAACGAAGCTGGTGAAGGGTCTTGAGAATAAGTCTTATGAGGAGCAGCTGAAGAACTTGGGGTTGTTTAGCCTGAATAAAAGGAGGCTGAGAGGAGACCTTATTGCTCTCTACAACTACCTGAAAGGAGGTTGTAGCAAGGTGGGGGTCGGTCTCTTCTGACAAGTTATGACCAATAGGACAAGAGGAAATGGCGTCAAGTTGGTCCAGGGGAAGTTTAGGTGAGATATCAGGAAAAAGTTCTACGCTGAAAGGGTTACCAAAGACTGGAACAGGCTGCCCAGGGAAGTGGTTGAATCGCCATCCTTGGACGTATTTAAAAGCCATCTAGATATGGTGCTCAGGGACATGATTAAGAAGTGGGCCTGGTAGAATTAGATAATGGTTGGACTTGATGATCTTACAGGTCTTTTCCAGCCATAATGATTCTGTGATCTTACAGTGCAGCCTGCAGATTTTCTTTCACATACCCTACCCTGCCTGACAAAAGGCAGAGCTCATTTTTCAACTCTTCTTATTCTTTCTTCCCTTTAAAATTTACAAAGTCACACATTTAAGCAATTATTATTGCAGCACTGATGATAGGGGTATAAGAAAAAGAAGAGACGAGAAACTGTAAATGATGGTGCTAACTTTGAAATGCAAACACGATTCTTCCAAACATTAAATACACACATTAAGGCTTTCAAGCACTTCAGTAGTTGTACTGAAAATAAATTCATGGGCCTAACGTTAGGCATAGAGGTAAGTGTCCACATGAGTATGAATGAGAGCTGTATAAAGTAAGATAAAGTGCAATCTTGCATAGTACGAGACAAAATATAAAACCAAACTAGTATTCATAAGAGCTACTGATTTATGTCTCCAAATGTTGTGATTTTTGATCATTCCCATCTCTGAAATTTGTTTCATTGAATTCATTTTCACAACCAATGTCAGCCGAGGCAACACCAAAAGCATTTAACTTCAAGCTTTGACTTCTGCACTTCCAGGTGGGATTGCAAAACTCTTGTTACAAGCTCAGAGGAATTAGTCCCTTCACAGGTGACAGGACAACATTACATTCCTTGCATCACCTGTCATGCAGTCAAGGTTGCAGCACTGAAGGAACCCGCAAGCTCCTGGAGGAAGCCGAGACTCAGCAAAACCACAGGTTTAAATGACGGCAAATTGGTATTTCAGTGATAACGACCATGCTACAAATATACTCGTGAGAATATCCACATGCACTTCAACAGCACGCTTCTCCATTTCAGTAAAAAAAAAAAAAAGTATTGTGCTTTCTAGGACATTCTTGCTTCATAACAAATCAACAATATTTAGATTTGTTTAGAGTGTATGTATGGTCACACAGCTACTTATTTCTATATGTATTCTATCATTAGATCAATCCATCAAAATGTTTGTTCCAGATTAACAGCGGATCAGCCAGTTTCCTTTTTTTAAGCCTACACTGATTTCAAGACTTAGCTGAGCCATTTTGATCGCTAAGTCTAAAATTTCTGTTTTCTCCCCTTCTCTGGCTGGCTATTGGACAATTTTGCATTTTGTTTTGGTATAAACATATGCAGGGGAAAAAAAAAAAAATAGGCCACGATGTATCAGCTCCTCATCAGCGGTAAGTGAATGCAGCCTCGCTGGCTGCAGCAGGACGTCACCCCTCTGAGCCGACTACAAAACAACTTGCTCCCGATGGCACGAGCTGCTTATACCACACCCGACACTGTGTGAATTCTGAAGCAAAATAGAAATCTAAAGACAGAATAGTATACACATTAGGCAATTAAAAAAATACATGAGAAAACAATTGTTATTACAATGTGAATCCTTTCCAGAAAGCTGTAATGTGTATGGGGAGAGGGTTCACAATCCTGCCTGTAAAACATAGGTTGTCAGGTCACCAAAAGCAGGCCATGTGAGGCAGGGGTTTATTTTGGAAACTACTTTTAACAATATTATGCTATTACTTCAGAGGAACTAAATCTTTATGAAATTGTAACTTTGAGAGCAGGACATTTAAAACTTGTAGCTTCCTGATCAATGTTTGCAATTATCAGTGTGTTTCACAGGTTAAAAGTTGGTGTTGGATTCAAAGACAAATCCCAAAGGCTAACTATTGTGTTCGCCTAACTATTTCCCAAGGAGGTGGGGGTGGGAAAAAACCAACCCAATCCACTCTCCTTCTTTTTTTGTTGCTAGTCTCAGAAATTAAAATAAACCAGAGGTAATGGAATTAAAATATCAGCATGACACTTCCAAACATAATGGCTAAGCCTGCAATACATGGATCTTGCCTGACAGCTCTGTCTTCCTGATTGTTTTCTATCTTGCTGTCTTTTAATTATTGAAGAAATTTAAAAGTCTACCGTTTGAAATTTTTCCAACCCCCAGAAATTCTTCAGAAGTGTGTGAAACTCTTATCACCACTAAAACCTGAAGAATCACTTTCACTCATCTTTCTAAAGCCCATCAACCTTCTCTCATTTCACATCCTGTTCTTTCCTTTTCCAGATAATGCCATGCCCTCAGTTTAATTTTAAACACCAAAGCTGCTGTAGAGCACTTCACTGTTTTATATAAAACCATACAGCTTGACAAAGTACTCTATAAAAATGAACAAACAAGCATTGAAAATACCAGTTTTAGCATAAAATCTTTTACCGTGGTCCCTCATTCTTTTGGAACTTTATTCTTTTCATCTACTGGAATTTGACAGCGGTCTATATACAGGGGACGCCTGCTGGGATCTGAAATACCACACACCTAGAATTAACTCAAACAATTTACTATATTAAATTTCTACTAAAATCACTTTTTGCTGAGATCAGAGAAACACTTTCTAAATGTAAATATAAAAGTGAGTAATGCTCTTCAGACATCAAAACTATGTAAAATTTCATATATCTGTTTTCAAAAATGTTGAATGATAAAAAAAAATATATAGGGCTTAAGGATTACTAGCTCACTGACCTCTCCACCAAAACAGGAAAACACCTTCCTTTAACCAGACTAACTGACTGAAATAATCTGTTTAGTTACCTCTATAGCAGAAGTTGCTCATTTTTCCTGTAACGCCTTTTCCAGGACTTGAGAGAATTAGAAATACAGCAATTTTCAGAAGACGTGTCATCACCATTCCCTTTGTAGAAGTGGACAGCATTTCACTTCTCTAACACCTCAAGAAATAGTTCTTTAGAAAGCCAAAAAGCTGCAAAGTCTTCTGGCTGCTCGTGACTCTTATTCCATGTTTTTTTCAGTGAATTTGCTTACGGCTGACTCCACTGTGTACCATCTGCTAGACAGCTGGAAAAATCTCCATTTTGTTAGGAGGTGCCATGCCCTGCTCCTGGCCAAGCAGCTGTACAGCTTCATCTAGGACTTCATCATTCAGGACAACAACTGAAAAGTTTTGGCCCACCATCTCAGATTTCTTTTCCATCAACTCCATCATTATTAGTCCATCTTCACTTCAGAAATGGTACAGTGTCTTATGGCCAGATGCTGTTTCCAAGCCCACATGGTATTTTCTGGATCCACAACTTAGAAAAACTCCTCTGCCTTTCATGCCCACCATTTATCTTTCATAACACAAAGCTTTGCTTGTTTTCCTTGCTTAGCTGCCTGGTTAGAAGCTTTCTCCTGTGCCTTTTTTTTTTTTTTAAGCTTTTATTGAGCTTTGTGCAACACATTCAAGGAGACTAGCAGAAAATTAATTGAACTGTACCTTTTAATCAAACTGTCCTGAAGTTTGTGTCAGCAAAGCTTTTGATTTTCACTAAGGTCCTATGTAATTTCATGCCCGAGGTTCTTTCCCTCTGATGCAGCATTCCCTCTTTGGCTTGGTGGATCAATGATAATAGCATCGGGTTCAAATCTAGTTGTTTCATGATGTCTGTTGTCTCGAGAAATTCAGTTCTCTCTATTAATGAGACTGATGTGCAGTCTACCCTTGCTGTTAGCACACAGTGATCTTTGACTCCTGGCTAGCAATTTGCACATCACATGGATCAGGTAATTCTGACCGGCACTGTTAAGTGCCAAGCTGCTGCGTGATGTCATATCTAACCAGCAAGAAGCAGTTCTGCATTCACAGACAGATTCTAGATAATTTTGTATTTGTTATTATACTGTGACATTATTAAAGTAGTAAGACTTCATTCAAATTACTTCAGATGACTTTCTGGTCACCTGCAGTCTCTCCTCAAACTTGAAAGTTAGGAACAATGTGCACTGTAAAATCCCCCCCGTATGAGAAGTTCCTGCTGAAATCAACAGAAACTGTTCTTTGACTTTTCAGGGTCTGGCCAAGTTAACACATAGGACTGACAGTGATAATACAGTAATAATACCATATATGTTATTGGATAATACCCACCATGTAGGTATTGGGAACACCCTTCTGACCACCTATGTGCTTGACTAGAGTGCCATGCACTTTTTGCCAGAGGATTCTTTTTAGTGAGTCCAACTACATATAGATGTTGTTCATCCTCTCACTTACTCAGAAGAAAACAACTCCATCCAGATTTTTCCAAGTTTGCCTGACAGCTGTGAATGAACCTCGCCTGCCCCACAGTTGTAGCAACGATTATCAGGAACGCAAAGTCTGACATACCAGAGATCACAGACTTCTCTGCTTAATGTAAAAACATTAGACCTCACAGAGGGTTTGGAAAGGCTCCTCGGAGGTGCCGAGGAAGAGTCAAAGGCCATGGCTGCTGTGCAAATCACAGTAACGTAAGGAAGGTTAAAGAAAAATTCTGGAGGCAAAATATTGGTTGCTTCTTGTGAAGAAACAGAGAACTATGGGAACATTCCCAGAAATGCTCCCAAAACAAGAGAGGCTGACAAGCAAAAGTTCAATAAGCAGCTAAGATAATGTGTTAAAAAGGGAACTGAAAGAAATAGGGAAATTTTGGGAATAGAGAGGGAGCCTCTAGAAGGTAGCTGAGCTTAATCTAAAGCAGAAAAGAATGAGTTTGCTGGCACTTCAAAGGTCATAGGAAAACGTTCAAACTGAAGAGGTTATAGAAACATAGTACGTGGTTTAAGAGAAGCAGTAATGTCATGGAGACCTGTAATTCTCAACTAAAGGAAAGGACAGAAGTTGATTAAACTCAAGCAAGAAGGAAATGGCAAAGAAAAGCCAGAACAGACAGACTCTCTTTTTAAAAATTTTGCAGAGAAATAAAACACCCACGTGAAAGTGTATACTCTTCTATATAAACTAAAAACCTAAAAAGTTAGATGGAAGAACTAAAATGCCCGTTGTTAAAACAACGTTATTTATACAATAGTCTTACTGAAAACTTGGTGGAAAAAAAGACCATCAGCGGAACACTGAAAAAGCAGAAAAGACTGAAAGCCATACACTTCAGCCAGGATTGAAGAAAGGCTGGTATGAACAATCTAGGAGAACCAACAAATAGCATAAAGTCCCTACGAAACAAAAAACCTAGACTGAACAACAAAGGCTTATCAAAATAAGTGACCTAGAGGCCTGCTTATCCAACCACGATGGAAACTATTTGAGATTATATGAAACACAGATAAGAAAGGCTGTCAAAGAAGAAAACATAACAGGTCAAGTGACTCTCAGCTAGACTGGCCAAGGATTGCCACAGTAGATGGATGCTGCCTATGTCTCAGACACAGACGAAAAACAAAGCAAACAAGTAAACAAACAAATAAACAAAAAACACCCATACAAAGAAAGAGAAAATACTAAATCTGATCTCAAGACGTGGAAAGAACCTGGTTCATAAAATATTACTATTGAGGAGCTGCTTTATAGCAATGACAAAGCCTGTTAAGCAAACAAATGAAAAACAAAACTCAAACGCTAAAATTGAAAGGTGGAGCTAGAAGCTTACAGATTAAAGTCTTTGTAGGTGGCCTGAAGACACTATAAAACTCAAAGGCACAGGCTAAAACTAATCGATTCCCAAAAACAGCTAGAGAAAGACCAAAACACAACCAGAATACCTGAACAGCCGAGCAGAGAAGCTTTTAAAAACTATCTTTCAAAAAGAAAACTGAAAGGGGATAATAAAAAGGATCATAAAATTTATCAGGATTAATATAAAGACTCAATAATCCAGGCCAAGAAAAGAGCTTGAGAAACCATTTTTAAGCATATAAAAATAAGTAGTATATTCTTTTTGAAACTTAATCAGGAGTTGGCAGCCTGCTAAAGAGCTTCTAAGCAAACAGATGATGCAGGTACTAAAAAGAACAGTTAGAGAGCAGACTGTAGCAGAAAGGATTTGGGTCTTTTTTTTTTTTTTTTTTTTTTNCCCATTCCAGAATATTCTATACAGGGGGAACACATCAGAAGATCTGTCTCAAACTGAAGTATCAGTATAAGGCATTACAGACAAAAGCAGGAACATGAAATGTAAAAAGAATTGCCACCAGCAGAAAGAGCCAATGGGACTCAAAGGAGAAAGAGGTAAAACCATAGCAATACGTAACCTCCACCCGAAAGTGCCCCAGTATCCAAAGACAGGAATGTGATTGTGATGCCGGTCTCTCCTGGGATCCCTCTCAAAGACTAAGGGAAATACCAGCAGGTCTGGTGTCTATCCTGGGAATTTTTTTTTTAAAAAAAAGGTCCCAAAGTGCCCATAAAAGTCCTCACGAATCCTAGGGTATATGTTGTTCAGCATATCCATAAACAATTTGGGAAAAGGGATGAACAGCAATCTGACAAAGATGAGGGGCAGTTATGAAGAATTACAAAAGGATCTCATAATAGTCACTACCAAGCAAGAAAATGGCAGATGAATTTCAGTGGAGATGTATGTGAAGTGACACAGCTCAGACAAACAATCCTAATTCTATACGCATGACAAAAGGCTCTTGGTTGACTATTAACACTTAGAAATGGAGATATTTGGTGTTTACCATAGGTAGACCCATGAAAACATCGCTTTGGTGCTCACTAGCAGTCAAAAAACAACCCAAAATGCAGAACACATGAAAAGAATAAACAAGAGAGAACATAACGATGCCACCTCAATGCATGATGAAGAGCATAAACAATTCTGGTTCTACCACCACCACCTCCAAATGAATGCAAAAGAACTAGAAAAGATGAGTTTCCAAGGATGCTCAAAGCTGCAACACAGTAGCTAGATACTGATGGAGTAACTTTTGGTTTTAAGGTTTCTCTTCCCTGCACGGAATGAGCACAACTGTGCTTTGATACAGCTCTTTTGATTTTTAAAGCTAGTGTCCACGTCAGAACAACAGAGAACAACCTCCACTTGAGCTGCCTGCATGCAAATGTGTAGCCAGGGAACCCCATGAGCTTGTGACCATTCCTACTGTATCATATGCCATGGGATAGAGGACAGACATCTATCCCTGCCAAAAATATAATTAGCAGAATCAGGGGGTGTGTGCTTGTATATTTTATATACATAAATATGGCCTGTGCAGACCCCATGCACTCAACCTGAGCTTCTCCTATGTCCTTATACATCCTCATTTGGCATATGGGCAGTTTTCTCTCTCTTGATTTATTTTCCATCAATTTGTATCCTCTCATTTTGTTAACCACATGTCATATAAAATCTGTCAGTGCATACAGCCATTTATTTAATAAGCTGGGGTTCAGAGCGCCCACAGGGGGTCAAGGAACACGAATGGTCATGCCTTTTGGTCATCCAGCAACATCTCAGTCGTCTCTCAGACCGGTAATTATCAAAAGGAGCTCTACTTTAAGACGTTCAACAGCCTATGAAAAACAAAACAGTCCAACCCAGTTACTAGTGGCTACAACATTCAGCTGGTGCACTTATAAAATTGTCCTACCCGATAATACTAGCTGGCAGCCACAGAAGACAAACCATGTCCCAGAGAGCAACAACAGTTAATTACACTCTGCTCCCTAAAATGTCCCTTCAGAAGAGGGCTGAGACAATACACAGCAAAGCAAAAGTTTGTACTTTGATGAAACTAATTATTTCAGGCTCCAGAGCTAATTAACACCTACTCATATAATTTGGATTATTTTTAATGTAAATGTAGTGATCAACATATCCTTCTTGCAGGCTTTATTCTACACATATTGGTTCTGAATTCCTCTCCAAAAGTGTGACTTAAGAATTTAGTTTAGCTTGTTTTTCAGATGTTCTCAAAATCCTTCCTCATCTTATTATCAAAATAATCTTAAAGAAACTCTCCAATAAATACAAGTACTATTCATGCAACATCCCAAAATGTGGGTACACGAAGACAAATTGAGTAAAACACTTATGAAATATGTATGCTTTGCAGCAAATATATTCAAAATATGTCATTGTTGAAAGAACTCCATCACTTAAACTTTATGGATAATACATTACTTCACTTCAAAGGCATGTTTTTCAGATTAATTGCACTGTAACACATACTTAAAGTGAAATTATGGCCTTCCTTGTACCCATATAGACATGTGGAAGTCAGAAATACTGTACTCATTTGATTCTTCGAGCTATTTAATAGTGACAGTCACGTATTTTGGCTATCACTTTTAAACCAAAGCTAAAAGGTGGCATTCCCTCACTACTTTACCCCCAACATAACTTAAGAATCTGATTGTAATCAAGAAAAAATGTCACGATGGAACTTGCTTCAAAGTAAAGATCACAAACTTTGAAGCAGGGAGCACATGAGTTTCAGCACATGAGGAAACAGTGTTCGTTTTATAGGTCTTTAATGAAGAAAAAGGTAAGCTGAGGTTTCTTTCTCTAGCGAGTCTTTTAAAAGTACATTTTGCAAGAATATTCCACAGCTTTAACATACTGGCATAATAAGGTAACATGAAAAATAGTTTTAATATTGAAAAGTCACTACTGTCATTGTGTAACTACTTTTCAAGTTTTTTCTAAGTTTTGAAATTACTTACTAAACACAGTTATTATTATCGCAGAAAATGTTCTTAAAATTTACTCCCCTACGGACACTTTCCACACTCTTATAGGTCTCTCAGTTCAACTGACCTCAAACCAAAGAGATTTCTTAGTTCATTTTTGACTGCAGGAACCAGCCCACGTTCTGCAATGGGTATTACTTCTATAATGATAAAATTTCACATAAAGGTAAGCAACATGTTAACTTACATTTGAAATATAACTGTGCCAAATAACAGCTCTATAAAGGAGCAAAACTTCAGTCACATTCATGGAAAACAGAGCAAAAGAGATTCTGCAAATCCAGGCATTTCTATTTAGTGTTAGCTGAGGACTTATTTAACCAGTTCTGTTACCCCTGTTTCATTAAGGCACAGGTAAGAAAATACTAAAAATCAAAGAAACCAAAAACAATCTGATAAATTGTTTTACTGTTAAACACACATCACAATCACTTGAAGAAGTGTCTAAGATCCTACCACCTACCAGTCAGATTTGGAAATTGCCTGGACTCGCTGGAGCAGAAAACTGCGAAAATAAACAAGTCAGAGACTTACGGCCACTTTCTGGCACAAGCTAGTGGGGCACCAGTGGGGATTACATGACCAGCTACTGGTCTGGGCAACCTACCACCTCC
>RSEF01000002.1:89944370-89954998 GCA_003993805.1 Himantopus leucocephalus
GGGGGACAGGACGGACACAAGGAGGGCACAGCCCCTGCTTACTTCTCATAAAAATGTTACTTCAGGTGCGGAAGTACGGAGTGCGTTTTTTTTGCGGCGATTTAAGCCCTGCCACGCAAAGGCCAATACGGCTGAGCTGCCAGTTTGGAAGGCAGCAGAGCCAACGAATTAAGTGAATTAAACTCGATGCGCTTGTTGACTCAGTTTTCGCCCCACCAGCCGCGCCGCCGCTCGCTCCAGCGTCGCCTCAAAACACCGGGCAGCAAAGTTTGGGCGGAGGGGGCAGGAAGGGGCGGGGGGGGGGAGGTGGTGGTGTCCCCGGGCCCCGCAGCCGCTGCCCGCCGCCACCCCGCCGCCTCCCGCCACCAACTTTCCCCCGCAGGAGCGGCAGCAGCACCGGCTGTCGCCCGCCCCGTCCCGTCCCGTCCCGTCCCGCCTCGCCTCGGCGGAGGGCGCCGGCTGCGGAGACGCCAGCCGAGAGGGCGGCAGAGGGGGATGCCCGGCGGGGGGATGCCGGGGATACCGGGCGGGCGGGAGCCGGGGATGCCCGGGCGGGCGGCAGCGGGTCCCACACCGGCAGGAGGTCTCTTACCAGCCCGGAGGCGAAGAAGACGGCGAGCAAGGCCAGGCAGGCGCCCATCACGATGAGGAGCAGGAAGACGATGAGCGGGTGCTGCTGGCTCATGCAGTAGTAGGACTCGTAGAGCCAGTCCCGGGAGCGGGACTGCTCGCCGCTCGCCCCGCAGCCGCCGCCGCCCGCCTGCTCTGCCCGCTCCAGCAGGTAGCGGCGTCTCCTCCTCATCATCATCGCTTCTTGCCACATCGGGCACAGCCCGCGCAACTCCCTCAGCGCCGCCGCCGCCGCCGCCGCCGCCGCCGCTGCTGCAGGAGGCAGCCGGGGAGTGGAGCGGGGCGCGCTCCCGCGCGGGAGGCGGAGAGGAGGAGCCGCGGCGGCGGCGGCGGCGGCGGCGGCGGCGGCATGGTGCGGCGGGCGGCCCGCGGTGGCCGCGTAGCCCGCCCGGGGCTTGGTGCGCCTCCGGAAAGCGCCACCCCGCACCGCACATGCCTTGCCCGGCTCCTGCGGAGGTGGGGGCGGGAGGCTCGCTCCTCCTCGCCGGGGAGGGGGAGCGGGCGGCAGCCCGGAGCAAGCGCCTAAGGGCGGCGGCGGCGGGAGCGGGAGGCGCCTCCGCGCCCCTCCGACCCGGCGCCGGCAGATGCCCGAAGGGCGGCAGGGCCACCTGCCGCGGCCACCGCGCCCCGCCGCCACCCTCCGCCCGGCCCCCGGTTGCCTTCGGCCGGGAGAACTCGCCGCCCCCGGGGCCACCGGAGGGCTCCGGTGCTTCCCCGGGTGTCCCTCCCGACGGCGGCGGGGCGCTGCGGGGCGCCCCGTCTGCCGCTCCCGCGCCCCGCCCGGCCGCCGCGCCTTCCCCCGGGTGCGTGGCAGCACCTCCCGACGCAAGAGGGAGAGATGGGTTTGAAAATCCCTTTGAAACTACTGCCACGGGCGGAGGGCTTGGCCGGGCTGCTTCGCGGGGTTCCTTTCCCTGGAGGCTGAATCGCCTTTTTTAAAAATCATACCTCGGTTTTTGTCAAAAACAGACATTCAAGTCAGGAAGCAGCGTAACATACGTTTTCCGCAACGTTCCTTGCTCTGAAGGACTTTGTTATTCTCAACAAAGCAGGCACTGGAAACAAACTGGAATATTTGTTAGTTTTCCTAACAAAGCAGGCACTTGAAACAAACTGGACATGTAACTCACTGAAGCTACATCATGTACAGCATGTACCAGTTTTGTAACCACATGAACGCAGTTCTTCTTCCCCAGCCTCACTGAATGTCCCTCCCCGCAGGACGAATCCCTCTCTGCCCTCTCTGACCCACTCACTGGCCTCTGCTGTTGCTTTGCCACATCTTTTATCTCCCAGGGGATGCAGGGCTGCCTACGCTGTCCACAGAGAGGAAGAGACGAAAGCGGCATGGATGCTACTGGGCCTAAATGTCCCAAGGGTGGCTCCTGGTGACTGGAGTAATGTCAGGAGCAAGAGGGACTTGGGAGTCCTACGACACTACAAGAGGTGCAAAACTGGCGCTCCCCTAAGAGGTTTAGAGCAGAGGGATAACCTTTAGCTAGGTGGAAGAGAAGGCAGGAAACTAGGATGATACGGACCAAAATTGTCCCTTTAATGTCTAATGCTGCCTTCTTTCTCTGCCACTGTTCACATTTTTGTCGAGAAGAAGAAGAAGAGGTGCATCAACCATGAGCGTAATAAAGCAGAGAAACCAATAGTACTCATAGCTGAGAAGCCCTGTCCATACACTTGCACTTCTTAGATTCCTGGGGTTTGAAGCAAGGATGAGGCCTGAGATTCCCTGCCCTCTGTTCCTCTCAGCTGGCTGGAAGGGAGTAAAGCTCCTTGGCTTTCATTCTTCCTTCCCCAGAAGTGCTTGCTGGGGCAGAAGGAACAGATGAGGAAGAAGTGAAAAGTTACAACTGCGCCCACTGTTCTGGGAGAGAGAGAGGGCGAAAAACTTTCAGAAGCAGCAGAGATAAGATTGAAGGATGAACACAGATCTATGTGGGGAGAACATTCTGGCAGAATTAATTGCTGGGAAGGAGTTAGTAGAGGTGGGTGTGAGAATTTTTGCAACATGAAAAGGCTTTACTTGCAGTCACTTCAGAAATTGTGGAGTTGGCCACCCTCACTGTCACACACACATATATAGTGGGATAAGCAAGGGGAGTTTAAAAAAAAAAAATCAAGAGACAAACCAGAACTGCAGTGTAAATCTTCTTTTACAAGCAGATCGCAATATTTGGGATTTGAAGGCATCTGAGTTTTGATCTCTCAAGGGTGATCTCTCACAGATGTACTTATTTACAGTACAAAAATAATTACACGATTCTGTACGGACTCACAAAGTGTGAAAGATCAGAACAGGCAAAATGAAGCATGTTGCCTGTTCCATGTATATAAAAATCATCCCCCCCGAAAGTACTTGAAGCTCACACAGTATGTTAACACAGATGACAGTACTGGTTGTCTTTCTTCCCCCAGCTGATGCTGCTTTAATGGCTTTCCACTACTTTCTGCCTCTCTGCACTTCAACAGAAAAGGCCATTCTGAAGAGTTTACTATGACGATCATGTCATTTGTTTGTTATTTCAGTAAGGTCTTATGCCTGTAACAACTAATTCCTCATTATATTACTCTCATGCAATTTCTCAGGAAATAAAATTATAATTTCCACAGCAAAAACTTAATTAACCCCAAGGTTGCCCAGTGGTATCTCATGCCTTTCCAGAATGAGTTCAGCATAACTCTCTCTTCTGAAAGACCAGACATAAGGTGCTTCAACAGCTGAGCAGGAGGGAGTACCAAATTACGTTTCCATTTGAATTTCTGTTTTCTTGCCCACCTGATGGACTCACCCCCTCTGCTTTCCCTCTCCAAACTAGAAACCTGCATCATTCAATTCATGCTTCAAACTCTGGCTAGGAACATCCCACACCTTAATGTTTAGAAACCCCATCAGTCCTTAAAGCATATCTATAATTTGACACAAAGGTCCCGTGAAAAAAGATACCATACTGTCAAGTAATTACTGACTACACCATTCTATATATGGACAAAGTAATTAAAACTGCACAGTACCTAAATCTGAATTTGACCCTCTAATTTGAATGCTCTGCTTTTTAACTAACATATTAACACTTTTTTTGCCCAACATGCATTTAATTAAATTAACATTATTACAGTCAAATGACAATTATGTCATTGCTAAAGTTGAAATGCCATATGTTTCTAGAGACCAATTTCCCTGGGTAGCCTAAAATCCTTATTTGGCTCAACCTGAAAGTTTGCTGTACTTAGGGAAAAGGAAGATACAGTGAATTTTATAATTGTTGTAAAGCAAAGGGCTTTCAGAAAAAAAAAAAAAGCTCTCCATGTATTCCACCTTATTTCTCTAAAATGGAAAAGAAGCAAAGTTAGTACTTAAGATTGTCAGAAACTATCCTCTGCATATCCTTGGGACTCCAACAATGACAAAGAATTTGTTCCTTGAGCAGCTGGTGTCTAAGCATCTGCTGTATCCCTCTGGAGAAGCAAACCAACACAGAACAAAAGGTTGAGGTCCACAGCTGCTTATCAAAGCAACCATGTGCCAGAGGCATTACACTTTCCAGTAGCAGATTGATAAACCTAGAGAACTTCTATCTGGACCATCTTCAGAGGTCCCTTCCAGCATCAACTGTTCTGTGATTCTGTGATATCACAGCTTATTACTAATGTCAAGGGATCTGTGATAGGTCCTAGGGAGAGAGATAAATAGGAACAGGAGATAAAGGAGAAGCTCCTGTTCCCTGCATCCCTCTCTTTGCCACTCAGGCTCCATCAATTTCCATCACCTTCCATTTCCTTCATTATCCCTTCCCTGTTGTCTTCTCCTGCATGTGTGTTCTGTTCAGAGATGCAGACTAGCTCTCAGCAGAGGATGAAGAGAGACTGATCCTTTGCTCTCAGCTGCTCTACTCAGCCCTAGGACATCCCTAGCCACAGGAAATAAATTGCGAGGAAGAGATGCTGAGTCCCACAGTCCTGCAACATAGCAAGCACTCAAAAGAGCCAGAGCAATTGGCCTGAGCAAAATACACTGCCCACAAGTCCGCTGGTGGCCAGATTCCCCTCCTCAGCAGCTGGCCACAAAAGTAGCCCAGAAGAGCAAACCCATCACTATAGTCTTGACACCGTACTGCCACTGCCCACGTCCATCAGGTACATTGAGCTGCAATTGCAGGGCAAGTTGCCCTGCCAGTAAGACCACACACAGCCGCTGGCCAAACTGTGCTTCCAGAGCTTGGCTGTGACAGCACGGCCAAAGACACGTCAACAAGCCCTGCTTAGTGCTGCTCTTGGTGGACACCAACCTACAAGCCATCCCTGCCAGAAAAGCAATACGTCAATACATCTGGTTTGTCCACAGTTGTAGAAGGGGAGATTAAATTTTGTGCAAGGGGCCTGGCACTCCCTGTAACCTTGAAACCCATAGGCTGAGAAATAGCAAATCTATGTGGGCAATTACTTAACAACATTAACTTCCCCATCAGGGATACACAACTTTTTCTTATTGTTTAACACTGAAGACTGCTAATTTTTTTCCGAATTTTTCTGGATTCATTTTACTGAGTTCAGTTATCAGGACTTGCTCTCTCAAGCCTTAGAACTGCAGCTATGTGCTACTGTTGCTCTTCAGAAAATGACAAGAGTTTCCTACAGAAATATAATTGATTTCACACATCTGGAAGCTGCTGAAATTCACTTTTGAGTCGGATACAGACTTGCTTGATGTGTTTAATGTTATTACTTAAGGTGCTGGATTACAGTCTGACTGATCTATAATTCCTTGTGTTCTTTTACTTTTCTTCCTTCCCCTTTTTGAAGCTAGTATCTGACTTTGGGCCACACTTAGACTCCATAAACTTTTAAGAGTAAGTACTAATAAGTTCTGAGGTTACTGAGGGAATGACTCGAGATCCAGATGATCTGAAAATACCTCAGTAAACTCCCTTCTTCCCTATTTTCATCACAGATGGTAATTACATTGGTCATCTGACCATAGATAACGTTTTTATTAAAGGTTGAAGCAAAACATAGATCAGTATTTTAGATGGTTTGGTACCATCTGTTACTACATGAGTAGTGTGGGTCAACTATTCCCACAGTTGTCTTCTTGCAAAAAGCATGGGATGAATATAAAATTATCCAGAAATGCATCAGTTTTCTCTCTGCTTGTGCCTTGCCCTTTTTTATTTTGATCATGCTGTTCTTTATACTCATGGTTATAATTTGACTTAGTTTCCAAATTCTGTACTATATCATGCTTTTCCAGTTTCAAGACATTAACCTCCAATTATACACTTGTGCAAACTTAGTAGTATTACTTAGGAAACCATCTACTTGTCCAGATAACCTGCTTTCAAATAGGAGACCTAGGGAAGGTGGGAGGAAAGGAACAAAAATCTTCAGAAATTTAGAACTGCTCAGGCAGTTTTATAAGATTCCAAATTAACTGGACAAACTCAAGACCAGTACCATAGGCAGCTCAGGAAAGACCTGTTCAATATATGACTACAGTTAAAACACTTTTACAGCATTAGAATGCATAAAGAATAAGGTGATGAATAATTTAGAACATACAATAATGCCTTTATATTGATCAAACATACAGCTTCAACTTGAGTCATATTACCCTACTTACCCAATCTCATTAAAATATTGCAGAACTAGTGACAAATTCTTCAGAACACAAGCAATCAAAAACAACAAGGAAGAGTTTCTTCTATTTAGCAAGTGTATAGGACTGTTGTCCACAGAAATGAAAATGTAAGAAGGAACATCGCAAATGCACATAAAATGAAAACTTTAGAAAAGACAGCTTGAAATCTTATGTTTTCTTTATCTGTTTTTTTAAGAAAAAAGGTAGACTGAAAATTAAAGGAATTAAATGCAAAATTAGTGAGTGGGATATGTTATTTCACACAGCCTGTAGTTAATTTATGGAACTCTGTCATGGAAGGCTTTTAAGAACAAGAATTTATCAGAGTGACAGAATGGATTTGGTTTTATATGGTTGTCAAAATAAGTCTGATAATCATCAATAATAACATAAGTTACAAGGAATATTGATCCTATTGTTTCATGAGTAGTGTCAGTGCAGGGCGGTAGATACAGAGATGAGACAAAAACATGAAAGGCAGATTATGTCACAATGGTTTCCTGCATCTTCCACTGAACTGCAATGTGGCTTTTCCCCCCCCAGAGACAGGTTGTTGGACTGGATTATTCTTCATTCTCATTCAGTTGGGGCATATGATGTTCTTATCATTTTAACTGTTTAAAAAAGATACTGATTTCCTGAATACAGGACAAGACCATTGATTCAAAGACCACTGACTTACACACCATCTATGTATTCTCTCTGCAAAAATGAAGGCATATAAATGGTAAATTTTTTTTTAATATCATTTTATTATGATCTTTGCTCCATCTGCCCGATCCACTGAAAGTAAAACAAAATGCACCTAAAGCAAAACTGTAACTATGCAACCCTTCAAAATTATTGCAATAATCTGATACATGGCACCTACTGACCTATACAGTTTAATCTGGTTAACCCCTACTACAGAACAGAAACGTATAAATCTAGATATAAAATGAGCAGTTAAAATAAATAAATACATGAAGGTACATTCATGTCAAGGAAAACCATATTCATATGTATCTAAAAAGCCATTTTTGCAAAATCTCTGTCATTGTTTCAGTTTTCCCCTCAGTAGCTATCATAGTTATTTTAAAGGAAGCTCCCTCCTAACAGGGGCTGCAAATGACAGTGCAAATTAACGGTACAATCTTGCAAAATTCAAGATATGATCCCAGTTCTGAAAATAATTAAAAGCAAACAGAAGTCTATACATGTTACCTCCAGGACTTCTGTAAGACTTTTTGAAAACCCAGAATTAATCAGTGAAATAAGATTTTGCAAGATGGAACGACCAGTATTTTTCCTAAATGAAACATTTCCTGCTGTTAATTTTATCATCTTCTTGGCTCCAAGGAAGTCAATCTGGGCTCATGTTTTTATAATTATTGTGCTATTATTTATTTAATGGTCATTGGTTACTATTGGCTTGGACCGAGAAAGGAATACTCTAGGAAATGTTATCAATAAGTTAATATTTAAATTGGGTTGGACTTAAGCACAAAACTGCAGAAGACCTGAACATCATTCCGGATTTGGATCTCACATAAATTTTGTCCATGATTTTCCCACTTGCCAGAGCTATATTTTCTCTCCCATTCCTGCAGCGGTCCTGAATTTCTTCCTGTCCTTCTCCACAGCTTCAGCGTGTTCTGATAGACAAATGAAGCATTCTCCCTTCGGAGATGGAGCTGGCACTGCTTGCTTTCAAACAGACCTCTGCTGAGCTACTTAGTGACCTTAGTAAAAACTTGTTAACCACAGATGGCTTCCAGAATCGTGTGAAGCAGTACGAGATAATGTTTTCAGCTGCATATTTGATAAGAACACCCAGCTGACAGCAGAAAGTTGTAAGAATTGGTAACGTTCCAGGGCCCAAGTCTGGGGAGTTCTGCCAAGAGCGATGGATCCCAAGACTTTGGAGAGAGTGTTATTTCTGGAGCGAGGCAGGAGGGACGGAACTGCTACCGAGGACAAGAAGTCACTCTGACCGTGAAATCCAGTGGTATTGGATGAGTGATACAGCCTGGGGTGCCGGGGTTCAGGAGGCTGGAGTGGTTGTCTGAAGGCGGGCTTTGGGTGTGTGGGGTGAGTCAGGTCCTGGCACAGCGTCACACCTTAAACATTGCGATTGTGGGCTGAATGCACAGCTTAATCCTACTGCAGCTACAGCTAAGGAATGGGGAACTGTAGAGTAAATGTCTTTGGCAAACGCAGCCCAGCCCTTTGCCTTGCTAGTGAGGCCTATTTCACGTTGAGAAAGCTTTTAGAGAATGTGAGGTTTACCCGGTCTTGTTGTTTTGGAGAAAAGTTATTGATCTTAATCAACAAAATATTGCAACTTTAGAAGTTTTCTTCAAACCAGCTGATTGACATACAACTGAGTACTGCTGATGTGTATTTGGAACAGAAGCTTATAAATGGCTGCTACAGCCATCTCTCAGATCTTTGAGTGCCATCTTATCACTAAGAGTCTTTGTGTAAATTTTTTCATTTTTTGAGATCAAGATCTCAAAAACTAAAGTACCAGAGACCTATCCGTTTCACAGGGGCTTTCTGTCTCCTTAGGACTGAAAGAAAATTCCCAGAATCACAGAGCAGTTGAGGCTGGAAGGGGCCTCTGAAGATTGTCTAGTCCAATCTCCCTGCTCAAACTACAGGTCAACTACAGCAGGTTGCTCAGAACCATGTCCAGGTAAGTTTTTAATACCTCCAAGAACAGAGACTCCACAACTACTCTGGGCAACGTGTTCCAATGTTTGATCACCCTAACAGTAAAAAAGATTTTTCCAAACAGAATTTGTTGTCTTACATTTTGTGCCCTCTTGTTCTTTCACTAAGCAGCACTGAGTCTGTCTCCATTGTTTTAATAGGCAACCATTTAGAACTTACACGACTGTACTGACTGTTTTCTATGATATGTTAAAATACAGTGGTCAATCTCACAGCCATAAGAAACCATCCAGTAAATGAGGTTGTTAGGTTAAAAACAGAATAACCTTGATCATGCATTTTATACCGATACTGTCAGTCTCATGCTTCTCAGATGCATGTTTATTGGATATATGAGTTATTTATATTGTTACTGGGAAACAACCCATGCTAGTTTGAAACAACCACTTAATGAACTGCTCTTGAAGCCATGCTAATTAGGTGAACATTAGACTATTGTGATTAGATTATGCTTACTACAGTAAATGATATGTAATAACTGTCACTACACTAGTACGACAGAATACTTCTACACCACCTCATTTTCACTTTTAGGGAACAACCAGTGGTTCTTGAACCAAGAAATCATAGACTTTTATGTATAAGGTAATTCAAAATAATACACAGAGGGAAAAAAGAACCCCAGCAATTATGTTAATGTATACATTCAGGTATCAATACCCCACACCTTGTTTATTCTGCACAGTTCCCATCTCAAAAAAAAAAAAAAGTATTGAACATGAAAACATATGGAAAAGGATGATGATCACAGTTGGAGGAGAGATTTAATGGAACAGGACTCTGTTCAAAAGAGGACATATCCTCCCAATCTGATTGAAACTTATGAAATATGAAAGCTGTGAGGGCAGTGAGTAGAGAATGGCCATTCATTATTTTCTGTAATGCAAAAAGTAACACACACCTGGTAAAACTGTCATACGGCAGGCTTAAAGCAAAGAAGCATTTATTTTTAGAACAAAAAAATCCCACAACATAATTAAATTGTGCTGTTCACTGCTAGTCACTGTCACTGAAAGCAAGTATAAATTCATTAAAAATGGACTACGAAAAATCAAGGAATTAGTTAATCAAGGGCTATTAAAAATTATAATCAGGGTAGAAGAGCTTGCTAGAGAAGATCCATGGAAACAAAGTAGTTAAACCAGAGGAAGCATTATCCTATACGTGTCCTGTTCTTATGTGCCTTCTGTAATCTTCACTACCGATAGGCTGGAACTTGTGCAAGACAGTATGGACAAGTCTTATGATTTTTACACTTATGGGAAAGAGGTAGGAGTTAGTCATAACTAATTATGGCAGTTCTTATCAAAATTATGTCATTCTTGTATTTTATTATAAAGTACTGTTTTATTATCAGCTCCTAACAACATACTTGCTCTATGGATTTAAATTATATTTCCATGTAGGTCTCTGGCTGCAAAAAAAACCCCTTTTGTTTTGATCATGAAGGAGTAAATTCTTTGTGATGCCAGCAAAGTAGCTATTGACATGATTTTTCACTAACAATGTGTTTTCTTATATATTCATTCATAAGTGTGTGATCATCCAGTAGTGAGGTTGTGTGTAGTCAGACTGGCCACATACTTGTTGATTCAAAACAATGTAGCATCTAAAATTCATATGCAGCTAAAGGCAG
>RSEF01000002.1:89981219-89994890 GCA_003993805.1 Himantopus leucocephalus
TTTTTTTTTTTTTTATTGCTTGTTTTCTTTTGAATACCTATAAGCTTTCAGACTCCACAACCTATTGGCAAGTATTTCCACAACTCAGTGACATGTTGTGTCATGAACCATGTCCTTCTATTTCTTTTGAATCTGTCAGCGCTACATTTATTTGATGGTCTCTAGGGCAGTCACAACTTGGAGGCTTGTTTCACATCAGTTTTCTCCTTTCCAAGCTGATGAGTCCTAGAAGTTTTATTTGTTTCTTGTACAGAAGCTACTCCACACCTTTGATCCACACCTTTGATCACCTGTATAATTCCTTGTCAGTTCTACTTTATTTTTCTTAGATGAGAAGCAGAATTGATTTCACTGACTTTCATCTTCCAACACCAAGAAATGTAGACTAATGCACAAATGTAACAATCCTAATGCTACCCTCAGTCCTGACTTTGTGGATTAAATAACGTGCTCTCATCGCTGAGGAGCAGCACAAGTGGGGCTGTTGCATGGGTGAAGGAGAGCCAGAAGCCAAGGGTGACAGCAAGGCAGACAGGTACAGTCACCTCTCTTACAAGAAGTGCAGTCCCACACCAACCAAAACTAAAGAGCATGTACAAAAGTGGTGACCAGGTCCAGCTGATAGGAAGAGGTGGCAGAGTTTCTGCACCTTGTGCGGGGCCTGGACAGTTACTACATAAAAATGAGAAGCTGGAAGGGAAAACGTTTCTAGTGAAGAAGCAGAGAAAACCTCGTGCTGATGTTGTCACAAATCCATTACACGTTTTAAATGCTAGATGCAGTTTTACCTTTCTAGCTCAACAAATGTAGTAATTGTTGTTTGTCAGTTCCTTTTTTTTTTTTAAATGTTTGAAATATTATGTATGTTCTCCAAATGAAGTGGAAAGATTTGGCTACATTTCTTTCATGGTTTTCCTTGTTTGTCTGTTTTGAATTTTCTTCCTTCTCTGTTGCTTCCCAAATCAAAATACGTTTCCACTCCAGGCTGTGATTCACACTTCTCTCGTTTAAACATATACAGGAAAAGATAATATCTGGAAAAGCTGAATGTAACAGACCATCTAACAGCTTCAAAATCGGGACGACCTCTTTGAAGTAGATTGCAAAGAAAGCATGTAATTTTTCTTAAAAATAAACAAGTGAAGCAATGTGAATATTCTTTTCACGTGTTTAGATCCTTATTCCCTTAAAGCGAGTGGCAAAATCCTGTTAACTTCATTAAAAGGTAGAATTTAACCCAGAAGAATATCACGCCTACACAAATCAAGCAAGACAGCAGTTCTGGAGCCCCTTGTTAGCTTCTGTCTATGTTGTTTGAGGTGACCAAGACACTGGATGCCTCTACATCTGTGTGGGTACATAAATATTCATGGACTGTGGGAACTCAGTTTAGATCTTTTACCTTCATCCATCAGGTCGTATTAAAAAGGAAATTAGGCTTGCCTCAAAATCGTATTTATACAATAGTGTTGTTGCGGGTCAGATCTCACGATTACCTATACTTCTTTGTGTCTCTTCAGCCGCCACCCTGTGAGTCACAGCTAATGTCACTTAGCATTAGTTGCCAAAACAAGAACTCTGTGAAAAGCTGTCCTCAGGTCATGAAAGAGAACTTGTTGTAGAAAAAGCTACAGACAGCAATTTTTCTGTTTTCAACACTTTTGAGGTAACAGTAGTTGGAATAAATGAAAAAGGATGCCAAGCAATCAAAATTGCTGGACTGAAGGAATGTACAACAATGCAACTTACCAGCTACACATACGGCTTCAGGAAATGACTCACCACTGGCAGCAACAAAAATTCCAAGTTATGGCTAAGGCCAGGGTGCAAAACTAGATATGTTTTGTTCTCTTTTATATAACATCTTCCTCCAAAAAAAATGAATACATCAAAAATAAAATAAACTGAAAGATTGCTCCATCCCCGTGGTACACGAGAAAAAAACATTAAGTTGATTGAATCTGACTGGTACCATCAATTTTCATAGAAACATCTTTCACAGAATAATAAACCAAAATGTTTCTTAGCTGGTGCTGCAAATTCACCACTTCTATTTATAATACAGCTAGAAGACAAAAATTTTAAGCAGTCAAGTTTTCTCTTAGTCACCTTTGAACAAATCCTGAACTGGGAGTGACCTGGAGATAGCCTGGCCCAAAGATAATTTTGAGGTTGCTCTTTTCTTTCAGTCCTGAGTAGCCATGCCCATGGTATTTCCAGAACTGTAAGATTTTGAGTTATAATTCTTCTTTCCCAAATATACTTAAAATTATACATTTTTTTTTACAACAAAAAATTACCTTATTGTTTATCTGCTAAAAGTTACTCTTTTTTTCCAGTGAGAGGAAAACTTTGTCAGAAAACTATCTCGGCTTTTCTAATTTTAAGGTGTGATTGTTCGTATGTTAGTGAAACTACATCTAAAGTGTGAAACAATATTTACAGACCAGGTGTGCCCTGGTCATTAGTCTAAATGAAATTTGTATTTTATTGGGAAATACACATTGCTAACTGGGGGCGGGGGGGAATAAACCCACAACAAAGTAAACTATTAATGTATATTTGTTTTGGAGGCATAAATACGTATATGCTGCAATAAAGAAGCTTATGACTGCCAGTGTGTTGACCACCCTCGCTAGTCTGTGATGCATTCATTGTGTCAACAGTGTGTATTTGCTCAGGAAACATTAGCTCCTGTCAGCATCTGCGTATTTTACTGGCAACAAAAGTGATGTAGTAAACAGCTATGTCTTGGAAAGCTCCAGTCTGCTGAAATGCCAGTCTCTCCTCTTTTCTAGCCAGTATTCTAACATTCAAAGCAACTGCAACCAAAGCAGTCATTCCTGCTCAGTAAATGCTCAGCTTATTCTCTCTTCTGCTATTTATTTCTATTTCTGTCATTGCAAGGCCCCATTTTAGAAGCTGAGGCATTGTGATTTTTAGAGCACAGGAGATAAGAGAGGTTCTTCTGCACAGCTCTCCCTTCCCCCCCTCATATCCCTCCCAGATCACTGCTTCTGTGGCTTTAGAAAAACTGCATACTACTTTTGTTAAATTAAACTCTCTGTAGCTTTTAATTAAACTTTCAATGCTTTTGTTAATAGCCGTTCTTATTTGGGTGTAACTTAATGATAATAGCTACCCTGTAAAAATATGCTGCTTTCAAGGATGAAATGTCACCATCTAATCTTTTCTCCTTCATTTATTTTTGTCTTTCCTTTACTGGAATGTTTCTTATCAGCTCGCCTTGTCAGAAGAAATAAACTCTTTCTAAAAACTAATTCTCCTCTTCTGAATATTAACAACCTGGCACCGGAGAGAGGCTCTACACAGAGCCACATCTGTGCTTTGCTTCTGTTAGAGCTGAATAAGAAAATGTACGGTTCAAATCAGATGTATTTTTTACTTGAAAAAGAGCAGAAGTTATAAATATAGCCTCAGTTACACATGAAAGAAAGCCTTGTGAGAGTGTTAAATTCTCCATTTGATACATTTAGTTATTATTTCTGAAGCTGTTTTATCTCAGTCCACTTAAATTAAAGTAGATTGGATACAATTACTTTTGCTATACTGAGAACCATTCTCTGAAAAAACTTACAAAATAATGTGGCAAATTTCCAGACTCTTTCTTTCTCTCCAGTTTTCATGCAAATAGTTGTGGCTGTGCTAATTGTGAATCTGAACACTCCGCCATGAAGCTTGAACTCTTTTGCTTCTGGACAATACAAGTATTTTTATATCTGAAATTCTGATAATTCTGCTGTTTAGCACATCTACTGGTAACATCCAGTTAATTCTCACACAGCTGTGTTAAATCACCAAGGCTAACAAATGTTAACTGTACTAAAAATGTATTTTATTCACTAAAAGAAGCAGACACAATTTTTAAAAACCTTCAATTTAGTAAAAATACCTCTTATTTCTACTCTATTTTCAAGAAGAGTTGTGACAATGAAGCAAGTAACACATTGTGTTTGATAAATTTTATATAGTGTGTTATGACTCATTATTTTATCAGTTATGGAAATGTAACTTTGTCTGGAATGGATGGTAGTAAACAATTGCTCACAGTGATGAGAAAAACAAGGTGTTTTTTTAAGTGGGGACTCCGTGACTTTTTTTTTTGAAAAAAATTGATAAACATAACTTTAATGAAACCCATGCCTAGAGTCTTAGTAAAAGTTACTTAATGTTCACACAGCATATACAGAAAATTGGATTCTGCACTAATGTACCTAAATATAGACCAAACATAAACATAAATGTTTAATCACCATTTTTTGGCAATTTTTGCCATTACCAATGGCAGAAATGTTGCCATTGGTCTTCCAGTTCTCCTCCAAAATGCCTACGCAGACTGAGCAGTCAATTTCCTGACAAAGAGTTGAGTTTGTGTTTCAGGAAAACAAAGAAAATGTGGGTAACAGATGTGATTAGAGCCAGCTGAGATTTTCTGCTGAAATGATTTACTGATGCAACAAGCTATTTGTACCAAGTGCGGTTCATCCTAGTAAATTTTTGAAGCCCTGATTTTCCATCAGGAAGCTCACATCAAAATACTTAATTTCAGCTTGATTTGATCCTAACCAGAATGTTTTCTGTGTTGCCATATGACTCCTGTATTTCTACCTTCTGGTCTCTCCCTGGGGTCAGGCTACAATTCCCACGCAGGACTGTGAAGATTTCCAAAGCATCACACGACTGGTGAGATACTTGACGCATAGTGAGCACTGTTCTCTGGCCACAATGACTGATACATTGGGAATCTCTATTTTAATCCAGTTATCACCTTCCTCCTCAAGGGTAACATGCCAACAGGGAAGATACAGACTGACATTAAAATAGCTTAAAATTAAGCACTTCGNAGACTGACATTAAAATAGCTTAAAATTAAGCACTTCGGGTCATTTCACTGAGCTTAGAGGAAGTAGTTCAATTTGAAGGGTTTTTGAAAAGCTTTGTGAAATGAAATTGCGAGTACTTCTTGCCTTGCCTTACACTTTTCAAAGGTTCTCATTTCAGAAGANGGGTCATTTCACTGAGCTTAGAGGAAGTAGTTCAATTTGAAGGGGTTTTGAAAAGCTTTGTGAAATGAAATTGTGAGTACTTCTTGCCTTACACTTTTCAAAGGTTCTCATTTCAGAAGAGAGAGTAAATAAATATCAAGTTCTTTAGAATTTCCCCCAGAAATTAGTTGTATTTGTAGAAGGAGAATCCAATCTGAAAGGTAGTCTTCCAAGAACACTTCACTAGTGCTGCTATAGAGAGCAGCACGTGTCATCCCTTCAAGAATACAGAAATATCTGAGCGGTGGAGGAGAAGGTAGAGCTGACCATCTCCTGTGAATAATGCTCTCTCTCAATCCACCTCTAGCATCAGGTCTGGGAGGAGAAAGAGTGAGGTGAATCTTGGCAGATGCTGGGAAAGCAGATATAAACACCTGTTAGGGTAATTGACTGCATCAGATGGGGACAACAGAAAATATTTTGCACAGAATTTGGGGAACCAGGAAAATGCGATAGCTGTCTGCATAAGCAGAACTCTTCCAAAAAGATTAAAGTAATTTCATGCTTTAGGAACTTACTTGGGCTTTCCAAAAGAAGAACATTTCCTGTATATAAAAAGGATTAAAAATAAACAAATTCATAATGCATCTTTTTTTTGTGGTTTTTTTTTTCCTAATTTCAGGGAAATTTTACAATTTCTGGTGGATTGGTTGAGGATTTTTTTTTCTTTTTTTAAGTTTTGTTGTTACATTTTACACCTGATCTGTTGATCTGTAGGGCTGAGCCATCCCATCTGGAAATAACACCTACAGATAAATCATGTCTAAATTGGCACAACAGAAAATGTAATAGAAAATTATGTAATATAGCCCCTTATTCTGCCAGAAAAGAAGATTTAAATAGGCATATCATAAAGTATGTGGACTAATGGGTTGAGCTAAGATCAGAATACAACAGGTCAGCTGAGACCCCAAAGACAGTAAGAGACCTTACCTCACAAGCTAACTTTTACACCTCGTGACCCAAGTACCTCGCCAAAGGAAAAGAAAAAGCAGTTCTAATTACAGCACAATATTTGCAATCAGCAACAATGGTTATATTTCAGTATTTGAAGTTCTAGGAAATATTTTTCTGTAAGAGTATTTCTACCCAATATGAGAGAGAACTCAGAAATCAAGAGTATTATCATAGTAAGTGTCCACTTGCAACAGTACTGACTACAATCTCACTTCGTTCAAACATCAATGACTGGTTTGAATTACAAGTCTGAAAATTTGCCTGATCATTAAAAGTGCATCTATTATATATAAAAAACAGAAGTTCCCCCCTCCCCTGTTTAATAGAGGCATTACTGTTTTGGGGGGAAAAAAAAGATAAAAGACAGCTTTTTTTCAGATATTTGCATTATCTTTGCAAAATTCACATAAACTCCAATATTAGCACATCCAAAAGACAAATACATGCAAACAAAACACCATTGTCACTACAAAGATAGCATCTCTGTAGATCTGTCAGCACCATTACATGTCATATTCCAGGTCTCTGGAATAATTTTCTTAAAGTTCCTCCAGCACCACATAGAGATGTTGCTGGAGGAGAGCTTCCGTCTGGACAGTCCCCACAGCGCTGGAGGGACCCTGGGGGTATATGCACTGGTCAAAGCTGTTTCTATGCCACAGATCGATTTTAAGGACTAAAGGCGGGCACCATTAGTAGTGTTCATTACTGCTTGCCACCTTATTGTAGGTCAATCAAATGTCAGTGCTCTAAATTCGAAGGCTGGACCTAAACTTGCAAACTACTCAAGTTAGGAAGAATCTTGATGGAGCTAAGTGGGTGCAGAGACTGTCTGTCAAGTTTTTTGCTCTGGTTTGGAGCCCTCAAGGGCTCCAAAAAAAAATAAAAGATAATTCTGTAATTATCAAACCACGATCTTGATTCATCCAGAAAGAAAAACTGACACATAATAGGGAAATTTGTGTCCTGGCTTCAAATTGAAAGAACACCACTCTTTTTTCCTGAAGCAAAATAAAAATTCACATTCAGATATGGTTTATAAAGATCCAGGAACAGGGCCAAAAAATGTGATCTAGCACCTTGTGCGTTTGCCTCTGTGCAGCAACAGAAGCAACCTCCTATGTCTGTAGAGAGGAACCGGTGCCAGTAAGACTCCCAATTTCTTTGCTTTTTGCAGCAAAGGAACTGGCAGCAATGGCCTATTACTGCTGTGATGCACAAGTGATAGACACGGCCTGCCATACCTCTTAACTCATATGCTGGGCTGCAGAATTGCTTTCTGGCTGCTTTTTCCTTCAAAAGTCATGTTTCTCTTGTGAATCCCAGCTGTGAAGGGGCAGTATGAAGCAACAGCAGTCTCTGTGAGGGTGGTAGCAACATTACATGGGATGCAAAACTAACTCTCCCTCTCACCACCTCCAAGTTCTCCAGAAGCCAAACAGAACAAATGCAGCACCCAGTCCTTCCAGCAGATTTTTTCCAGTTCCCAGAACACTCAGTTGGTCCAAGTTATCTTCATCCTACAGCTACCAAGCAAGCCTAGCAAAGATTCCCTCCCACACACATATACATCCCACACCTGCAGTAATTCATGATACCAACCACCTACCGTTCTACTCCCCATATGTCTGCTCAGTTTTCCTAGGAAGGCAGCTACCAGTTTTCCAGTTCCACACATACGGGCATGCGCCGAATCCTACCCTAACACTCTACTTGCAGGTTGAGTTAATTAAAGGCTGACACTTGGCATATAAGTATTTCAATCTGCAACATGCCTCAATGAATTTGAGAAAGTATCCCATGTGGAGCCACACAAGACTTGGTAGCTCTGTTAACAACAGAAAACAGATGGTAATATTGCATTCCAAAGGATCTTAAAGAAAAGCTCACGACATGGGAATAGGATTTCAGTTGCTACAAATGCTGTAGGCCGGGATTTCAGATAAATTGTTGAAAAGCATCCTAAAGTATTCAGCTATAAAAAAAGCCTTGCCAGCACAGATATCTGAAGTTCTGCTTGCAGGTTTTCCTGCGGCTATCGGGGAGCAATGTTTCTCTCTGCTTTCCATGGCCAGGTTGCTCTGCTGAGAGGACCTTATGTCTTTCCTTCTCCTGGCCCTTTGGCTTTTCTTCGGCTTCCATGAACAGGTTGGGTAGAGAGAAGCTGGGTGCTTTTTCTCTTTGTCTCTGCTTCTGGCTCTGATGTTTAGAGACGCTTTGGGGCTTTACAGACTGAGGACTGGGCTTATTAAAGGAAGGTGCTCTTTCCAAGCATTATCTGGGGCTGACTAGCCCTCAAAAGGGCCACCTCTTGGTGCTGTCGCTGCTGCTGCTGAAGTTACCCCACAGGCTTGGAAAACAGTCTGCCCATGAATTGGTGCAAGAAAGGAGAAAGGGAATAAGCTATTAACTGAGCAAGGAGACGGATTATTCATGGCTTTGACAGATTTTGGAGCTGTCCCAAAGTGTTGTCAATTGCCAGTGGTAAATAGCCAAAAAATGAAAACCGCGTTTTTTTTAGGCTGTGTCAGCAGTATCAATCAGAGCAGTATCCAAAAATCGTGAAATGAATAGAGCACATTTCTGGCTGATGGTGCTCAAGCAGAATATATTTTAAATGGACATAAAAATGAGGACATACCACCTTAAGGTTGTTTGCCTAACCGCGTTTATTTCAGAGACTATACAAAAAGGGAGTGGTTTTTTTGAGCATGTATCTGTTCTTTCTTAATTGTTTCTTTTCCTACTCACAAAAGCTTGGGTTGATTTTACTGTGAAGCTTTTTGGCATAATTATGTTCAATTTTCAGGAAGAACAAAGATCTGTTATGATATGCAACATACATCTGTTATGCTGCAGGGCACTATGGAGAGACATGGAAGAGGGTACTAACTGATGTTAGCTTTGCCACAGACTGATGTCAAGTGCACACTTTTTGCCTTCATTATTTTAGTTAAAAAAAAAAAACAACACAAAGCACAAAAGTAAGTACTGGAAAATCTCAGCATCTGTGAGGCACTTTAACAATTCTTAAATTGTCTGTTTCTGAAAAACAAATGAAGAGCCCTGATAAAATAATGTGGAGGTCCACAGAAGAGACATAAACTAGATGGAAAATGATGAAGAGCTTTGAATATTTGGGCCATGTTTTCTTTGGAAGGTTATGAAACCTATCGTTATAACTTCTAAGCAAAATCAGCACACTGGTGACAGTCCAGATTCAGATTTCTTGGGCTTACTGTTGTAAAAGGAACCAATAATAGCGATAATCATGAACATTTAAGGAAATGTTATTCCTCAATTCTTTGTCCAGGTCTTGGCGAAGCATGGAGAATACAGTACAGATAGAATGGGGACTATGTTAATACATAGTACATGCTAAAAAACCCCTTCAAACAACAGGATTTGAATAGTCCTTGAATATTCCTTGAACACATTTTGTGAGAAATTTTCACAAATTTCAAGTTGAACTCTTTGAATATCTTTAAGATTTTTTTTTTTATTTTTCTGACCATATGACCAAAAATATCACTATGTCTATACTCATGCCTTCCAGTTTTAGCACTTGCCTTTAAGGTGAAAACATAATTCAACTATCTCATTAATTTTTTAATGCAAGCCTTATAACTAGTTTCTTAATTAAACTTCAAAATAGTTTAACTGCATTTCCTTCAATACTTATCTTCTCTCTATCTTTCCAGTAATCTTGGATTAATTTTTGTTTAATTAATTATAAATTATTCAGTTAGTAGCTTCTTTTTACTTCTTAATTTGAGGATTATTCAGGCAACATCCTGTGGTCAGTAGTGGAAGGCCTGATCCTCCAAAATAAATTTTCACGTTTATTACTTACAGAGTGCATAGCTGGTTTTTAGTAAGTTTTAGAAGCTCACATAGAAGAACGGAACAACATTCAGAGGTGACTTGCTCCTCACCGTATAGTTTCTTATAGTGATTTCTACAGCCCTTAGTACAAATATGTACCAACATACAGTATATAAGTCTGTAATTAGAATGCTCTCATTTTACTTGCAGTTATACTAATAAGCATAATATTAGATTATTATATTTAAAAAATGTTCTTACAAGTCCTATGCTAATAATAATTTTGAAACTTGTATGGGATTTCACATCTAAATGAATGCAAGTAATTAGCTTCATATTCTAACCTCAGTTTAGTGTTAAAATCCAATGAGCTTCAGCAGGAACCTTAGACATAAGACTGAAGTTGATCACAGTGCTTGACAGATTAGTCAGTCATTAATTATGCATAGACTGTGCCTGTGAAACTAGGTTTTCATCCTAGGCCAAAGTTTGGTCCTTTTTATGGTTTGCGAGTTTGATTATACAGATTAAGGTATTAGCGAAAATGCTGATAATAGCTCTTAGTTTGTGGCAGCTTGAGAATTAATTTACTGTCCATTGCTGTTCATATTAACTTGAAACACCTCTCGTGAACTCACAGGGATCCAGCCGATGCAGCGCAGTTGTTGCACACCTGCAGGCTTACGCGGAGGCGAGGCGGTGGGGCTCGGGGCGAGCAGCGTGTTCGAGAGCAGCCTGCTCCAGCACCACAGCCCCCAGCCTGGGGTTCATCTCGGCTCCCTCCTCTGCCCAGCTGTGAGACAAGGGCAGCTTGACGAAGAGGTTGTGCAGCCCCAGCTGGGTCCTGGACTTTCTTCCATCCCATCAGCTTCCCCTCTACGCTCCCTCACACCTTAGCTGCAGTGACTTCTTGCTCTTCCCTCTGCCCTTGACCTCTCTGCTGGGGAGGTTTGGGATGCTCCTGTTCCTCTCCTGAACCATCCAGCGTCTTCCCTGTCCCCCCGTATGCCAAGGGTGTGTTTTCTTCAGTAGGTGCTTTTCTCTCTTTTCCTCACCTCCCCTTTATTTTTTTACTTCGTCCTGGGAGGCAGTCATGCAAAGCCAACAGGACGTGGAGCTGAGGCTGTGGCTGAGCTAGAAAGTGTCATGGGGACCCTGGAAACAGAAATTGATCTACAAACAGTTGTGAAGAGTCCTGAAGCTCTGGCTGTGCCAAACTTGCAAGATGCGCAATGTCCAGACACATTTAAACAGAGGAACATTGTCAAATTAGCAAGAAACACCCTTGTGCTCCTTTGATAATGGCTAATATTGTATATATAATATGTATTTTATATACTATAACGTGTCTAATAACGATAGTATTTCTACAGCCTGTTTTTTCAAATTATTTTACAAGGCTTTTGCAATCAGTAACTATGGCTTAGAAATCCCTTGTGGGTATCACCTTCAATTCATGGCTGAGGAAATTTAAAGCATTTAGAAGAAAACTTTTTTTTTTATTTTCCTAATTTTAAAATTAAGTGAAAACAAAATTTTCATTTAAATGAATGGCACAAAGGCATGCATACCATGAGTGGACAAACACTATGGAAACTAAGGGTAATACTGTGTATCTGAGATAATATATTTTAAACATAACCTAATATTTGGATGATAAGCATAAAGAAGTCTAATAAAATGCTAGATACCCAATGGTGTGCATATTATTAGATACAGAAACAAATAACTAACTATACAATTTTTTATTAGAATATGTCAATGCAGTGTGGCATGTGGCATACAACCAAATAATTAAAAAAGATTTGAACTACGTGTGCTAGCGTTGTCCCAAGAGAAAATCAAAGCTCTGTCTTTTCCAAAGCAAATTACTGCAGAAACGTGTTACAGGGACTATCTTGGTCAGAGCAGTAATGTATGGTGACATTCTTCACGGCTGCAGAAAATCAGTACAATTTCATTACCCCGCCTTCCTGCAGGGCAGCTTGATGCACTTACATTAAAGTCTCCATCTCTTACCTGTTTCTTAAAATGCTTGCTGTTTATGTCTCCAGGGTTCTACTCTAATTTTAGCAATAAAGAACCCTCTAGCTTTTTAAAACAACTCATTTTACAGTTGGCTTACTATATTTTTATCTTGTATTTAAAAAACAAACCAAGCCTGCAATAAAAATGTGATTTGGTTTAACAACTTGTGCAATGTGATGCAAATGCTATAACATCTTTGCTTACAAATTAGTTTTTTTTCTCAGTTTGTTGCAATTTTAGGTAAAAACCCTGTTTTGTTCTGCTGTTTTGTTTTACTGTTTTGTTAAGGCCATCATGTGATGAACATTTCATGAAGGACGATAATGAAAACACACCATTAGCCCTGAGTTGCAGCAATGTAAACTGAGATAGGAAGCAAAAATGAGAAGCAATGTGGAAGGCTTGAGGAAGGACAGGGCTCCCTGGCTGGGTCTACAGATAAGAGAAACAGTCTCAAAGTAATCTTCTAAATCACTAGCATTGTAGCAGTTCATATCACACAAGACTAATGATTATTCTTTAGAGGCAATGGAGATGTACTAAGAGAAAAACACCTTTTTCCATATATACAACCATGTAATTTAGTAACCCATTTTTATAAGATCTTCAAGATGTCTTTGCTCTTAAGGTATTTTAGCTAGATCTCTGTTTTAAAATAATGGTATATCATCATTTTCTAACTTCTGTTTGTGTGTGTTAGATTTACTGCTCACATCAATGTCAACTTTAAAACAGTGGGGACTAGCCTCTGCTGTAGAAAGAGTATTTCATAGGACACAGCAGTGCAAAGTTCCACGTGCTGTTCTGCATTATAATTCAGTACTTAGCAGGACAGCTCACATCTTGAAGTAAACTGTAGTTCAATTTTCACGCTGTTTTCCCTCTTTGGGCTGCTGACAATTTCACCAGTTGGCAGAACTGAAAGCACTTATTTTAATGAGTTGCCCGAGTGCTCAAATTCCTTCACCTTGCACAAAATATAACAGTAGCAGTGATACCCATCCAGACTGTGGTCAGATGAGTTTCCTGACTATATTTTAGATGTTACAGAACTTGTGGTGTTTTGAAAGGGAAAGATGGGAAGTGTAGTTGTAATGATTTCTATGGGCACTCACATCTTGGGACTTAATTTAAGGCTGCTTTTCAACTAACTAATAAATAGCCATCAAAGTCAGTGAGTCTGCTTCTTCATGGAGGAGAAACTAGTGATATGAAGTCTAATTCTTTTCTAAGCATAACTTGTTCTGTTTACACACATAAGCCCAGTCTTAGTAAATGGTTTTCCCAGCTATTCCCTATATCCCTCAGGAAAGCTGCATTTCATGTACTGCAGAGTAGTAGCATACATGGAGATCTAATTATCTAACATGCTAAAGAGCTAACAACAGCTGCATAAATGTTGCCCAGCATCCAGATTGAGGCTTGTGAACAGCTTTTGCTGTGTAAAGATTTTGCTTGAGATGAAGGGAAATGTGAGTCTCTTTCTTCATAGCTGTTATATTCCAACCCAGCCAGAACAATAATTGCAGTGGCTGCAGCAGTCAGCAGGATAACTATTCCTTTCTGCATGCGAAATTCCCATTCCTCTTTACGCCATGGCTGACTGGAGGTGTTGTGAAGCAGCATGGCAAGTTCCTGCTCCACAGCTGGGCTGGTCTGGAGACATAAATCTGCCTCATCATTATTATCGTTTCATGTAGAATTGTAGAATTATAGAATGGTTTAGGTTGGAAGGAACCTTAAACATCATCCAGTTCCAACCCCCCTGCCATAGCCAGGGACACCTTCCACTACA
>RSEF01000002.1:89994990-90040669 GCA_003993805.1 Himantopus leucocephalus
GTCTCACCAGTGCCGAGTACAGGGGGATGGTCACTTCCCGAGTGAGAAACACAAAATATTTTTAAGATAGTAAAATTTCACCCTGGAAATCACCCTATTTTTCTTGGCCTATCTTTCTTTTTTATATACTCTGACATATCTTATTTTTATATATTATATTTTGGTTTTATTTTAGCATTTTAAATCTTCCTAGGGCTGTATTTATAGGATATTACCACAGTTCCCGCAACATCCCTAAAATCCTTAGTGAAGCGTGACTGATGTTTCTCCTCATTGATGGTTACCAGGCATGTACATGTGGGAAAAACTCCTGCCTGATGCTCACAAAGTCATGCATATCATTCATGTGATCCCCAGCAATGTCAGGCCTTATCAAACTTCAGCCATACAGTCCCCTGTGGGAAGTTCCCTTAGAAATTGTACAGAAATTGGGACAATAATCTCCTCTGAACAGATTTTCCATCATTTATATATCTGTGATACAGGGTCAGATATGGCTTTTAATCTTCAAGCAGTTTGACTTAACTCATGGGATTCCACAACTGTGAGCCCTTTCTCTCTACTGCATCACTTTAATATTTGAAGCACAAAATCCTTTTGAAGTTAGGATGCTTTTAGTTCTGCCTTTGCTTATCAAGGGACCTCATTAGTGTCAGTCTTCCAAGTTATCAACAGGCAAAGAGAAGCTCCACATGACTGTACTCTATTTTTTGGCATGCTGCATTGTATGTTCGTTATATAACTAAGATGCTTCCTAGCTTGAACCAATATGATTACAGAATCTTTACTGTGGCACAGTCGCATTCAACATGGAACTTAAAGCTTTGCATGCTGTCCTAAAATTCTTACCACAAACAAGTTGGGGGATCATGTTTCCTCTGTGCTGTCACACAAAAAGCAAGCAGCAGAAGTAGAGAGTGGCCAAGGCTCTGGAGGGTAAGGTCCAAATCCACGTTCCTTTTATCACTCCATCCTATCTTGTGGACCCTCAGAAGTACAAAAAGAAGAGGCTGACCGATTGTGTACCTTGAAATGGAATCTGATTTTGTACAACTGCCCTCAGCCACCAGGTAGGCTCAGGTGTGGCAATCAGTGTCCTCTTCACTAGAAGAGTAGAAACTTTTATTTTTAGTCAGACATCCATGTTTCTTAGGGTACTGCTTGCAAGTAACTACCACAAACACTGCCCAAGCAGAACTTCATCCAGTTCCTGACCCCCAACAAAGCAAAGTCTTCTTAGAGTCACTAGGTTATCAAAATCACAAGTGATGCAAGCAGAAATTCACATATGATAGGAAATCTTAAAAAGACTTGGATCTGAGCTGTTTTAAGGCAGGAGCTCAAATATATTTTGTTAGAGAAGGGATGACTCTCTGGCACCTTGCTTTGCAATATCAAGTAAACATGAAGAAATACTACCACTAGTAACTGAAAAAGTAATCTTCTCTCTCCCTGCCAAAGTTCTTCTTCACCAAAAGCAGACCAGACCCATCGTGAAAACCTGGGGCCTTTCATTGCATTAAGCCCACTGGTAGTGACCTACGTTCTCATAGCCAGCCTGAAACCCCCACCCAGCCCCATATTTCTTATGCCACACTACACTACATTGCCACATCCCTTTCCCAGTTCCCCATCCTGCCTCTGTGTGCCCTGAAATAGCCCACTGAAACCCCACAGCAATTAACTCACTCTATATCAAAGTCCCAATAAGCCCAGATCTCTGTGAGGTCACACCTTGCTGGGAAGAGAGGCTGCTGCCAGGGCCCTGAGAGGTCTTAATGGCCCTGACCAGTCTCAATTGAGTCCTCCACCCACACATGCTGTCCACAGGGCCCAGGAGACTTTTTTAAGGTTAGTCCTGAGCTGTCAGTGCCTGCCTGATCTCTGTTGTAGAGGTACTGATCTCCAGCATGGTCACAGCTGTGCTTGGCCATGAACCCCAAAACTCTGGCCCATGGCCTGCAGGCTGACTCCCCAGTATGGACTCAGTCCTGCCTTGTCACCATGGTCCTGTCTGATGATCACTGGACTATGTCTGGCCTTGGTTACTATCACTGGATCTGACCTGCAGACTGACTTTATGGCTTGACTCTGCTTCATTACCATGTGTTTGCCTGAGGGTCTGGACTCTTGGCTGAGCTTGGCAGCCATCTGTTTTCCTTGATCACTTTGTTGGGTACGGTGGGACTGGGCATTGGCTGGAGTGGTCTCGGCTTTGTTGACCATGTTTTCATGCCCCTGGGGGGGCAGCTGGCCTTTGCTGCTCCCTGACAGGTGGAAGTCTTGCTTGCATTGCCCTGATACAAGGTACTCTGAATGTACAGTTCTTGGTTTTTTACCTGATTTCAGGCCACTTCCTTGCCCCATCACTGCCATCTTCAGTCATGATCCTTTCCTCCAAACTACTTGAAACTAACCTCTAGTGTGGTATCTCTGCAAATATTACATTTATTCAGTCAAGCCATTTATGAATACGCTGACTAGGTTCCTACTTGAGGAAAAACTTCTCTAACACCTTGCATGATACGTCTGTTCCAATTTGACGTTAAACCATGAATATAGCTTTCCAATTAGCCGTGTCTATCCATCAGTTCTCCATCTTTCTGTTGTACTTTTTCCTTAACTTCATCTTGACAGCATCATGGAAGATTTTTAATGAGGTTGTAACATGTACTATCATATAGAAGAAGAGTTAGCTTATTCTGAAATAATTCATTATTGAAAATGCCATGTTGTTATTTTTCACTGTGCTACTTTCTGGTTGCTTACAAAACTATTTATCAGTTCCAACAGCTTTTTGGGAACCAAACTCAGATTTTCTGGTGACAGCTCACCTGTGTACACCACCAAAAAAAAAAAAAATAATTTCTATATCTAGTCTTCCAGAACCTCATTCATCCATTCAGCAGCTCTCAGAGGTAGCTGGACTGATACTCTTGGACAAAAGCCTCAAAGTATCAGAAGCTGAATTTAATTTTTTTATGCCTAGTTGAAACCGTTTAAGTACTTTTCAACCTGTTCTCTTTCTATCTTAGTCTGAGCTTTTGTTAGTTATATTAACCCAAGTTAAACTTTTTGTTGGAGACTAACACAGAAGAGATCTTAAACGCTTTTAAACACTGGCCTTCTTAACATTATTTATTGGTTTTTCACTTTCCTTTACCTTTTTCTCTAGCTCTGCTTTAGCTTTTCTGACTCTGTTCATAACCTCTTGTGCTTGTTCTTGCTTCTCATCTTTAGTAATATGATTCATTTTATGGTTTCAGTAGGATTCCTGCTTCCCTATATTCTTTTATATCTTGCTATAAAACCTACTTTTCTAGGGTTCTAAGCTTCACATCTGACAGTAATAGCTGATGGTCAACAGCAAGCCAAAGGTGCAAGGAACTGAACTGAACTGAAATGGCACTAGTCTAGGAAATACCTCTTGCAACAACTCTGTTCCTCAGGCATTTAAGCATCCCACAGAAGACTAGTACAAAGTTTCAGTGTAAGCCCAGGGCTTTCCTAAAAGCAACTTTTTTAAAAATTTGGAAATAAATGCTAGACATAATCAGACCTGAGTTTAAAAGAAAATCACAAGTATTCATTTTTTTAAAAAAAATGTATTTTGGGAAAACATCATAGAATGCAGAAAAACAGGATGTTTTCTTCCTTGTCTTTATAAAACTCCCTTTCTCCTATTTATGTTTAAAATGAAAGTTCAAAGTACTTGGGGATCTTTCTGTTTAGAAGAATTGCTTATCTTCTGTTCAGATTCCATTTATTCCATGACTTCCCCAGTTCTGAATCATCAAGATCCTTTCCTAGATTGCTTTTACACAGAAACAAAATGTAATCAATGAATAATTATTACTCATAGGGTGTTACATGCTTCTGTGGTATGAATTGTGATTTTTTTTTTCTTTTTTCTTTGTTGGTTTAGAGCTCAGCCTAACAGTACCACCTAGTCATCTACAAGTAATGCTCAGAATACCTGGTGGTACTAAAGGTACTACAAGTTCTTTAAAACAATCTACTGCCTTATCCTTTCCTTTGGCCCTGAGTCACATTCTTTGGGTTAGACACTTCTCTGTATGAGAGATGTTTATCCTTTGTTCTGTCTAGATAAACTTTCTATAACAAAAGTTCAACATTAAGTTCTAGGTAATATTTGCTGAAATACTTATCACAGATTAAGGTGTGGCTACACATAATGCTGATTAAACAGCTCTTCAAAATGTACTCAGTTTTCCAGAAGCCTAAAATCAATATATACCACACAATTCTGACTAATACTTGCAACTTTAATAAGGGAGACATACAAGTTGCATAAAGAATGTGGGGGTTTGATGTTGTTTTTTTCTGGATTGGCCTTTTTCCATTGTTATAAAGAATATATAATAGCTATGTATAGAGATATTTTAACACTTTTGGCAAATGATAATACCTCTATCAATGTTATCTTTTCCTGTGTTCTGCCCATTTCTCCATAGTGGCCTGGGTATCAAATACTGCACTCATTTTCACTACTGAAATTCAGGCTCCAAGTGCCAAGGTTGAGTTAACGATGATTCTTCCTCCCAAACAGGCATACAGTGCCTAAAACAGGTCCTAAACCTGAAATCTCTAATGATTGAACTGCAGCAGGAACATTCTGCTTTTGTATTCAATTTTCACGACTGAAACTATTGGAACAACTTATTTAGCAAAACTGACACTGGAAACAAATCAGAGACTTAGACCAGATAAAGGAAGAGAAACAACAAAAGGTCTTTTTTTGAAATTGGGGCTCATTGTGTAGGGAGTTGTGAAATTGAATGCAGGATAACTAATAGCTGAATGATAATTATGACCTCAGTTATATGGTCATAGTATGAGAGACCAGGGTTACACCTCTTTCAAATAATCATTTTAAATATATTAATTATGCAAAATGTTGTATGCAAATGGAGTTTCAATTCCTAAAATGTCAAATAGTAGTAAATCATTTGGGGAACTAAATAATGACTTCTTTGCAAATGTCATATTACTAAAAACAACACAACCTTTTTCAGAAGCCTTCTATTAACCAACTCGCTTCACCAGATAAAGATACTGGTTCAGGAAAAAAAGTCTCTGATCTGCTAGTTACAAATAGATAATTGCTAGCAAAATATGCGGCTTTTCCTTTTTTTATATATGAGTATTTATGCAGAAGGTAGTGTATGTTCATTCAGAGACAGACCATTTAGAAGAAGTAGTGATGTGATAAGAAGATATCGTACTCTTGACTTCACAGGCTACTGTAACAGTGTTCTGATGGGAAAACAAGAAAAGTTGTCACCAAAGTAATAGTTTAGCATTAAATAGAATGAGCTCACTCGACTGTATCAAAGAGTCAGTTCTGGTTTTATTTATTCCATATCACTTTAGAACAGATATTACATATACTTACAGAATTTAATTCAATAAGCTAAGTAGTGTCATGGAAGTTTTCATCTTCACTGCCTATGCGTTGTTCTGTTTAGAATTCTTGAATTTCTCTTGAACTTTTATCTTCCATGTGACACAATATGTCTGCATTGGCAATGGAGACTATCCAGACTACTTTATGAGTGTGAAGAGGCACAAAGGAGAGCAAAATAAAATCATCCAGCATTTATTCCATTGCTCTTTGTTCTTAAGCAGTGAAAGGCAGAAGAATCTCTGTTGAAAAGTTTCTGTGTAGAAGTTTTCACAGACTTTTGCACATTCACGTCAGACCAATAGGAAAAGGTTTATTTTGCCATTTTTATGTATGTGATCTGATTTTAAGGGGTAAGGTTAAGAATTTCAGAATCTGAACTATGCGTATACAGAAAGGCACTATTTGTCTCATCTGTTACATCAGCTCATTTATTTTAAAGAAACATAGAAAGGAAACCTGCTAAACAGAAACTGAGGAAAGATACCACTCTTGCTACCAACAGCAATGTCTTTGTTTAATATTTCTTCATTTCCTGTTAGTTTATCTCCCAAATTTCAGATTAAAAATGCCATTTGTTTTGCAATGTGATTATATTCGGATTAATTGTAATATGACTCAAGTATCAGAAGTTACTGACTCAAGTATCACAGTTATAGATATATATAGAGGGTCTCTCAAAATGTCACATAATCTACTCCCTACTTTTTGGCAGATCAAATGTATCTAAGTAATTTGTACAGATACTTGTTTAACCTTTTCATATTAACTTACAGTTAAAGAGATTCCAACACTTTTCTACAGTCCTGGTGCAAGCTACTTGTACTGTCTTAATAATGAAAGATTTTTACCTCTATGTAATCCTACTTTTTTTCCCCTGGTAACTTGATTTACTCTAATCATTTCCCAAGGAGATATTTATACCCTTATGAAAACCATAGTTTCCATAACCATAGAGGAGTATCACCCTTATGATCTCTCTCCTTGTCATGCCCTCCCCCAACACAGGAACAAATCCAGTTTCTTTTGTCATCTTGGTCTTGCACCTGAGGTATATTTGTGTGAAAAAGAGTTTTAAACCCAGACATGGTACTTCAACCCAGCTTCTCCCAACACTGAGCAGAGCAGAAGATAGGTGAGTTCTGAGGTCACGGCAGCTTTCAGACTTGGAGGAATTGTTTTAAAAGGCAGAGAAGCCCTGCAGTCAGACCAGTGACGTATATTGTGCCTCTGGAGCTCAATGCTAAAATGGTGATGAGTGAGACTTCTAGCAGAATTTTGTCACTAGCATGCCTACCTGGCTGGAATCAGGAGTGCTGATACAGAGGGTTGTTAATGTCAACTGTGAGAGGCAGAGGACCCCAAAAGTCTCTGAAGGTGTTGACCTCCCCAGTGGAGGTCTTTTGGGATGTCCAGTAATGAACACTTCAGAGCAGTGCTAGAGACTACAGTCTCTTCTGCACTTCTCTAAGTAGTGATTCCGGGAATAAGGGAGTCCACACAAGTGTCAAGCTCAGAGACATAGTATTTCTGAGGCTTAACACTCCCCTTTTAAATCAGAGACTTAAGATATAACTGGTGTAAACTAATTAAGGTGTTTACTGATTAATGACTACAATATGAGGGATTTGGCAAAGAACAGCAAAATTATCAATAATCAAATTAGCTAAATAGCATACTGCTAATATTAATTCATTTTTAGAATTGTGCAGGCTATTATGCACTGCCATGAAGCTGTTAACTATTGTTCTTAAATCTAGTGAATCAGATAAAGACCCCCTATTGAATTAAAAATCTGTAAATATGAAGGTGCAAGTCTATTTCTCCCCACACCAATTCTTATAGCCCTAGACGTGATAGAGAACGCCATTGGTTGTCCCAGTGAACTTGGTATTTGCCTGGTGAACTGGGTGTTTGCCAGTCAAATTCACTATCTTTTGTAGGCATCNTTTTTCATATTGGTTACAGTTTTGCTAGGCTCATACTCAAATTTGGCATTTCTGGGGTAGATGTCAACATTGCAGCAGATAACAATAGAAAATGGGGGATCCTGCTACTACTACTACTACTACCACTTCTACTAAAAATCGAAGGTGACAAAAGAAAGATTTGGTAGGACATGACAAAAGAAGGTAGGTTAGGTGGAGATGAGAAAGGTTTTTGAAACAGAAGATGGGTGGACAGGTGAGAAAGGAGCAATGAATTTGCAGAGAATTGAATGCTGGAACTCCTCAGTAAATATGAAGGCACATGTGATATTTGGCCCTTTATATTACCTGATAATCATGTCAGGGTGTTGCATGAGCTCTTAAGGTTAAATGGTTGGTATGCTCTGGAGTAGTTCAGCTCAGTGTGATCAGCATATGGTTTGGATCTTTATCTCTCTTTAGGAGGTGGAGACTGCTTTGTAAGCACTCGAAGAGGATCATCCAATTTTGGATTGCTCTGAAAGGCATCTAGTTTGGGTCTATGAAAACTGCACTGTGAACGGAACCAGTGCAAGATAAGTAAGGACTGGGTGATTTGCTTAGAGAACACTCTCCTGTTGAGACAAAATGCTCATGTAGATCCAGGCTCCATCAGCTCACACCACTGGCAGGCTGGTCAGAGTATCTAACCAGGGATCTTTTATGAAGGCAAAAGTCTTTGATCAAGATTCAAGAGTTCCTAAAGTCAGCAATGCTTAGCAAGAAGATAGGATTACAACAGTGCCTGTTCCACTCCAGACAGCTGACTGTGGGCTTATGAGTTGAAAATGTATCTCCTTATTGTTGCAAGCAAGGATATAAAGGAGAATACATTATCATGTAATAGACTGTAGTGTTAGGAATAGGGGTGGAAAAAAGATTAGGAAACTAGCATTTTGTATGGATAATGAGGGCTTTGCCCTGAGGAAGCGGATAATCAAACATTAAACCCTAAGATTTCCTTTCATGCTATCGTAAACTCTATGTGGATGTTTATTTTCCACTTAAGAAAGCTATCTTCTTTGTTTCCTGTTTTTCCTGAGTTTCCTTCTTGATTGGAGAACACACATATGGAGATTTCCTTACTTCTTTATCCCTTTGTTTAACATTTACATTGTACGGTTTTATTAGCACAATCTTATCTTCAGGGTGCCTCTTTCAACTTCAGCTTTCTGAAGACCCTCCAGAAAGCCTCATCTACCATATTAGGAGAGATGCCAAGTGCATAGTCTTCATAATACCTATGAAACTCTTTTTGTTCTATAAGCACTGTGCAAGGATTTCCTGTCTGCTTATCAGTGGGAGTGGGAGTGAGTGAAAGTAACGGGAGCAAGAGTCACTGGCTCGTTTTATGGGGTAACTTCTAGGTGAGCTTAGAAAACTCTTCCTGTCCCAGGGAATATACGAACTCAATAGTCAAGACACAAAGAATGATCAGACTGAAATTAAGAGATGAGATAACAAGCAGAGATACCAAGAGTACATATTATTATCGTGTTATCATCATATAACTTATTATGACCCTCTGCAGGCAACACATGCCCATTCAACATACATCCTCAATAGAAAGCTCTAAGACCCCAGAACAACTGGTAGAAAAATGATTCTCTCATTATTTTGGGTGAGCTGTAAAGACATACTGAATCTTAAACACCTTAAAATGTCTCAAGCTGAAAGATGGCCAAAATGGAGGCCAGCATAGCTGCATGCTTTGTATTACACCAGATTGAACCAGGAGTGCTTCACAACCAAGAAAATAGTTCTGCCAATGAACAGGGAAGCTTCTCATGGATGTTTTTTGAACATAACTCTGAGCAGGCCAGCTAAAACAAAAGAAATGTGCTCACACTGACTGTGTAGAACATACAAATGCTCAACATGAAGTACATAGCTTTGTAGATGAGCCTGCGACTGGGTAGGTGCAAAGTCCTGTGCAACAGAGACCGAGCTAGGACTTATTCCAAGTGTTGTGCAACACGGAGGTGCTCAGTTCACACCAACTGGGAGTAGCCACTGATAGGATAGACATGAGCTGTTTGGAGCAATTGCTAGAAGAGGAATTGCTTCCTCAAGGAGATCATAATGATGTAATAGATGTAGTCTTTGTCTGCTTATACTTCAGGCTTCATCTTACTCATCCTGTTCCTGCTCTTCTCTCTACTGTCTCTTACGTTTTTTGGTTGTTTGGTGTTTTGTTTTTTTTCACTCAGAGCAATATTCTTCTCACATCAGTCCCTTGTTGCCCAGTCTTTTCCATCCTGGCCTCCGCTTATCTCTGCATCCTGGTCACCTCTTCTCCCTAGGTTATTTTTGTGGGGTTGGGCATTGTTTTTTTTTTTTCCCCCATGTTACTTTTCTCATTTTCTTTCTCCAGCCCACATCCATTTCTTTCTCAGTCGCTCCACATTTTCTGCCTTCCCTCTTGCTCATGTAAGAATTCCTGCTCCCCTTAATTAAGCACTAGAAATTCTAGGCCAAGGAGAGATCAGCAGTAGGGAGGGTGGAGTCCCCCTCCCACCCCCTCTCCTGGAATTAAGGAATTCCTCTCCCAGGAATTAAGTGCAATTGCAGAGAAAGGGTGCGCAATACTAGCTTACATTTTGCTAGAATTTTGTTGTGCTGTTGGTTATGTGCTTTTTACTTATTGTATCACTTGGAATCTTGAATCATGCTGCTAAAGTAGAGAGGAAACAAAGCTATGGATTCTGACAAGAAGAAATATGCTTTTTCAATATCTAAACATAGCAATAAAGAATAAGGTGCAAATATTGATTTGGTATATTGCTATCATTCTTTACTTATGAATGTTCACCGAGACAGTGATGTCAGTGGTCAATGGTATTACAGTGATACAATGGCTATTGCTGTAGCACGGACTGTGGCTGACCTGGGACTGAGACAGCCATTAACATGCTTTGAAATAAAATCATTAGGTATCTATCCGGAGCTAAATTTAGACAATGATGTTTGTGAGCAATCTTGAGGAATAAGTCTGGTAGAAGGACAGTTTAGTAGACTTTTCCTTATGATCCAATAAACTGCTACTGCATTTTGCCACAAAATGATATCTTGGAGCATAGCTATGTAGGGAAAAAAAAAAACAGGTCTAGGTTTTACTTCTATTTTTTCCTCTTTTTTTCACACTGAAATAAGAAGCATGCTTGTACTAGGTAATTAAGAATCCAATACTTGGATTCTTAATCCTCCAGCAGGAGGGAAGAATGTGGCTGCTGTTCAGAAAAATAATAGAGATAAGAGCTAGTTTTTTTATGCCAGGGACACGGATGCCCAAGTTAGGTTTATACTATGCAATTTGTTTGCCACATGGCACACTGTAGACAGTTATTCTTGAGATGCTCTCATTTTTCCAGTGGTAAAATCTGTGTTCCTTGGACATACATAAAGTGGGCTGTACAAATGAGCACAAAATTTTGTTCTACAAGCTAAATGGCTTCTCCCTAACATATCATAGGTAAATATTGTAACACTCAAACAACACTGTGTCCTGGTTTGAGGTAAAACAGGACCCATTTTCTGTTTTGTAATTTTACTTTGCAGCTAAGCCTCTTCTAACTATCGGAATTTTCTGAAATTAGCAGCTTATTGTACAGAAACTCTTCTCTCCCACTGTGATAGGACCTGATTAGTTGTAATTTATGCCCAGGCATGGTATGCAGAGAGGCTCTTGCTTATACTTATTGCTGTAACACCCAAGGGCAGATAACTTTGTTACTTGCCCCGTTGGAGGGTCGGAAGCAGAAAAGTGTAGAGGGGTCCTGCCTGTGGGGAGGAGCGGACAGAACAGGTGACCCAAAACTGACCAACAGGGTATTCCATCCCATCTGCCTCATGCTCAGTATAAAAGCTGAGGGATCAAAGGGTCAGCTCTCTTTCTTCAATGGCCGGCGTTCGAGGAGGACTGTCTCTGTTCATCTGCCTTTGATCCCAATCTCTGTATTCCTGAATCCAGGTCTGGAATCCAGCTCTCATCCATCACTGAGTCCAGTCGGGGACTTTCCTCATGCTTGTCGGTGACACAATCATCATCCTGGGAGCTTGATACTGGTTTTGTATATACTGTATATATTTCATCATCTTCTTTTTATTATTTTATTAATTTATTAATATTTTCATTAAAGTAGTTTAGTTTTTTCTAAACTCATAAGTCTCTTTCTCCCTCCTCTCCCTGGAGAGAGAGGTAGGGGAGAGTGTCTGTCATTCATTTTCATTGGCCAGTCTGGCCCAAATCACAACACATGGTTTCCCCACTTTCACTTTAAAATTTCGATCACGGACTGAGGAATGAAAGGTGAATGTGCAAATAGGTTTAAAACAATGAATATGAAAAGATGCCATACCCAGCAAACTCTCTGCTGGGAGAACAACATAAACAGCCAACACAAGTTGTAACATTATCGTACTGCTTAAAACTGACTGTTCCCAGGTGTTTTTACATCACCACAGTTAATTAACCACTTCTGCACAGTATTTCATGGTTAACAAAGAGCTCTTTGAGATGCTTGGTAATAGCTCTCAGTATGTAAAATAGCAGTTCCTTCTTATTAAACCTCTGCTTTTCTAGAGAAGTGCACCAAAAAAAAGTTGTCAGAAAGGGCCAGAAAGTGTCAGAAAGCTTTCATCAGTTTAATGGAGCCCATAAAGGATGGCAAAACAGAAGATAATGGTGTACTTGCAAGACTTCATCTTTAATGATGCTGAAATTTGAGACCATTTTATTTGTACACTTGGAAAAGTGGTATAAGAGTCCTCAGAGTCAGCACTGTCAATACTGCTCTTTCTCTTTAAGCTAAAGGGTTTTGTTCTTTCAAAGTTGTTACACAGTGTTGTTAGGCTGAAAGCAAAGCATATTCAATGGAATTCATACAGGAACAAAGTAGACAACTGTGCAATGAGGAGGACTCTTACTGCAGAAGAGTGAAGAACACAGAGCTGAGTTTCAATGAAGAGACTGGGACCAGCTGGGCGGTCTGAGGCCGGGTTTGTAAATCGGTGTGGAAAGACGTGTGGAAAGCAGTCAGTAACAGAAATCTGACCCTGAAAGGGGCTCACAGAGTGAGGGACAGGGAATCAGGGAGAGACTTTGGCTGAGCACTGAATTGGGAATATCTGGAGGGGAAGAAAACAATTAGGAGCTCCCGAGAAGTATCAGGGTTTGTAAAGTTATGAGCTGGGTCTCATATATCCTCATAGAAGGATTTGTTGCTGGGCAACAAAGCTGGAAATAAAAGTAGAGGGAGTATTAGAAAGCAAGGACAAAAAGCAAGGGACACAGGAATGTCACAGTGCTCTCAGGTGCTGCTTCTGGTGTCCCTCACTGGGGTGTTTCTGCACATTCCCTTCATGTTATCTTTGGTCTTTCTTGGTTGCTCTATCCAGGTGGGATTAATTCATTTAATAGAGAGGTTTTTCTTCTAGGCAGATACTGCTCTAGATAGGTGCTCTCTCCCCATTTTAGTCCAAGTCAGGCAATTTTACAACATTCGATCATGTGATGTTGTTAAGCAGACTATACTGACAGAGCATACATGGTCTCCTCCACAAGGTGTGATGGGAAGCAGCCACTATGGTACCAGAAGTGGCATGGGCAGAAACAAAGATAAAGCTTCTTTTTCTGTAAAAAAAACTTATATTGACAGTGTCAGAAGAGGCAGTTCTGTGTGACTGTGACCTATGTGTGAGACAGACAAAACAGTAGGGTGATGCTTTCCAGACTGGGCTGCTGATGGCATGCTTTCCAAAAAAAAACCAAAGATGTGTAGGATAGATTTTGCTTGGACTTCATCAAACCACTTGTGTGGTAGGGTTATGCAGTTTGGGGGACCAGACAGCATCTATCGTAAAGTAAAATTCCATTGTGCCATTGTTTTCTCTGAAAATCCTATTTATTTTTAGTGACTTTTAGTCTACTATGATCAAATGCAGAAGAAAATAAATGCACTGACTGAAGGCAGACAAAAAAGGACCAGATGACTACTCATCTGCGGGCAGTATTTTCCTGAAACTATACTTCTTGTAGATATAGAAAGCTGTTCGCCAGAAGTTGTTAAAATGCTCCTAAATATTGATGTGAGGAAATGTAGCAACAAGGGGATTAGGATACTGGCTTTAAAGCATAAGCTTGCAGCTAGAAGGCAAGTGTGACTCACACACCTGTGCTGTCCTCAATGAATTTAGCACTGTAATCAACAGTATATACATTTCTCTCTTTTCCATTAGGTAAACCAGAAAAGGTTTAGTCACATTTTCCGTTCACCTGCTTTTCAAATTCTGTAAGATCAGTATGTCCCACAGTTATTTTAGATTCAGCAGAACTTCCTCTCAGTTCATATTAAAGTAGGTTCCTGGTGAATGCCGTCTGGGAACATATTTTCTGCCTTGTCTGAGCTCCTGTGTGTAACTTTTAATTAAAACATACCGAGTAGCTGGCTAAAATCCTACACTCCCTCTATATTGCTGCGTTATTAATAGGTAAATAGAAATAAGAGTATTGTGTGTTTTGATCCTAATTTCCTAAGGAAGTTTATTTGAGTGGGTTTTCTGTTTCTCATTCAACCCTAAAAGCTTTTGATCCCTTTTTAAACTGGACTTGACAGGACGTTAGAGCTACCAAAGATACGCAGCTGCTGCAAGCATCGTGAACCTTGAGGAGGGGTGAGAAGAGGGGAACCGGCAGCAGAGCCCGAGCCTGCCCCTCCATGGCAGAGGCACCAGCAGGCACCAAGCAGCTGTATGTACAGCTGGGGCCGATGGATGCAGGAAAGACCAACAGCCAAATATGTCGCTTCCTGTTTTTCTGCTGGCCAAGGGTGATGGAGAGGACTGAGAGCCATGTCAGGGCAATGGGCGGTGGCACTGCAGGTGGAGGAAGGGGAGATTGTGGCAGGGGTGGCGGTGAGGGTGCTGTCTGGCAGGATGGGAGAGGAATGCAGTATGTTAAGTGTGGGATATTGCAGGGGATGGGATGCATTTCTGCAGGAAAATAGGCTTTGGTTGATGTATGACTTAAGGGACAAATATGTTTTTAAACTTCTATTTGAAATTAAAAACTTCTGTTTGAAATTAAATAGGAAATTACATTTTATTTTCATGAAATCACTGAAAAGTTACATAAGCATCTATGTTTTCCCTTGTTTTTTATTGATTAGGCTTCTTTCTCTAATCAAAATAGAAATGAAAATAGGAGCTTGAATTTCCAGAAGTTGAATAATTTGTCATTTTGCTGAAAAATTTTTCCTAACCTTCTGAATTTTCTTTTTTTTTTTTTAACCAACTTAAGATCTGTTTTGTTTGTTGTCATTTCATTGATGATATACTGGTGAAAAATTACTACAGGATGCCTGCCATATCAGTTCTGACCAGGTAGCAAGGGGTTGATTTCTGCCTCCAAATTTGCTTGAAAGTGTGTATGTTAATAAAAGGTTTACAGCTGCTGATTGGTCCACTGTTCAGTATTGAGCTTCATGCAGAGGTTCCTTGCCAACAGAGTAAATATTTAAATACTGTAAATGTTACATCTGATTCTTACTCATTGCCTGTACTGGGATATAATCAGCAGGATTGTTTGGATCCAGGTCAGAGCTTGTTAACGTGTATTAGCTTTCACACTCTAAAACACATTACCAGCATAAGTAACACATTTGTATGCTACAAGGCATAAAGTAGGAAGCAAACAGTACTTTGGACGCTTTGGTACCTCAGTTACTACATTGCCGTTCTGTAGTAATAGGGCAAGTAAATCCTCTTGAGATGATGAATGCTCAAAATTAAGGCTCTAGAATAGTATTTAGAAGACTTGCTTCTGCTCTTGAATTTGCCACAGCTTCTGCATTTGACCTTCGGGCAAGATAATTAGGGCTTTGTTTTGTGTGTTTAATTTACTGTCTGTGAAGTGGTGATAGTGTTATATATGGCTAGTAGGGGGTAAAAGCATTCAGGTTTGTAATGAATTGAAATACCATGGTAATAAAAAGCAATGGAAGGTAAGCAAATGTGTAGAGCTGCTTAGCTCCCAAAGCATCTTGTCTTTTCCCCTGATTCTGCTTGAAACACAGCTATTTTCCTTCCCTACTAGACCTAGTATGGAGGGGATCAGTATGGATGTGCTTCTGGCCAAAATCCCACAGTAAACACATAGTTACCTGTAGTCTAGCTCTTGCTCCAGGCAGGACTGACTTCAAAGCTAGATCAAGCTGCTCAGGAGTTTATCCATCCATGTTTTGAAAATCTCCAAGGATGGAGATTCCCCCATCGTCTCTGGGAAACCTGTGCCAGTGCTCAGACACTCTTGTGGAGGTGAATTATTTCCTTCTGTCCACCTGGAATTTCCCTTTTTCCCTGAGTATTGTCTCTGCTCCTTTCTTCATGCACCTCTGAGAAAAGTCTGACTTCATTTTCTCTAGAACACCCCTTTGAGAACACAGCAATCAGATCCTCTCAAGCCTTCTCTTCTGTTTTAAACTATCCATTTAGGCTTCTAGAGAAATTTGTGTAGGGGTAGGTTTGGTATTTTTTTAGCTCTGATGAAATAAACTGCATTTAAATTGAACAGCAATTTGAAATTATCTGCAAACAAGATTTTTTCCCAGAATTCTGGAAAGAAGCAACCTCATTGTGAATTCTCGTCTTTAAAAAGCGATGTATCTTAATTTCACTCACAGCAAATCACATCAGTTTCTCAGAGTACAACTTAGTACTTGGAGTGGTTATATTAGCATTAGATTTTTATATGCAAGAATGAAATAAGTCCGAAAATTCTACTCAGTGTTAAAAATAAATAATTTCAAGAAAGGAAGTGGCAAGCTGATGGCCAGCAAAGTGACATGCATGAGGCCTTACACTAAGCTGACCTGCTAACATGGAGCTTAGAGAATAGGCAGACCACGCCAAAATTCCCTCATACCTCTTCCTCGTCTTCTTCGGTGGTAGAGTAGGCACAATTGAGGGAGACAAAGCCTCATGAATTTGTGGCCAAGTTTACAGTAACCCTTGAAATTTTCCAATTTCCTATTTCCAAACCCTTTCACCTCAAACTCAGGTTTTCCTGAGGTAGCTAATTGCTGTTGCACCTCGCCTCCGTTGAGACTATGCTCATTAATGTTAATTAAACAATTTTTTGCATATGTTTAACAATATAAGATAGGTATGAAATGTAGACCCTAGAGAAAGAAGGCATTCAGTCACCAATCATAAAGGAGGAAGGAAATTTTTACCACATACTGAGCCAAGGAGTGGTTAATAGGCTACAGAAGTACAGACATGTCATCTAGTGTGCCAAAACAGCATTTGTAACCCTTAAGATACAAAGCAGTCCTTAATTTAATGAGAATAATATCTGCTATCTCTTCAATAGGTTAGAAGAAAATTTACTTTTGAAGAAAAAGACTGAAAAAACTCTTCAGGAGTGCTGGAGAGAGACTGCTTATAAAGCCAGGGTGCTCCACAGCTAAGGTCTTCCTTCTGACGCAGCCTAAAATGTAAGAAGATTACATGTATGATGAATAACCTTAAGAAAACATCTAAAATTTTTTCATTGAATACAGGAGATAGGACAGCCAGCTTTTTGCATAAGAAAATTAAATGTGTTTTTTTCTTTCATTTCTTCAGGTGTGTCATGTAAATACCCTGACTTCTGGTCTACTGTGGTTGTTTTAAATAAATAATTTCAACCTCTTCCTATTGTTTTAATGGCAGTGTAGTTTGAGCTGAACAGCTTTGCAAGGTCAGTGGTTAACTTCAAGTTATTCTCCATCTAAGAACAATGGAGCTGACAGCTGCAATTCTGGACAAGGAATGCTTAGAGGGAAGTAAGCATGGACCAATTGATATGTCTGTGGAATAGTATTTGCACATGGGCATCACATAAATAACAATAACAAGAATCTGTATTGATAAAAGCCCGGTATTATTAGCGTAGTTGTCGATTCACACATAGCAAGACCAATGAAGGTGTTCTGTGTTTCTGTGTAACGAATAACCTGTCTCCTTTTCACTTCTTGGCAGATAAATCATTCCTAAACAAGGAACGCATCATCATGGAAAAGCTGATAGGTTTTTTTGTCATTCTGCTTGCATGACTGGCTGAGTGGTAGATTGTTTTTAGAAAGAGAGGACTGCCTCAGCCATTTTTTGTGACTGTCAATAGCAAAACTGACACAATGAAGAACTTAACGTTTGGACATTACACCTGAATGATGAAATTAGGAACTGAGGCCAAGCATTCAGTCCAAATTCTGAATTATACTAATTGCAACCACATTAGATTTCTTTAATCCTTGAAATCTGTGAGAAAAGCTGTGTGAATAATGGATAACTTCTGCAATGATAGCTAAGTTCTAGACTGTATGTTCAACCTTATGTGATACGTGATCACAATTCCATTGAATTAACAGCACTTCATATCTGCTTATTTAAGAACTGGATTTGTCTGCAAGTCTGGGAAGCTCTATTCAAAATAGACTGCTATGCTCACCTTGCAAAGTGAAAAAAAGAGGACTGTTTTTTGAGGTACTAATTAATCATCCGGGCTTTTGGCTTATTTGAAGCTTCGCAACTTTATTAAAAACACATACACACAGAACAGGGAACATACATTTCCTTGTTTTGGAGAGTTCTAGGCAGGTACTGCTATATAACCAGCTACTTTGTTCAGGAAAATTATGATTGCCTTTCATCATCTACAGCAAGGGAGTGTACACTATAGCCACTTGAGAATTGCACAGCGCTGCTTAGTGATTATCAAGTAATGGCTGATTGCTTTTGCTAATGGGTTTGCTTTTGATGTTGTTTTTTGTGTCACGTCACTTCACATGCAGGATTATGAAGTGTTTTGCTGAACAGGAAAAGAATGTTAAATAAAACCTGTCTTAGAATTCTATTGTTTGTGAATGTAGGGGGTGTCAGCTATAGGAGGGATACAGGTGCTACACCTCTGCCACAGTCATCACAGAAGGACTGACAGAAAAATCACAAAAAAAAGATACAGAGCTTATAATTATGTAGTTCTTCAAAGAACAAATAATTACTTGGCTCTTATCATGTTTCTTCTTGGTATTTGATATCAAGTTATTAATACTCCATGAGGTAGTTTTCAGTTTTGAATGTTATCTTGCTGCACTACAAGTAATTCTCCAATGAGCATTCACATTTATTGCTCATGTACTGAGGGCTGATTTTTATTTACATAAAATCCATAGTTTCTTTCTGCTATAAGGTGCGTTCTGTGAAACTGAATTAAGTATAGATTGTGTACGGTACTAATTGTTTCACTTTCTTTTATGTATTATGGCAAACATTTTACATAGAGCTTCTGAAAATGTCTGTGTTTACTTTTTGGTTTTATTTGATAAACACTTTGCTCTGTTTCAGCATGACTGAAGATATCTCTGTCAGGACAGTTTCTTCATAGAAATCATCTCTTGTTTTGGAACATCCTGGAATATTTTTCATTAAAATGTCTGGCCACGTATGTTGGCCTCTTCAGAACTGACAGAGTTTGTCTCATGTGTTGAAAGGATCTAGCCCAAATCGCTCCAAGTACATATCTATTGCCTGATACTTATCAGCATTTGAAACTATAGGATGACAAGAATTTAATGGGGTTCTGCTCTGTTCACATTGTACTGGGTCTGGCAGGGATGGAGTTAATTTTCTTCACAGCAGCCCATATGGTGCCATGTTATCAATTTGTGTCCAAAACAGTGTTAACATACTGATGTTTCAGCAATCACTGAGCAGTGCTCGCACAGCATCAAGACTTTCTCTGTTTCTCACACTGTGAGTATGCTGGGTGGTGGGGTTAGGCAGGAGTTTGGGAGGGGACACAGCCAGGACAGCTGACCCCAGCTGACCAAAGGGATATTCCATACCATATAATGTTGTGCTCAGCAATAAAACTGGGGAGGGGAGTGTGGGGTGGTGTGATGTGAGTTTTTCCAAAGCAGCCGTTGATCAGAGAGTGGTTGGGCATCAATGGGCTGGTGAGAGGTCATGAGTGATTGTCTTTGCAGCACTTGTTTTCTTCTTTTTCTTCACTTATTAAACCGTCTTTAAGCAAACCCACAAGTTTTTCTTGCTTTTGCCCTTAAGATTTTCTCCCCGTCCTGCTGGTGGGATGTGATTAAGTGACTGGGTGGGGGCTTAGCTTAGCAGGGGTCAACCCACCACGCACTTAGATTTCTAACTATTGTAAGAATCTGGCATCACTCATACCTGCAAGATACAGCCATAATAAATATGTCATTGCCTGATCATCTTATCTGGACTTTCTGTCGCTCTCAAAGACCATCACAGCTTTGCAAGTGAGAAAAGGTACCATAAAAGAACTTGCACTTTAATAGAAGGTATCCAAATATGAGATTTTACTGAGATACATTTATGTTTGAGAATAAAGTTGAACGAAACTATATTGGCAAATTGAAGTTCTGCCTTAGAAACTCGGGTATCTTTTTCCATTCTCTTGTGTTTTGTTAGTTTCCTAAACTCATGCTTTAGAAATCAGCTTGGGTTTATTTGTACATTTTGATTTTCTTTTTCTATGTGGGGATTGCATTGGAGCTTAGAAATGATGGTTAAAAGTAACTCCAAGAGGCAAATCAAATGGGCAGGATGCAGATAATGTTTGCAAATACCTTAGACTTAGAACAAATACGAGACACATTCATCTTCTGTCACATGATGTAGAAAAGATATGTGCATGTATATATGTATATTTATTCACATCTCTATGAAGCTGATGGATGATTGGAAAATGCAGCACACAGCTATGTGTGAAATATAGCAAATTTTGAACTGTATGAATGAACCAAAACTACTTAATTCTAAGCAATTTTGTGATCTCAGAAAACTGCTAAACTAGGCTGCCCAGAATCACATTTAAGGCTGGTTGCTGTCTCTTTTGAAATATCTGTGATTTTGCTTGAAATATTCAAGGCTTCTTCCCAGCACAGCTAGTGCTCCCAAAGAGTTCTGCGTTAGAAGATAACACAAGATAAAGCACGGTGCTCAGTTAAAGTTAACATTTTTTCCTATATTTTTGTTTTGCATTTTTGGAAGGTGCTGACAGTTGATACTCTTGCGTGAGTTAATCCTTGGTTTAGTTTGCAATAGAGTTTGCTCTTTAACCTTACGCTATTTACTAACAGTTACACAGACATGTGGGAAAACATACTTAAAATACATTATGTTGTTCTGACCAGATGTGATAACTATGAGAGACCACGTGGTAGCAGGAGGAAGAGTGGGAGCTGGCTGGGGACACCATTGCCAGTTTAGCACAAGGGAGCTGTACACATGCTTAGGAATAGGGAGAGAAGATTGTTTCCTGCTAGATCCAAGCCTCTTTGTACTCCATCCAGATGCTTTGGCAAAGATTCTTCTGCAACGCTTTCATCCAAGCAAGTCCAAGCCTTCATTGTCCTAAGATGACCCCTTAGGGAGCCTTTGGAGGCATCCACTACACACATATACATATCAGTAGCACAGTGGGCTTTGCTCTCAGCACTCAGATACACAGAATAAAGATGCTTAAACATTGCCAGTGACTGACTCCTAAAACAGTGCTGCTCCTGCCCCTTGGTGCTGGTACTGCTTTGAGTGTGAGACAAGTCTGGCTCCTATTGAGACCTTCGGTTCTCAAGCCGAGAAACTTAGGCCAGATCTCTCCTTCAACAGCTGTATATACCCTCCCTGCCCAACTGAAGCCTTTCAGTCTTTGGCATAAGCTGATGGGAGAAAAAAAGGCTGAGAAGTTCCAATAAGAAAAATTAGAAGTGAAGCGCAAAACAAGAGGAACCTAAAATGGAGGAGCTGGTGTCTGCTGGCAGGTCAGGTATTACAGCATTCACTTGAAGACCCATCTTCCAGTTTCATGATTTCTTCAAAGGACATGCTCCTATACCTGCAACCTCCTCGAAGGGTGTTTTAATGGCCAACATTTTATTCTGGGGAAGAAAGGTGATAGCAATTTATTTTGATAAACTTGATCCACCTTGTATAAAACAACATCTCTGGAAAAAGTACTGATGTCTGCATGTCCAGTCTTATAAATTAATATCATAATCAATAGGTTGATCAGTTTTTTCTCTTTCTTACATGTATTTAATTGATGAACACTCAAGTTTGCTATTTCAAATAGAAGTGCTTAGTACGAGACTGAAAGTACTGCCTTCTCCTTACCCCAGTGTACTCCATCCCTATAGGATCTGTATTTTTTGAGAGATATATACATATTTAAATCCTCTCAAAAAAAAAAAAAGGAACTTTGACCTTGCTATTCCACCATTAAGCATTAGCTGCTGAATTGAATAACATGTTTCGTTTCCTCCAGAATGCCTGTAAATACACAACCAATTTTCTTTCTCTGCTAAAAATAATTAAAAAAATCGTTCTGGGAGAACTGAAGCCACAGTAGCTTGTAAAAATAGAGTAACAGAAATTCTTTTTTATAGTTTTTGCCATGTCGTTACTGAATGCATAAGGAGAAAGTACTGAATATAATTAATTTTATGTAGACCAAGAGGTACAAAGACTCTGAAGCTAATTATACAGTGGAAGTCTTTGTGCCAAAGGAAATTACTTATTTGCATGGTGTTAATAGCCATATTTCGAACAGTGCTAGTATTGGAAAGAATTAATTCTTTGCACTTTTGCAAATTCAGGAAGGTTTCTAGGTTGATCATAGGATGATAGGAATATTCTGGTCAGGAGTGACCTCAGGAGGTCATCCAGTCTAACCTACTACTCAAAAGGGTCAGCTCTGAGGTCGTACCAGGTTATTTAAGTCTTTACCTAGATTGGCCTTGAAAATGTCCAAAGTTGAAGACCACACAGCCTCTCTGAGCAATCTGATCCACTGCTTGACTGCCTTCTTGGTGGAAAAGGGTCTCCCCATATCCAGTCTGAATCTCTGTTATTTCAAGTTTTGCCCCTTGTCTCATGTCCTGCTGGCACACACCACTGTGGAAAGCCTGCTTCCACCTTCTTGATGACCTCCTTGTAGGTTTTAGAAAGCTCTTATTAGGTCTGTGTCCCACCACAAGCCTTCTTCTCTCCAGGCTGAACAAGCTCTGTTCCCTCAGCCTTTCATCCCAGGGTAGGTGCTCCAGCCCCTTGACTGTACTGGTGGCCCTCTGCAGAATATGTTCCAGCTTGGCAATGTCTTTCTTGCATTAGTGGGCCCAAAACTGGGTACAGCATTTGAGATGCAGTCTAATGAATGCCGAGTAGAAGATAGTGATTTTCCTCAATCTAGTAAGTATACTCCTATTAATACACTCCATGGTACAGTTGGCCTGCTTGGCTGCCAGAGCACACTGTGGCTCATGTTCAGATTGCTGCTACTGAGACTTCCATTCCAGCAAAGCTGCTTCCCAGCCAGATCATCACCAGACTGTATTGCTGCAAGTGGTTCCTCCTTCCCAGGTACAAGACTTGTTGATCCTCATAAGGTTCCTGCCAGGCACTCCCTGCACCCTGTCAAGGTCCTTCTGAACGGTAGCCCTGCCCTCAAGCATGTCAAGGATGCTGAAGTCTGCTACCCTTCTCAAGTACAGATCCCTATGCATTCAAGCTAACGATTTTACTTCCCATCTATGCTATTTGTGGTGGAAGTGTGTAAAAATGGAAAAGTGACAATATGTCATAATAACAGGAAAAAGGAAAGTAGTACATCTGAAATAACAAACATGGAACAAACACATGCTTTGCTGAAGTGAGATGTTGGACCTCCTTCTCTTGACACAACAAATGTGACAAGTGAATATAAAACTATGAATGTAAAATTGTTCAGTTACAAGCAGAACTAAATGCCACATGCTTTTTCTGTGGGATAACTGCCATTTTTATAAACCATTTTCATCTTTCACACCTGAACATAGACAGGCTATAAGATATTTAATACCCTCATTTCTGTGACATCAAGACAGAGAATTATAGGAAATTGCTTGTCCTGAAGCCATTCAGTAATAAAACAAGTGATAAAAGAAACATATAAATGATTGTTCATGAAACTTACTGGTGTCTATGTCTGAAAGCATTTATGTATTTTTAAATTAATGACACTATGGATAAGTCTGTAATGGTATAGCAAACTTAATTTATTGTAATAGGTTCTGATAAATGTTATTAACATTTTCATCATCATTGAAGTTTACAACCAATTTGGATAATCTGAACATTATTTTCTCCTTGGAGGATTCCTGGAAGTTTGATACAGGAACTAAAAATGCATAAGAGAGGAACAAGTGGTAGGAAACTTCTGAAAGAAGTGGCATATATTGGGTTGAGCTGGTGAAAAAGATTATTAAATTTTTTTTTAAATTGTATTTTGTGGTATTTAGCTGGTTGCTACTTAAGTCTGATGTCCCAGAAAACGCATACTTGCGGATGCTGAGCTGAGACAAAATACAATACCAGTAATAGGTGTGTTCAGCTAACAATGCCTTGATAATGTAGATAATTTCTCCTGGAAAAAACAAATTTGAAGGGAAAATCTCTTGTCAGTAAGATATAAGCAAACCTTGTTGTGGTATGGATAACTAAAGTACTTGCCATTCTTAAAAAAAATTATGCCAACTGTGCTGGTGATGGCGTCGCTTATCTTTTTACATATGCTCAGTCATTCAGACTTAAATCTCAGTCCTTTGGAACGAACCAGAGCATTTTACACTCAACTCTTTCCCATCCCTACAACCACACGCAGGACATGCTTTTGTTCTGCTCTGTTCTCATGCTCCAGTACAGATTCTTCCCAATGGGGATCACCAGCTGGCTGGCAGAAGTCACCAGCAAAGATTGCTTATTGTTATTTTCTTGTAAGACTAAATCCTGTATGTTTTTACTGTTATAGTAATAATGGCTTTTGAAAATGCATGTTTACAGACCCCTTTTCCTGTTTCTTTTGTCATTATACTTGTGGAATCCTATCTTATCTTAGATTGCAGTCTCGTTCTTTCACTTAGTGTGGGCTAAATATTGCACAAAATTGGGACTCAGTACTGTCTGAGGAAGTTCGGACTTCTCTTTCCATATGTACTAGAACTGAAGCACATCTGTTGTAGCTGAATATCACCAACTCTCCATCCCTATCCTTCCTTCATGTAATATACCACCTCACATGAGATACATGTGGGCAGAAATTAATTAGATGATCCATATTTCTATATTTAAATCTATTTTATTTAGTCTAATTCAATGACGTAGAAAAGTGCTAAATGACATTGAATTAGTCATTGGTAAGGTTCATTTGAAATCACACACACTTAAAGGTTTAAATTTCACGAGATGAACCATCAGAAAGAAGGTAAAAACATAACATTGAAAACAAGAAGATAGAAATAACATGGTACAAAATTCTTTTTAGAAAATATATGATGTCTGAGAAAATCCATAGTCTGTGAAGACTACTATTAGATCACTTAGGATGTGATCTATTGAGCTCTTTAAATTTATGAAATATAACGCCTCTCATATTTTTCTTATAAAGAAACCAGAGAGCATTCTTTCTGGCTTCCTATTATTGGATTGATATTTAGATAAACATTTTATTCCTTCCAAAGTTATAAATATTGTTATGCTAAAATGTTTTAATGGCCCTTTCCGCTTGGACGGGAGCCTGTCTCTGTGTGGGTATTATGTACTCTGCATTCACCATGTTGTAATCCACTCCTTAACCTCTTCATGACAGAAACTCTTTGGGTGCTGTTCCATTTAAGTGAATTCTCAAACCTGAATTAAATACCAGCTTAGACATACAATGCGTGAGCAGCATTGTGCACATGGGAAATGTTAAAAGAAACCAAAACACTAAGCCAGAAGTAACTTTCATCAGCTGGCAAGAAATGCCAAGGAGAGCGAAGAGACCTTGGAGCCTCACTCCAAGGTGGATAACACTGACTGCTTCTGTAGTTTAAAGGCTTTTCTTTGAGGAACATGCCGAATGTCGTGTTTGACAAGAGGACTTCCAGAGGTGCCCCCCCCGCCCCCAACCAGTATTGTTCTATGAATCTATGATTCTGTGACTCCAGATGGAGGGAGGGACTTGTAACCATTACTTCAGCCTTTGTGTCATATTGATGACATAAGTCTAGAAAGCCAGTTTGTATCTAAGGTGTTGGGCTGGGAAGATGGATCAGCTGCGGTTGCTGCTCTGGCCAGGGTGTACAGGGTCTTAAGAGAGTATTCATGCTTGACATATGGAATATGCTCACTGGCATCAGCACCAGCACCTCCACTTCTGAGACTCCACCACCAATCTCACCAACAGTTGGCAACAGGTTTCATTGTTTAACACTGTGTGAAGAACCTCCTCCTTTGGTTTGTTTTGAACCTGCTACCTACTAGCCTTATTTGATGGCTCCTAGGGTTTTTTTTGGTAGAAGCAGTGACCTGTATCCTCTGTCTCCCAGGTTGTTTTGATTTCATAGGCTTTTTACATACTGTTTCCATGACCTCAGCCGCCACCATCCTAAATTGAAGAGTCCTTGTCTAGTTGTTCTCATAGAGAGCCTTTCCATACCTTTTACCCTTACTGGTGACCTTGTCCATATGTTTTCCAATCCTTCTATAGCCTTTTTTGCGGTGAAGAAATAGAGGAGGAAGTTGGCAAGAAACAATTTTAGAACTGCATAGCAGTGGCATAAGAGTATCTTTTATTCTCTGTTCTTTTCTTAATAATTTACTATTACTCACTATGGTTTTTTGGCCATCACTGAACACCGATCTGATATTTCCATGGAACTATTAATTTTCATGAAAGAGCCAAATCTATAATATACAAAACAAAAAGGCATTAAGAATTGTTAATTTAAGAGGGAGTGCTTTATGTTAATGGAATTTGTTTAGACCAATCTAGATAATTCCCAGAAAAAAACCCCATCCATATTATTTTGTTTGTTGAGGGAAAAGGTGCAGGGTTTTATACAGGCAATAAGGAAAATTCTGTTAACAGAATTTTCAAACCAGGAAAGTCAAGAATCCTGTACTTTCCGGGTCAAGAAATGCCATGCGAAAGACAGATGACCCAGAAACCCCACAGATCATTTTTGCGCTATTTTCATGGAACTATGTCATTTAAAATGCAAAAGACAAAAGTTGAATTACATTTCCTGAATTTATCTAAGAGAGTGTCAACACCAAATAAATTGAATTGCAGGAGATTTTCTGTTTGGGTTCTGTGTTTGTTTGGTTTTAGTACTTTGATCTGCAATTTTGCTCCAGGACAATCCCATTATTTTTCCATGTCTTTTAATCTACTGGCTTAAATATATGTCAGGTCTATGAAAGGAGGAAAGAACTTGGGTTTAATACTTTGAACGGTAACCTGGAAGATCGGTGTTTAATTACCTCTATAACCTTAGGCATTGAGACTGTCTGATCCCTTTATGAAATAGAGGAAAAAAATAAGAGTGAACGAAACTTTTTCTACCAGCAAGAATTTTGATGGCCTATTCATGAGCACTTTCACAGATGATTCTTTGACAACATTTTCTATTTTTAATCCTCCAAAACTGGGAAATAAACAACAGAATATACTCCCAAAACTTCATTTAAAAACTGGAAATGGGAAAACTTCCTTTAACATTTTGGAACAAAAGAAAGTTTGGGAAAAAAAATTGAGGGAAAAAAGTTCTATAACACCTAAAAATTTTCTGATCCACTCTACTTTGAGTTCTTCATGTACACAATTTCTGCCTTATCTACTCAGAAAGGGAAAAAAATTATGCTTGTATAAAACTCTAAATGAATAGTAAGGTAGGCCAAGTTTTATTAACTGATAAAATTTGTTTACCCTTGAACAGTACAGTGAAGGATTTCATTAATCTTCAATCAATGGTGTGTTATATTCTTCAGCTGGCCACCTGTTTACATGAATGAGATTATCAATATCACTTGTGCAACAAGAACACTAATAACTACACAGATATCCTTCCTGGATTTAAGAATTGTTGGGTTTGTTCTGTGTTCAGTGAGACGACTAAAAAAGACACCCATTGGCCCTGAATCTGTCAGCCGAATCTGTCTTCGCCCACTGTACTTACAACAACACAACTCCAACATTTCAGTGAAGATCTGTTGGCATAAACCCAGAGAAAGGCACAGGTGAAGCTCATCCTGCAGAGAGCACTCTAGTGTAAAGGAAAAGTGAGATGTGATTCCCAAGATCTATACCTTTGTCCAGTGACTGTGGAAGATACAAGGATGGCTTCTCCAGGCAGTGAAGCAAAAATGGGTGAAAAAAATATGGTGGTTATTCCAGCTTCTACTAACTTCTACTTTTACTCTGTGAAAGAAACAATCTGGGCACAGTAAAAAATCATCATTCCTCATTTCATACTTTAGCGCTTTTTTTTTACGGTTGCCTTTCTGTTTTTGTCTTATTCCATTCTTTTTTCCCTGTGTGCTTACTGTGGATAAGTATTATTGCTCTTTCTATTGTAACAATGCCCAGAAGCCAAGAGAGATCAGAATCCTAATATATTTGGAACTGTACGTACAAGTGGTAGAAGCAATTCCCACTTCTAAGCATTCCCATCCCAAAGGAACATAATAAACAAAGTGGGAAGAGAAAAAGAAAAATTATTGTGGTTTGGTCTTCTCAGAATTACACAGCTGGGTAGCGGAAGAAGCAGGAATAGATCAAAAGACAGTGGCTGCTATAGACTTTGCAGCACAACAGAACAACTGTAGTGAGTCTAGAAAGAGGCCACTGAGATGGTTGAAGGGCTGGAGCACATGATGTACAGTGAGAAGCTGGGAATTCATTTGTTTAGCTTGAAGAGGAGGCTCGAGGGAATCCAATTGATGTGTTCTTCTACCCGAAGGGATGTTGTAGAGAACATGGAGTCAGACTATTCTCAGAGGTGCACAAAGAAAGGAGCAGAGACAATAATCACGGGCTGGAAGAAGGAAAATTCCAAGTGGACAGAAGGAAAGTATTCACCTCCCTCAGAGTGTCTCAGCACTGGCACAAGTTGTCCAGAGAGGATCGGGAATCTCCATCCTTGAAGATTTTCAAAACATGCTTGGATGAACTCCTAAGCAGCTCGATCTAGCTTTGAAGTCAGTCCTGTATGAAGCAAGGGCTAACCTGGAGATGTCTGGAGTTCCATTCAATCCTGCATCCCTCTATGATTCTGTGTATTCACTGTCGGATTTTGGCCACAAGCACTTTCACTAGATGCAATACTGCTCATCCCCTGAAAACTATGTCTGGTGGGTTAAGAAAACATCTGTGTTTCAAGCAGGGAACCAGGTGAGAAGACAAGACAGTTTGGGAGAAAAGCAACTGTACACATTTGCTTACACTTCAGTGGTTATACTTTGATTTGATATTCATACAGAGGTCTTCCTACAGCCAAACCCACATCCTTTTTTATTGGTCCAAAGGGATATGATTCTGTGCTATCACATTGTCTTACTGGTTATAATAAGTTTGTCTGACTTTTTACCTCTGAACTGAGCCTCTGGTTACATAGATGAGACAAGTCATGGGCACTCCTGATAACTAGGACACAAACACTGAAAAAATTGCTGTTGTCACCCTCTATCACAACAAACATTTTTCTAAGATATCAGTGTTGTGCACTCTTTTTGTTGTGTTTTATGGTAAAACTTACTTTTTTGTCACTGTGTTTCATACGAGCTGCATCTGTAAATGCTTTTTTATGGCAGAATTGGCAGAATCTAGGAGTGAGTGCTGAGTAGCTGGAGGTGAAGGAGAATAAAACCAGAATCATCCTGATTAGAGGAGAAAAAAACTAAAATATTAATTTGGCATTGAGTAAAAAAAGTCTCACTTTGAAGTCTTTATTCTTCAACATTAGTTAATTCGATTTTGGAGAACAGTCAAAAGCCTTTAAGGAGTTGTTGGCACAGTCACTACAGTGTACAGTTTCTCTACAACTTCCATTAAATAAGTATGACATACTAATGTGATATATTTGTACCTGCTTTGAATAGATATCCATTTATATGTGCAGATCATTAACAGTTATTATCCCAACAAGAATACCACAGGAGGATTTTTTTTGTTTCAGCAGGTATTGACTCCTTTAAATATACTTGTTAGTTTTCAGGATGCCTAAGTGAAGGTCTATAGAAATAGACAAGGTCTTGCTTGGAAGTAGAATAAGTGCACAATTATTCTGAGAGGTCGGCAACAGTGACCAAGGAATCTTTAAAAAACATCAGCCCATCCTCAGTTTCTCTAACTAGTTTGCCATAAAACAACATAGTCAATGTAAAACATTTGGCAGTTTTACCTGCTCTGTTATGATGAGGGTTGCTGCCTTTAAAATTTCAGTTAATGATGTTGATTTCAGTAGATTTTGCATCAGTTCCTAGATCTCTTTAGGAAGAGGCTATATTAAACATACATAACAGAGTAGACTATAGATTCATGTCTATTAACTTCTGCTTTATTTTTAATCAAGCAAAAGGGAAAGGGTGATGCCTAAGATATCTTGAAAGCTCTTGCATTTTAGACTGTGTTTGCATACTTCATATGTTTCATATTTGTATATAAATTGCTCCTCAGACAGTGTTCCATAGAATTATAAAATGAGTTATAAGTAGTTATTCCCAATAAAACAGAATATGTCTTTATTTATGTATTTATTTATTTCTGCAGAGGAAGATGGTATCTCAATATATTATTCCCAAAGTATAATGTTTCTTAGTGAATTTTTTCAGGCTTCTGGCTTTGAAACACAATAACATTTTATTGATCTGTGAACTTCCTGCCATCAGGTGTTATAATTGCATCAAGTGAAACATTTGGTCCATAATATTAACTTTACTAGACCTGAGTACTTCGCCAATATTTGGGGCTCTACACGCTGTTTTTGTTGGTTTAGATAGCGAAAATAATGATGGAAGGCAGCTTAGTCATTTAACAAAAAAATCTCTTGAAATGGCACATAGTTTTGTTTTCTTGCCCTACAAAAGTTCTAATTTAGTTTATTTTCTGGCAGCTCTGGAGCTCCAGGGACATAGTTCTTTCTCAAAGCCATGAAGTTTTCCTGTGCCTGAGGCTGTGGTTATTTTTTGTTCTTCTCTAACAGCTCTTTTGAATGCCTTTTTTCTCTGATTAATGGGGCATTAACTTCTAGAAATGTGTGAGCAGTTACATCCAGTTCTCACAAACTCTTCAGAAAACCCTGTTATCTACAGGACAATAAGCTGAACTTCTGAGACACCTGAACTTCTTCATTAGCTTCATCCTAACTTTCCACAATACTTTGACAGTCAGATTTACTCATTGTTTGAGTCTAACTCATAATGGTCCAAAGGACTCATTCAGATTGAGGGAAACCTAAGCTGGAATCAGTGCCCTTTCTGAGAAGATTTTCTCCCAAGCCACCCAGTAGGCTCCAGGAACTAGTACCATCTAAGAGGTGGCTCTCAGAATTACCTCACAGGGAACCAACGCCTCAAGAGTGCACTGAAATCAGGATTTTCAGCTTTTCCTGTTCATCAGCCTTCCTGGAGGAAGAATGACATTTGCACGCCTATCGTTTAAGGGGAGAACGGTGTTATAGGAGGAGTTCTGACCACATCAAAAGACGGGCTAATAAATTTACTGCCTGTCTATAGAGAACAGCAATTACTCTACTTGGTTAGACGGCTCACGTGGATTCAAATAGGTGCTCTGATAAAAGTTTAAGTATTTTACATCAATTATTCATTGAGTAAGAAACTGGAATCCAAGTCATGTTCTTCTGAGGTGAGAGCCTCTGCTCACAGATTAAAGAATCACATTTCATTCTCTCTTATATTCAGTAAATTCACAGAATCACAGGAAAACATGATACAAACAGCAGTTTGCTGCCTAGGCTGCAGCCTACCAAGAAGAGTGTCTGTCTTCAATTGTATTTAACATAGCCTGAAGGAGCTAGTTTGTCTCTCATTCCTGTGTGTTAGCATCATTCTCTTGTTTACAGTCTGTCCTAATTACGGCTTAATTAAATATATAAAATGCAATATATCCAGAGCTAGCATGAGAAACACTCTTCAGAGAATAGCCCTTAGGCTAGTGCTTGGGTTCACATCCATGCCAAAATGAGGGACCATTCTTGATTCTACTCGTCTTGACTGCCCTGCATGAGAACCCTAATATCATCAGATTTCGGCTATTCTAATGCTGCTTGTGCAACTGCTGCCTGAAATTCTTCAGAATAGTCACCTTTGCTCCAGTGAAGTGAATAAAAATTGTTTCCTACACAGCTTTAGACAGGGCTATCTGCTGGCCAGTGGCTCTAAGAAATGAGATGGGACCATCCAACAGATTCTCTGGAGTCACCGGCACTTGGAGGAGATTACGAGGGAGCAATGGATGGCAGGAGAAGCAGCACTGTAGTCAGCAGCATGATGGGGTGTCCTTGATGTGCCAGTTACTGTGTTTGGTCTGCTATAGATCTGAACTAGCTACTGTGTAGGGGTGTTACCACAGTGAGCGTTTTAATGGTCAGTGTCAGAGAAGAGCCCTTTTAGCATGTAGGGCTAGACTCACATGAAGATATATGAGACTAAAAATGTAAAAAAGCACCTCCTGGGATTTATTTCTCTTTCTCTGTTAGGTGCTCAATTCACATAACTTTTTAATAAGAGGGAGATTGGGTATCTATTCACATTCCCACCCCCTTTTAAAAGCAGTTTTAATACCTCAGAGAAGAGACATGGACTCCCTCCAGATCCTTTCTGCAGCTGTCAGGTCCCCACCATTCTGGTTTCATCAATCCCCATGGCCCAGCTGTCCCTGAGGAACTTCAAGAGGAATGTTGCTGCTGAGCTGAGGAGACAGTGCAATGCAATGACTCAAAGTAGCAGCAAGACCACCGGATGTTCTATCAAAATACCAAGTCAGTTATGCCTAGGAGGGGAGTTTTTAAACTTCAGTATATCAAAGTTGCAAAGGCTCTTGCATATGTGGAAAACTGTGGTTGCTTAGCCAAAAGAATACTTTCTCCCCCAAATATAAAAGGTAAAGTTAGGGGAAGGCATTTTAATTGCTTATTTGCAATGCTAGTAAAACTTTGACTAAAGCAGTAATGGAAAATCCTCAGTAAAACTGACAGTTACTGTTCCAAGTGTGAAGACAAAAATGTGTTTCACATACATCAGCAGCCAAAACTGAAAGTTTGCGGAAAGAGAATAAGAACAGGGCTAGTACAGAGTGATACTGTTCTGTCAAATACTAGAGAGACTACTTGTTATGGGAAAAAAAACCCACACAATTAATTATCCTTCAGTTAAGGTATTCTGAATAAAAAAGCCAAACCCAAATTATAACTCCAGTAAAAGAAGGAGTAGGAAACTCTTTGGGTGTTGTGGTAAGTCCCGTCTCCCAAACCTGGTGCTTCTATTTTGATAACACACTTCCTCATGCATTTTTTTTACGTTATAGCTGGCTCTATTCCAGGATCCCAAGGCCTGGGTTTCAGTATGACTGGATTCATGGCAATAAAATAAGTGTGTTTTGCAACATGTCACATCCTTTGTGTAAAGCAAAGGGGCACTTAAATCATAGTACCTATCTTTGCATCTGGTCGAAGGAGATAACACTGCTATTTGTTAAGCACATGCCATTTGTTATCTGCCCGGGCTGTTTACGCAGTTGCTTGTGAATGGATGAGAAAACTTAGCACGGGTGCGCGTATGTCAACAGGCAAAATGGATGTCCTCATGCTAAGTCATTTCTTTGAGGGACTTCCCAAGTAAAAGGTTATATCTACCTTTTTCATTGTAATAACCTTTGATGGATGATCTTCTGTGGATTTGTCTAATCACTTTTACGAATGATTTATATTTTTGGCATGTGTGGCTTTCTGGGGCAATGAATTCTATGGTTTAGTTACACTTTGTGTGGGAGAAGTCTTTTGTGTGCTTCTGATCTCCAGCTTGGTAATTTCTTTTGATGTTTCCTGTAGTTCTTGTAAGTAACAGTGAATTATTCCCTATTCACCTTTTTCAGGGCAGTCATGACTTCACAGACCTTGTCATATTGCCTCCCTCTATTATTTCTTTTCCATGTTGAAAGACCCTAAATTCACTTAAGTTCTGCTTGTTTGAAAGCTCTTTCATGCATTTACCTTGCTGTCCTGCGCCCAGCATTTCCACAAAATAGATCCTGGATGGGAAATTGTACATATGTAAACCTAGGAAAATATTTGTCAAAAATTTTCTCTGAATAGGCAGTCTATTGAGCTAAGAGACACACAAGCAGGGATAACCTCTGGTTCTCCAGGCCTACACTGGTTTGCCTGAATGCAATTTCTTTTCTTCCTGCCAATATTTCTTCACTGTCTTTGGTAGCTGCAATGAAGCAGAGCATGGTCTTGACAATGCTGCCTTCCCTGCTGCTCAGCCCCAGACAGCTCATCACCTAAATAAGGCAGAGATCATGTGGCTGAAGCATAGAGCTATGCCTGAAAAGGCTCTAGAAGAATTCTTACTGGAAGCTATCAGATTAAGATTGTGGAGATAAGAAATGCCAGGATTAAGATAAACTTTTGCCTTCTTGACTGTGGTGTGTGCAAGTTCTAGACTTTCTTCTCTTCCACTAGAAACTGGAACCTCTCCAAGAAAATCCATATTAGATTCACAGAAAGGTATAGATTGGAAGAGACTTCTGTCAGTCTTCCATCCAGCTTTCTGCTCCAAGCAAGTGCAACACTGAAGCTAAAACAGGTTGCTTAAGCCCCTGTCCAGACAAGTCTCAGAATATCTTTCCAGTGATGGAAATTTCACCATCTCTCTTGGAAATCTGTTCTACTGCTTAACTAGCTTCACTGCAAAATTTCTTTTCTAGTATCTGAACTTGATGTCTCATTAGTAACTTGTGTGATAAGAGGTTTGAAATTTTAGATTTTTTTCGGAGATCTCTTTTAGTTGTCCCAAAAGAGTGACTGTCAAGAAAAATAGTTGTTGTCCTCTTTGTTGACTTAACCACTAAAGAGACACACTCTACGAGTGAACTTTGTTCCTGTTTTGACAGAGTGGAGTTACGCTGGTCAGAGTTCTTAAGTCCTGTTCAACCCTTCACCTTTCTGCACCTTTGTCCTTTGTGTTAGTATACTCTGGCCCATGACATCTTTCCGCTTATTGCAGTCTCTCATTTCTTCTTAGCTCATTTTCCTTTTATTCCCATTCTCTCATACCCTTTGTTTTTTTTCCCAGTTTCAATCTCCCTGACCGGGCCACTATTCCGTGTCCTCCTGATGCTTCCTTGAAAGTCTTCTCTTGCAATACCAATCTGGTACAGTCATTCCCTCTGTGTTCAACTCAGGTGATTGTCTCCTCTCATGCATGGTTCCTGGTGACCAGCAGGAGGAGTACTGCGATCACAGGAGAGCTATTGCCTCCTCTCACATGCAAGATGCTAAAGCCGTGGGGCAGAAACCATAGATGAATTTCTGTTCAGTTCCTCAACTTTAAGCTCGGTTCAGATGGAGTACCCAAATAATTATCTGTCTTGGTTTTTCGAGAGGAAAGGTAAGGATTTTTTCGTCAAAAAATGTGTATAAGGGTGTCATATTTGCATGTTTTGATTTGACTAGAACTTTTCCAACAAACTGTTACACTGCTTTCTTATATTCACATAGAAATTATATATATATATATTTCTATTTCCCAATCTCATTCTTAGACATTTTTATTCTTAAATGTCCATTTTGGAAAACAGCATCTCTAAAAATGACATAAACATTTTCCAAAATAACAAGGGGGGTGGGGGGTGTGTGAACCGTACACCAGATGCTTTATTTCTACCTTAGAGAACAGATATGTTCTGCTAAAGCATTAGTTATGTCATCACAATAAGACAAATACTGTATCTTAATATCAGTCTCTAACTGGCTTCTAAGGATCTGTTATGTATCAGTTTGATATCTGAAAATGAATTGTTAATACGGTAACATTATTATGCAGCTGACCCTGTATGTTGAAAAGGAACAGATCCCTGTTCGAGGATGCAGGTGTATGGACTCCTTCCTGCTCATGTGACTGTTAGAGCTACCCAAATCTTCACAACAGCACAAGATTTCAGAGAACAAATAGTTTAGTGCACTTACGAAGAACCTAAAGGAAAACTGCTCTGCCCAGAGGTACCCTTGAGCCTCTGCTTCTAGCGCATTCTGGAGCAGCTTGTTTCATCCACTACCCTACTCGCCAATTGTAATAGGAACAGTTTGTACTGGCTGTTTCAACATTCAGTTCTCCTTGCCCTACTTTCTTATACAGTTATTGAAACAATTATTTTCTCACCAGCAAACAGTAGTAATGGGACTTAACTCTTTATGACAATGCTACATTTTCTTCACTCCCCTCTCCCATGAGGTAGAAGGAAAATAGAAGGAAGGAGAGAAGAGTCATGGATTGAGATAATACAGTTTAATAACTGAAGCAAAAGCTGCGCACACACACACAAAACACAAAGAGGAATTAATTCACTACTTCCCATCAGCAGGCAGGTGTCCAGCCACTTCCTGCAGAGCAGGGCTTCAGCACAACTAACAGTTGCTTGGGAAGACAAATGTCATAAGCATGAACATCACCCCTTCCTCCTCCTTTCGCTGATCTCTTATTGCTGAGCATGACATCATATGGTACGGGATATGCCTCTAGTCAGTTTGGGGTCAGCTGTCCCAGCTATGTCCCCTCTGAACTTCTTGACCAGACTACTCACTTTGGGTGGGGAGACGGAGGAGAAGCCTTGATGTTGTGCAAGCCCCATTCAGCAATAACCAAAACATTGGTATGTTGTCAACCCTGCGTTAGCCACAAATACAAAGCACTACACCGTGTGGGCTGCTATGGTGAAAGTTAACTCCATCCCAGCTAGAGCCAGTACAGCCACAAGGACAAGGTTCTGAACAACCTTCTCAGTCTTCAAAAGAAGCTTTGAATAAAGCCTCAGGGGAAGGAACAAGAGAGGGAGTAGGGTACTCTTTCTTAACTCACTGGGCTTGAACAGCTATGCAGAGCTGATTAAGGGGTCCTTCTCTAGTGTCACATAGTCACTAGCTGCACTTTGCAACCTGAAGGCATCTGAAAAAGGGGAAACCCTATCTCTGTGAGTGCACGCTTTAGTTGCACTTGTCTGAGATGCAAAGGAGCACGGCATGCGGGTGGAGATCTTACTCATAGGACCCTGGAAAGTCTTTTTTGGATAGGAGACTGGCACCACATGGATACACTGACCGGTGCTAATGATAGTTCTCCAGAATGGTATCTCCTTTCTGCATTTCCCCTTGCTGTATACCATCAGCAGCGAAGGGGAGTGATGACCCGTAAAATGTCAGGTGTTTATGTACATTGCTGATGGAAAGTTACTTCCACACAGTGACTAACTGCTACAGGTTACTGATGAGCAGTAGTGGGGCTGTGCAATAGCATGACTGCCAGGCAAAAGCAGCCCTCAAAGCAATCAAGGCTTGGCTTTGCACCCAGCTGTGTCCAAGTTGCCTTGCCTGAGTAGAAGTGAAAAGGAGCACTACAAATTCCATCTTCTTCCTCCTGACATCTCCATGCTTTCATAAGCAATTTTTAAAATTGCGCAGCCCTTTGTCTTGTTGAAAGAGTGGTCAAGACATCTATGAAATATTCCCCCACCTCGCTTCCTTCCGCCAGACAAGGTTTTCCCCACAGAAACTGACACTTCTTTTAATACTTTTATGGAAATTCTAAAATCCACAGGGAATAGGCAGGGGTTTATTTCCATAAACTTTCAACTGTGAAACTTTCCCATACAATCAAAGTTCAAAATTTAGTTTGAATGTCTATAAAGGAAGGTTAACCAAGAGAAGGAATCAGCAAATAATTACTTTATAAAATTCTGTTAATAAAAAAACTGAAAGCTAGGTAGAAATCAAGTTTGTGTTGTCAGCAGTAAGGTATTACCCAAGTAACTTTGATCTAAATTGGAACAAATAAATGAGCTGAAATCAGCAACTGATCTAATATACATCTCTCTGTATATATACATATTCCCCAAAATACATGATGCACAGCACAACCCACAAAATTCTATTACCTTACAGAACATTTCAGGGCATGTCTGTATAAACTTTGGCTGTACTTGGACTGTACTTGGACTGTACTTTGTATTGTATTTGGACCGTCCAAATGCAAACCAGACCAGTAAGCTCTACAGCTGTAATAGCTTGGCTCTAATTCTGAGCTGCTATGCATTTTAGAGAAAATTTAACCTTGCTCCTGTAGTTCTGGACAGGAGAATATTCAGGTCTCATGGTGATTATAATACATACCGACATGCATCAGAAGTTGTGAAGAAATGGGATATGGACCTTCAGTGTGGGGAAAGCGTATAGCCCAGTAGATATCACGGACAGCTCTGAGGTACTTGACCTTGCTTAGCAAAAAACAAATCTTCACTCAACATTCCTTAATAAATATTTGCAGGCTCTGATTTTTCAAAATACTGTGCCTTAATCTCCAGTTAGTTGATGTCTATAGCAGCAAAAATTACATTCTTGATTAAAATCTCATTTTTCTGCCAAGAATTTTGCATAAAAAATCATCAGTGTCTCTGAAAGATCATCAGACCATTTTAATACAAAAATACACATTTTGTCCTGTTCTTGTCCTCAGAAACACCTGGAATGCATTTGTTTGAACTTTCCAGAAAGTTTGTCCTACGGTAGAGTTGTCGGATAGATCAAATTGTTAATTTGGCAAAAATTATACATGGATTAAGACAGAACATGAAATTTCAAGGGAACCCACACAAATAGAGTTTGCTGACTTCAAACATATATTTACAATATTAATTGCATTTCATGGGCTGGATTTTAAAAACTGGAAAAGACCAGCATTGTGTCTGCTTTGATCTCCTGAACAACTCAGGCCATTTGATTTCACCAAGTAACTTCTGCGAAGACTCTCCTTCTTTTAGTGGAGAATGTTTTGAAGATTTCAAGTTTTAGAGTACCATTACATGCTTGGAAAATTACTCCAGTGGTTAACAATTTAACTTACTATTAAAATTTGCAGTTATGAGTTCAAATTTCTCTAGTCTTATCTTGAAAGCACTAAATCTTACTTTAGGGATTTTTCTGCTGTTTAAACAGCCCTTTGCTATCTGGAATCTTTCTCCCTTACAGTTACTCATAGGTCTTCATTTTTGTCTTTCATTAAATCAATAATCCTTTTTTTTTTTTTTCCTTAAATCCCTGGTGGTGTGTTTTTTTCTAACCAGAAAAACTTGCAGAGCATTTCCATTCTGAAAGTTTTTGGGTTTACTAGACAGACACATACTAAGATAAGTTCCATTTCAGGCAAAGTGCATGAATTGACAAAGGTATTTGCTATACTCATAAGTGATTTCTCAAGTGAATTCTAAGCTTAAGAGATGAAATAGCTCCTATGAGAAAAATGTACCAACTTTTCAACTCCTGCTTTGGGCACTGAACTGCTTTTCATTCATTTCATCTCAGAAAAGTTTGTCTCAAATTTTCTATGTTACAAGTAATGATTGGGTTTGAGATGTTGCAAGGCACAAGGATTTTTGAATGATTAATTTTTTACATGTTAATAGGCACAACTGGTGAGTTTCAACTATAATGAATATCGCATGAGGGCATGAATGCAGCACTGACATTACATTGCTTTTAGTACAGTTCATTTTATCTTTATAATTCCTTCCATGACTATTCCAGATTAGATTTCTATACTAAATTAATCAGTACATTGGAATAGTTCCAGATGAGAGGAAATATATGCATGCAAATAAAGCAACTTAAAATTAATTATTATCAGAGTTGACTTTTGCAGCAAGTGAATGAGTTTCATCTGACTTTTAAATTCATTAGAAGTAAAAAAAGAAGAAAAATTAATTTCTTATTATAAACAAAAGTCACACTATCTTTTGAAATTTCTGACAATGAGGTTTTTCATGGCTGGTTTGCTGTGGAAGTAATCTAATTAAGCATATATTGTTTATGTAAAAAATGATAGAAATTATAGAAAAAATGGATAGAAATTCTAATGTAGGGGACAAAGTAGCTATGCAAGAGGGATAAAACATCAGAATACCATGATGAAAACCATGTCTGTGGTTAGGATTAAAAGAAAGTCCTGCTGTTTTTAATAGCCCTCTTAAGTCACCCCAAACTTTTCCTGTTCTTGTAGTAAGGATAATCAGTAAGTTGTTGGTTTTCTCAGACTTTCAGCTCTTGTTAATCTGGGTTTTTCATTTTCATTTCCTTTCAGGGGTGATCTTATACCTAAAAGTGTGATTCCTTATAACAATAGTTTAACAGGTGTAACCCACGACTTCCTCCAACAAAAAAATTCTCTTTTTATCTGAATCACATTCCAGTTTTATCATTTTTCTTTCTCTCTTCAGTACCATGACTCTTGTACTCGTGTCTGTGGACAGTGGGTACTTTGAGATCCTTGAAATGAGGACACTACCTTGGAATATCAAAGGTGTGGTTCAACCCTCTTCAAACTAAGAAGTGTTCCACTTTCTTGAATGACAACTAATAATTATGTAAAAAGTGGCCACTTGCAGCGTCAAAGCTACTTGTGAGCGAGCTGAAAACATTTTGCGTTCATTGGGCCTAGGTCTTGAGCGTGCTTAACTTTCTGTGTCCCATGGGGACTTGAGCAGAACCGACTTTGGTTTGAAATCATAACAGGTGCACATGTGTTCCCCTCTCTCTCCAGACTAAGGTATCCTCAGGAGTCCAAGCTTACATCGCTTGGGAATGCTAGGGTTCAAAATTAAGATTATTTAAATAATTGTTCAAATCTGTTTGCCAAGTTAATTCATTCTCTGTTTCAGTTCGGACCCTTAATCACAGCTCTTATTTGGAACAAGCCAGCTAATTCTTTTCATGAGAAGATGCTTTCTGCCAAGGTCCTTATTCTACGGCTTGGTCCCAAATCATTGGCAGATTTTGCTGTTTCTTCCTAACACAATCTTCTAAGGTATCCAAGGACTCCTTCTCTGCTCACAGGCTTTGCCATGCCCTTATATGCATGCCATGCGCTTGGCATTATGCTGCAAAACACTGAGCCTGGCAGGCTGCAAATTACACTCCTATTATATGTCCTATTGTGCTTATTAGTTGTGATGGCTTAGGATCAGAGGAAAGCAACTTGTAGTCCAGAGGGGATAGGCGTCAGAGTCTGCATTTGCAAAGAACTTGCTCTCAGCCAGAACTCTGCTGTAGGATGGGGCCATGCTGGCAGCCCTGTGAAACGCCTGCTGGGCAGTTCCGTCACCGTGAGTTCCCAGCATGGCACCAGGCAATGCTGATTTAAATAGGAGAAATTAAAATGGCCTATTTGAAGGTGCAGAACCACTAAACAGGCAAAAGCATTAGCTAGCCATAAGTTTGCTTCCCTTTCAACAAGCTGCATCAGTCCTTTACTAAAATAGTTTAAAATAGAAGTGTGTATTTGTGAGCTGCTCTACTGTAAAGGTGCAAAGGATTCTGTGGTCCTGGCCAGGGCCCTCTAGATAATAAAAAGGACGGATATGAGAAATTCTACACCATCTGATCCAGTGACCAGGCTGTGCACACAGTGAAGGTGGTATAAATGGAAGCTGAAATTTTCAATTTAGCTGCAGACAGTGAAGGAGCAGTGTACATACAGGTACACTACAAGTGTACCTAGCTCCTGTTACCTTTCACTATCAAAATGTTCAACATTGTTTAAAATGTGGTCTTTGTTTCATGAGGAAACAAAGGTATTTATAATTACTTATCATTGTAATCAACCGTACGCATTCTGTCTACCATTCATCCAATTTATGCAATGCATCTGTGAGACACACTTCCCCATAATGCTTCAATATTTCATAATTTTTCATCTGATTACATTGTATTCCCATGCTTGCTTTTTTAGAAGTATTCAGAAAGCCTCTCAGTTCCCTGGAAGGATTGTGTTCTCTATCAACTGGAAATCATACTTAAGATTTTTCAATTTAATTTTTAAAATAGATTTAAACACGTCCTTTTTATAGTTCTAAGTTTTCTTGATTTCTTGATCAGTTAAGAGCCATGACAGAAAATGTATTTGAAACATTGTATTAACTTGATATTTCACATTTATCCAAATGCTTTAATTTTAATAACTTTTGAAGGAATTACATTTATCACTTGAAACTGTAGGCACAAACAGAACCCCAAGGTCAAACCAAATGTTTTGAAGAAGTTAAATGGTGAACAAATCATAGCCCTAGAGTTACATATAACTGTCTCAGAAGATGGTCCTGTTATTATACACATTTTCATGAGACTGATACATCATTTTAGTAACTAAATTCCCATAATGACTTAAGATAGTTGCTTCTAACTGTCGTTCCTCATTGGTAATTTAATCTATCAGGTTCTAAATTGTCTAGAATAGCATAGAATCCAAAATATATGCTAAGCTATTTCTACCTAACTCAATTTCCATATTAATAAATCCCTCAGGTTTCAGTGCAATTACAAACAGTCTGCAAAGATGTTCTTCCACGAAGGACAAAAATATTTTGGAAAGACCATGAGAATATTTTTTTTGAAGATTTAAAGAGAATTTGTCACTTTAAACTGATTTTACCTAACACTTCACCAAGAGCATGTCATCTACCAGAAAGTGATCACATTCACTTGCTCAGTAATTCATTGCCTGTCATCCAAGACTTCATAACAGACTGTAAATCCATTTTTAGCTTATTACAGTTGTGGTGCTCAGCGCATTGGCTTAAATCACTTTGGGTGCCCAAGGTTATGCACTGAACATGGAATAAGAGAAGTCTGGGTACATGAATGGCCAGTTACTGCCTCTCAGCCGATGTGTAGTGGCTTTGCTGAACTGCAGGAACCTGTTTTTATATGCTTATGCTCTGTGTTGCATTGCCTCATATACAATAGTGTTTGTCACTTCCGTATCCATACAAGAGGCTTTCACAGATATGTTTTCTTCCTTTTACTGTCTGTGGAGATCTCTCCTTATAGCTTGGTGATATTCTTATTATGTCCAGGTGACATAGATGTGCATATATTAAAGTTTACTATTTTTTTGTCTCTCATTTCCATGTGGGAGCCCCAGGTATTCCTGTAAACCCATGCTAAGACTCCAAAGCATCTGTGCTTCCCTGTGAGACATGACATCTCATCTCAGAAAGGTCAGCTCTGAAGAAAGCCTTTCACCTTGTTCTGAAATTGTGTCCTCAGCAAGCTGATAACAAGGGATTTTGCAAAAAGATATATTATCTATTTTCCTACTGCCAAAGCAAAGCCTCTTCCAGAGGGCTACCCAGGTCTATAATACTCTACTGTTTGCAATGATTTCATTTGAAAATGCAGAGCTACGCTGCCAAGGGAGTCAGGAATTTTGCTAATTTGGAAGGCAGCTGTTGAAAGGTGTTGTGCTAGAGACATCTGTGGGATGAGCTTGGTACTCATAATTACTTCGTAATTAACACCGTTGATATTTTAAACCGGTATACTAGTTATTATCTCATGTGAGAAAAGGCCCAGTCACATCTCTGAGATAACATCTCAGCCTGCTTCTGAATAAGAGCTTTCAAAAATGGATGGGCACTGCCACAGATTTCCATGGTTCTGACTCAGTGAGCAAAGAATTCAATGAAGTGGTGATTTAGCAGTTAAGGGGACTGGCTTTTGGAGACGTTACAAATCAGAAGCATTTCTCTTGAAACTAGTAGGGTACGTGGTGTAAAATTAGACAGGGTGAATGTTTTATCTCAGAAATCTGAGGAAACAGATTTTACAGGGAGCTGATCTTAAAGAGAAGGTTAAAAATCAGCTTTGCTCTTCACTGATATGAAAAGTCCAGAAAGTTTTAAGACTTTCCTCTAAGAAAAAGCTACTTTGCAAAGATAATTATTTCAATATATGGGTAGTGATAACCCACAGAAATGAGTGTGCAAATCAATAGAAGGAGAAGTTTTAAGGAAAATGGTTCAATACTTATGGAAAACATGAAAAAATAATGAAATAATTCATTCATTTTCTCCCTTATTACCATTTAGATGAGCTCAAAGCGAGCAGTTAGCACAATAAAATGTGATTACTTTTTACACTATTCAAAAAGATTTGAATAAAAGTCAGTGTCTAAGTATCATATCACAAAGTACTTAGAATGTAATTTTTGCTGTGAACTTATTAAATATTATATCTGAATAACAGATGTTTTAATTATGAGAAAAGATGAGAAAAGTGCTAAAGATTAATTTCTGCTTTTGGGAAATAAGAAGTCTTATATTTCACTTGTGCAGCAGTAGCAATGTCAGAACTCAGGCTTTTATCAAATGTATTGTGATACATGACACAGAGTTTGAAACTCCTTTCTCTTGATTGCATACAGTTCTGAGATTATTCTAGCTTTCATTTTTGAAACCAATAAATTTCCAGGTCTTACAACCACATAAAAAAAGAGGTTGAAAATATTCTCTAAGAAGCTCATAATCAAACAACAAATACCAGAGAAAATGTGGAATTTTTTTTATTTATTTTTAATCACACAGTTTGGGTCTAAAAGAGAGTTTCATACAATACAGAAAGGCTGTATATCTAACATCAAGACAGTCCTCCCCTATGATGATATACTTCATAACAGTGAGGCCACTCTCAGTTATCTTTAAAACACCGTGATGATCGGTAGAGGTTCCTGAGGACTGGAAGAGAGTGAATGTCACTCCTCTCTTCTAGAAAGTCAAGAAGGAGGACCCAGGGATCTACAGATTTATCAGTCTCACCTTGATCCCCAAGAAAGTGATGGAGCAACTAGTCCTGGAAACCATCTCCAGACACATGAAGAACAAGGTGATTGGGGTCAGTCAGTATGGATTTATGAGGGGAAAATCATGCTTTATCAACCTTCTACAATGAGATGAGTAGCCTGGTGGGTGTGCGGAGAGCAGGGAATGTTGGTTACCTTGACTTTAGTAAGGCTTTCAGCGCTGTCTCCTGTAACATGCGCACAAATGAGCTGATGATGTACAGACTAGATAAGTATACAGCGAAGTGGACCAAAAATTGGCTGAACTGCCAAGCTCAGAAGGGTTGTGATCAGGGGCACAAAGTTCAACTGGAGGCAAATCACTAGTAGTGTGCCCAAGGCATTGGTAATGGGTCCAATCCTGTTTAGCATCTTCATTAATGACCTGGATAATGGGACATAGTATACCCTCAGCAAGCTCGCAGATGATACGAACGTGGGAGGAGTGGCTGATATACCAGGTGGTTGTGCTGCCATTCAAAAGGACCTTGAAAGGCTGGAGAGACCTACAAAAAGGAACCTCATGCAATTCAACAAACAGAAATTAAAACCCTGCACACAGGGAGGAATAACCCAAGCACCCATACATGCTGGGAGCCAATTGGCTGGAAAGCAGCTTTGCAGAGAAACCTCTCTTAAACAACTCCAGTAAGTCTATAAATAGCAGATCTTAGTTGGAATAGCAACATGGTGGGATGCAAGCAGTTAAGGAAATTTTTAGTGTGTGTCAAGGATAACTTATTTATAAAAGCACTTGTTGGGGCAAACAAGGGTGATGCACACTTGGATCTGTTATTCACTAACAAGGAAGTGTTGCTGACTGAGACGAGAGTTTTATTGATAGCTGACCCAGATTCGAATGAGGAGGTCACTGAGAAGATGGATCCAGGTTTTTCATGGTGGTGTGTGGTGGGAGGACCAGAGACAAAGGGTATAAGTTAAAATGAAGGAGATTCAGACTGGCTATAAGGAGAACTTTTTTCACCATGGGGACATTTTGTAGTGGAATAGGTTGCCCATAGAGCTTGTGCAGTCTTCATCTTTGGAGATTTTCAAGGCCAGACTGGATAAAGCCCCAAGTAACCTAACCTGACCTTGTAAAGCTGACCCTTCTTTAAGCTGGAGGTTCAGCCGGATGAATTCCTGAGTTATCTTCCAGCCTGAATTTTCCTCTGGTCCTACCATCGCATTTTTCTGATATTTTTTTCAACAAAATCTGTCCTTTCAGAAGGAAGAGTAAAACTACAGAATTTTTTTTAAACTGATTTTTTTAATATTAATTACATAAATCCCTCATACTAAGGCCACTGTATTTCACAGACACCTCATTAGTCATTTTCCCCCATGTTATAAAGGTGAAACTGTATTTCTCTAAGTCTGTTCCCAGTCATGCTAATTGATTTAAATAGCTTTAAATGGTGGAGTTCAAGATCCTTAGGGCACTGAGGAGAGCACACAGTGAGCTCACTACTCTGGACTTCAAGAGAGCAGACTTTGGCCTCTTCAGGGA
>RSEF01000002.1:90040769-90068818 GCA_003993805.1 Himantopus leucocephalus
AAGGAAGACTAGGGAAAATGTGGGCCCTCTCTGGAAGGAAATATCCTGGTGACCCAGGACATGGACAAGGCTGAGGTACTTAGTTTTTTTGCCTCAGTCTTCACTGTTAAGGGCTCTAGCCACACCGCCCAAGTCACAGAAGGCAAAGGCAGGGACTGAGAGAATGAAAACCCGCTCACTGTAGGAGAAGATCAGTTTCAAGACCTTTTAAGGAACCTGAAGTTACACAAATCCATGGGCCCTGATGAGATTTATTTGCGAGTCCTGAGGGAACTGGCGTATGAAGTTGCTAAGCCACTATCCCTCATATTTGAAAAGTTGTGGCAGTCTGGTGAAGTTCCCACTGAAAGGAAAAGGGGAAACGTAACCCCCATTTTTAAGAGAGGAAAAAGGAAGACTCGGGGAACTACAGGTCATCGAGTCTCACTTCTGTGCCCTGCAAGATCATGGAGCAGATCATCCTGGAAACTCTGCTAAGTCACATGGAAAATAATAAGGTGATCTGTGACAACCGACATGGTTTCACTAAGGGCAAATCCTGCGTGACGAATTTGGTGGCCTTCTATGATGGCATTATAGCTTTGGTGGATAAGGTGAGAGTAACAGACATAATTTACCTGGACTTGTGCAAAGCATTTGACACTGTCCCACACAACATCCATGTCTTTAAATTGGAGAGATGGATTTGCTAGATGGGCTACTCAGTGGATAATGAATTGGCTAGATGGCTGCACTCAAAGAGTTGTGGTCAACAGCTCAATATCCAATAGAGACCGCTGACAAGTGACGTTCCTCAGGCGTTGGTATCAGGACCAGTGCTGTTTAACATCTTTGTCAGCAACTTGGACAGTGGGAGTGAGTGCACCCTCAGCAATTTTGCTCATGACACCAAGCTGTGTGGTGCATTTGACACACTGGAGGGAAGGGATGCCATCCAGAGACACCTCGAGAGGTGGTTCCATGCAAACCTCATGAAGTTCAACAAGGCCAAGTGCAAGGTCCCGCACGTGGGTAGGGGCAATCCCAAGCACCGATACGGGCTGGGTGGAGAATGGATTGAGAGCAGCCCCGAGGAGAAGGGCTTGGGGGTGTTGGTGGATGAGAAATGCAACATGAGCCGGCAAAGTGCACTTGCAGACCACAGAGACAACCATATCCTGGGCTGCATCAAAAGAAGCGTGGCCAGCAATTTGAGGGAGATGACTCTGCCCCTCTACTCCACTCTCATGAGACACTACCCGGACTACTGCATTCAGCTCTGGAGCCTCCAACATAAGAAGGACATGGACCTGTTGAAGCAAGTCTAGAGGAGGGCCACAAAGATGATCAGAGGGCTGGAGCACCTCTCCTATGAGGACAGGATGAGAGAGTTTGGGTTGTTCAACCTGAAGAGAAGGATCCAGGGAGATGTTATAGCAGCCTTCCAGTACTTAAAGGGGGGCTACAGGAAAGATGAAGAGGGACTCTTTATCAGGGAGTGTTGTGATAGGACAAGGGGCAACGGTTTTAAACTGGAAGAGAATAGATTTAGATTAGATATTAGGAAGAAATTTTTCACTATGAGGGTGGTGAAACACTGGAACAGGTTACCCAGAGAAGTTGTGGATGTCCCATCCCTGGAAGTGTTCAAGGTCAAGTTGGAAGGAGCTTTGAGTAAACTGGTATAGTGGAAGGTGTCCCTGCTCATGGCAAGGGGGTTGGAACTAGTTGGTCTTTAAGGTCCCTTCCAATCCAAATTGTTCTATGGTTCCATGATTCTGTTAAAGAAAATAGTTGCTACCAGTGCTGACCTTGCAGCACGCATCATCTTTTTGATATACTGTTCTGTTACATTTTTAAGGAATCAGTCAAACATTATGCAAATAACCTTGTGTCTCTGATTATTTAAAAACTCTGAGCTTTGAACCTGTTTTCCTGCTTTGCTTCAATTAGCATCTGTTGAAGAGATTACTTCAGCCCTCAGAATTTTGTTCTAGGCTGTACGTGATATTTTTCAAACTTTAGACTGAGCCTACCCAATCTCTTTTTGAGTTTTTCAGTTAAACAAGACATTGGCTGGCTGTTGTTTGTGCTCTTCTCAAAGGTTAAAATAAAAAAAAAAAGTGTTCTGAATTACTCTTGGTGGTGATCACTATTTGAAATGCAGACCAAACTGCTAACATTTCGGTTTTCTTAAAAAGTTCACAAGAGTACTGAAAGGATGTACTTGAAGAGCTGGACTCTCGGACTCTCCTGTCACAATAACAAGGTACGGAAGAAAGATTTTAAGTGTGGGAAACTTTATTTTGCAAATTTCCTCTATAAAATGGGATTAACGATATTCTAGACCAAACTTCACACCCAGTATTAAAAACATATGGGATATTTTTTTTTCCATTTATTTTGTTTGTTTCTCATACAGGGCATGACATTTGAGGTTGAAATAAGGTAATCTTAACAAGCATTAGCTACTCTGCTTTGCTCTGGTTGGGTTTAGAATCACTAGAAGGCTACATTAAGAGAATCAAGGGAAGCTGTTAGAAAGGTGGTTACTAATAAGAAGACATGAGGTGGGAAGGGTAAGGATGATTATAGTTTGGGAGACTTTCAAGGGAGCTCAGTGGGAAGCAGAAGATGTCTGTTTCCTGAGAGAGTACAGAAAAGGCACAGCACTTGCTCCCACACTTGAAGCTTAGAAACTTCTTTAAAATGTCATCTTAGCCAGTGAAGACAGCCACACTGATCTGCCAGAGATGGGGACAAAAAGGCATTCCCTGGGAAAGTGTTGTAGTAAGCTTGGATGTATGGCATGCCCTTGTGTAACGTACACTCTTAAACATCTGAAGTGGAATTATAAGTTTCAGCTCTTTATAGTTTAATAGCAAATACTATTAATAATTTGAGCTGGGAATCTAGAAATTGAGCAAGGCTTTTTGGTGAACATATACCTTCAAGATATGCCAGCAGAATATTTTACTGTGATGACCAGTTTTGTTGCCTGTGCAGAAAACAAACACGAAAGGGCAGCCCAAGGCACAGTTGGAAGGTCTCTTTAATTCCTGCCTTTGGCAGAATTTATTTCCAGAAACGTTATCACAGAATTGGACATAAAAATGTCTCCTGGCACCACAAGAGCATTTTCAGACATCATTCTCAAATGTGACACTTCTGAATAAGTTGGAGGAAAAAAGAGAGAACATTGTGCCCACTGACTTCTGACAAAATGCTATAACCCCAGAAAAACTCATTTTAAGAGGCTTTCTGTATCATCAGCACTTGCAGTACAGAAGCAAACCTTAATCCCTCAGCACCTCTGCTAAACTACCAAGGCACAGTCACATTGCTTCAGCTTCTGCTCATCTATTATCTTTTTTTTAATTTCTGCTGTTGGATGTGGAGAGGGTGCCTAAGGCTTCTCAGTTCTGACCTGCTTAGCTTTTGTTTCTGCTGTGCACAGAGAAGACTTGAGTCCCTTTCAGACTAAAACAAAGACAAGACATGGCCAATAGCAGGTAAGGTAAGGCCTCGAATGTAGAGATAAGCATCTCTGGAAATGTTACGAGAATACACTGTTTCCCAACACACTGCTGCGGTGCTTACCTGGCCATAACTCATTGATGTGTGACGTCCCAGCTAGTGGTCCCTGACATAATCCTGCCTGGTGTCCACATTTCTGGCTCAGCACATGGCACTGGCTGAGGCAGAACATGCTGCACGTGGGTGAAGAAGGCTTAATGGACTCCAGACTTCAAGGCAGAAGGTGAGTGTTTATTGTAGGAGGTGGTGAAACTAGGATTGGATTCCTCTCTTGAACAGGTGAGACCTGTGACAAAAAAGTGGGAAAAGTGGGGAGGATGAGCCTGGGGTCCCATTTTAGGAAAGCAGGTTCTTGTGGCTCCAGAAACTGGAGCTGGAGCTTCTACTTCTCTTGCATCAGGTAAAACCTGCCATGAAAGGTGGCCCCGGAGTACCCTGCAATGGAGAGTCCTGGGCTACAGAAGCATGGCTTTTCTGCTGCAGGCTGATCTGTTTCCCCTGTAGGTAGGTAGCCAGACATGGATCAGTGCTCATATTGACTGACAACCACAAGATCAAAGAAAGCGCAACCAAATTTCTTCCACACTGTAACTTCAAAGTACAGAGTTCTTAATCAAAAATTACAGGAGAGAAGGAAAGAAAGAGGGAGAAGCAAGTTGCTAACACAGTACTGGGATCAGTGAATTGCTTTATGGAAATACAGATATGTTACCCACTCATTGCTATGGTTATCAACTTACTCTCCTCTCTTCCCCCAGGCAGTACCTGGGTTTGACAGGAGAAGTGAATAACGCTTTTGGATATTTTTAAATCATCTCATCATTCTCATTTTTGTCTTATTTTGAAACCTTCTTTGTAACTTAAGCTCATTACAAAATAGAGAGTGACAGCTATACAAATTGTGTATAAATAACGGTCTTCATGCCTCTGGCTTTTATTTTAAAAAAGCTTTTTTTCTGCTTCTCTATACATCAGGTAATATAGAAAGACCACTAATGTGACGATGTTATTTCTGTTTTCCTCACTTACCTTCAGATCAATGTGGACTGAATTTCTCACAGGTGAGAATACTGTTTTAGAAAATTACTGGAGAGATGCATACGCTTTTCATATCTAAAACCATGCATGTTATTCTGGAATAAAATATACTATGAAAAACACATTAAGTCTTCAAAACAGAATCTAGACTAAACTTTTCACTAGTTTTATTGGCTTTTAAGATTCACCTTTAGAAATTAATCTAATAAATTCATAAATGCATTAGACTCAGTTGCCATAATTAGCTTTTGTAATGTTTGGAATACTTTGTCAAAAGACTTTCAGAGGATCCATTTATTTGTTTCTCTGTTTTGAATGTAATCCAATCTTATTGATAGTGAAAATTGTTATAACTAAGAAATGAGGAGATAGAGACTATATGATATGAACATAAAAGGAAACTGAAGTCTTCCTCAGCATACATTTTCCACATTTGAAATAAGTTGAAAAGTTGAAGAGTTCTTGTCAATGTTTGTGCTTTTATTATCTTTCATCAACACTGTGATACGTTCCAGACTGCATGTTACATTCTGATGCCTTGACTCACTGATGTCTATTATAAAATTAAAGTCATATTAGCTCACCTTTTACTATATTCCTCTAAACCTAAAAGCAAACAAAACACTCCCTTAGAAGAAGAATATGAAACCTGCAGGCTTTGCTAACCCAAGAGACTGATTGTGCTGCAGCAAGGCATAATAGCTGCATGACATGCTCAGGAAAACAATATAGACCCGCGTACAGAATGTTGCAGGTATGGACGCCTTTGCAATTTCAAGACTATTTCTTACATCTTCTAACAATCCTTTTTGCTGCATTGACCATACTGCAAGCATAGAAGAAAAAAGAGCGTATACTCCTTCTTTCTAATTTTGAATACCAGCAAGACTGACTTTTATCACAGGGTATGAGGCGAGCTTTCCTGGAATTCTCAAAGGACACTCACCTGCAGGCATCTAATCTGCACTGACAAGCAAAGGGAAAGAGATAGGTAGCAATAATATTTGATAGGATCTTACCACTGACTTATCTTAATATTCTGCTTTTCATGCTCACCTCTACTATAGAGATCTGAAAAACTGAAATATTTAAGTAACTTTATATCTGAAATCATCTGGCCTAACATTTAGTGTCATAAATGCAAAAGGCGTTGGAAGTAATCAATTTGTATCTTAAAATGTAAATATTGGATTGCACCTTGCTTAGCATTATGGAGATGCAAATGTCATTATTTTTCTACACATCTAACTAGATATTGCTTTACCTCAATAATTCACATCACGACTTCCTAGTGCAGGAAATTCCACACATTGATCTGCAGCATTTGAAGTATTTCCATGTATTTCTGAACTCAGCAGCCATTGCTGTGACAGGATGCCCCCTCTTCTACTCTTTTTCAAGACTGGATGCAATGCATTTTGCTATTTGCTCCTCATGTACTCATGCAGTCCCCTGACTTTTCTCAGCAAGGTTGGTTATTAGTCTTTTTATTTTTTGTTTACTTATCACTCAGTGGTATAACTGATATCATTGGATAATAGAAGCACTTAAACCAGAAGGAACTCTGAAGAGCTTCTGACTCAAGCACAATTCCAAGCAAGACTGTCTTCAAAGCTAATTCAAGTTGCGCAGGGTCTTGTCCACATGAGTTTTGAACATCTCCAAGGATGCCGATTCCACAGCCTCCCTGAGCAACCTATTCCAGTGATTAAATGCTCTTGTGGTCAAGAATTTTTTCCTTACATCTATTCAGAATTTTCCTTTTAAGTGCTGCCTCTTCCCTTTTCCCTGTTGTGCTTGTGAGAAAAGTTATAGCTTCTGTTCTCTACCATCCCCCTTTACGGTATAAGTGGTATAAGACTGTATCGTTCAAGTAGGGTGAAAACAAATATAGAAAAATATACTATTCTTGATAATAGGAGTCAGTGTTAGTATCATTAATTCTGAATTCCCAGGTAAGAGTTGTTCTGCTAGAGATATTTTTGCTTAGGAAAAAATTGTAATGCAAACAATTATTAAAATAGCAGCTGTTTCTTTCTCTTTTTCATTAAAACCTCTTGTATCCCTGTACCTTTCTGCAGATCTCGCAAATCTCTCAGTGAATCTCTCATCCAGATTTGTTGTTGCACCAAGGTTTACCGAATAGGAAGCTAGCAAAATTAATTCTTATGCTTTGCATTCTGATAGTATTTTCTCAAGGGGATAAAATAATTCAGAACATACATTTATATGCATGGTATTTGACCATTCAAATGTCTGAAAGAAATTTATCATTAAAATGTGTGAGCTTGTCCAAACAAAAACATATCCGATTTCGCTAAAGAAATTATGCTGTATTTTCTAAGTCCTGACACTTATTTTGTAAAAGGTTTTATGATTATTTGAATACAAGGTGCTAGAGGCCTGCTTTTTAGGACTGTTAATTGCAGGACTATTCTGCAGAACATTTAACCACAGTCTACTTTCAGAAAAGAAGTATGAAATGGACATCACTTCCATGGAGACGCCATGTATTCTACTGGCCCTGGTGGAAGAGTCCTCAACCTCACTGAACTCAGTTCAGCTAGGAATTTGCAGAATAAGACATATGACTTCACGTGGGAACTTAAGCTCATCTTCACCTAGGAAGAGATTTATCTAAAAGTTTTGAAATCCTTGATTTATTTCTCTTATATATTAAAAAGGAACTATAAGAAAGGTTAAATTCCTAAGATAGTTTCTCTTTTTCTTAGATAAGCTGAGAGCATAGTCTGAATGAACACACTAAGACTGAGAACTATCAGCAATATAGTGCAATATATATGGAGATAGCAATATATTGTATCAGCATATCTTCTCACTGATGGGAGTTCATCATGAGAAGAAAGAACTGCTGAATCAAAAGTAAGTGTCTTCTTAGGAAGGGAAGAAAAAAAAAAGGAGAGCAAGACAAAAAAGAGAGAAAGGTGCAGAGAGAGAAAGTTCCTTTCAATGACAATTCAGTCTCACTGGGCTTTTTTTCTGTTTGTTTTATCTAGCAGGATGAGAAATATACTGTTCTCTCCAGATGAAAAGGTGAAGATAGACTTAACTGGAATTGAAAGAGGTATTTAATGAACTCTGCTGATGATATCCCTGGTAATAGAACAATGGATTGCAGTGAAATGCCTTACTTGCTTTGTATTCACAGGAGTTCAACTTAATAGTAGAACTTGATGTTCTACTAGTAGAAAATCAGGTTATCCATCCTGAAAGTACTTTCTAAGTAATAGGAAGAACAAAACAGACAGGCAGGCAGTATAGCAAAAAAGTTTTGCTCTTATATTGATTTTTTTTATATACAAAGGAGCTATACACAATGCTCAGCTTAGATGTAAATGCTGAAGTGCTTTCTCCATGAAGTTGTGTACAACGCAACCTCCCCACAAAGTCTTGGAGCTATTCCCCTTCAGTATGCAAAAAGATAGAAAGTGTCATGGGGGAGTGGTATCTCAACACATATGTTTCTCACCATTTCTTCACTGTACAGTTTAACACCACATATCACAGGAGGCACTCTACCCCTCAAAGCCTTAAATTACATGTCCCATCAAAGTCTTTAATGTAAACAATATGAACTATTTATACATTTCATAAAGGAATTGCTGTCTTCCCTCCTCTTCATTCAGATGCACAGTTGTTCTGCACCAGGAAGGGTGCAGGGTTCTTTCTGGATCTCAGTAGGAAAGGCACAGCAGCAAATGGTGTAACAAAACTGCTTTAATAGTAGTAGTAGTAGTAATAATAATAATAATAATAACAACAACAACAACAACACAGTAGAAATAGGAAGAGAAATACAGATAATGAGTAAATCCAATGCCTCTTCAGGTGGTGGGAGCCCTGCTCTCCTGCAGCATTGGACAGCATTAGACACAACATGCTGCGTAGATCCCGTCCATGGTGAGGTTCACTCCCACCCAGACTGTGTCTCCTTATATCTAGTGTAGCAAACAAAACTATATATCTTGTTATGACAGGTCTCTTTCTTTATGTCCATCGGAGCATGCTTAGGTAAACATATCTAGGAACTGTATCCAGGAGCAGTACATATCCGGAGCCTTCCAGCATGTTGCTCTTTATTTCTATTTAGCTGGGGTTATGCAGCAGTCGCTTATGCAAACATATGGGTATATTAAGTTCAAGATCACTGACTCCTTGAAGACAATATCTTCCATAAGACTCCCAAATACAACAGTATTTCTCATTTGCTTCCCTTGGGGACCTAAGATAGAAAAAGGTATACAAGAAAGAGGCGTGCAGGCTGGATAAGAGACTGTGATGTTGTGACAGCCTGTGGCAATTAGTGTATCTTTCCAGTGTGGCAAGTCTAATGGTGCCTACCATTCTCAAGTTTTATCATTCTTCTGCTGTCAACAAACATCTGTGTAATGAGGGCTGATTTAAACAGAAGATAACACTAGCTGTTGATGTTAGTCTTTCCATTATCTTTAGTGACATCTTTCCATTATCTTTAGTGACAAACAGGTGTGCAGGAGGTCTACTTATGATGGACTCTGTGACTGTCCCCTGTGATGGGATCCATGCTCTTTTAAAAGAGAAGAAAGACATACAAATGTCATGCAAAGGAAATGTTACAAGTAGACTCAAGCACAAAAAGTTTAGAAGCATGAACATTAATATTAGCTGCAAAAATTTGCTTTTTTTCTCTTAAATATTTCATTCAGCACACTAGACATATGTGCTTTGTGGATGAAACAGGACAGTATAATAACAAAGGCAACAGAACTGCCAGAGTTTGAAGGTATGATGTGATCAAGGCAGGGGGCCATGTGAGACCACATTGGTCTCCTTATCAAGGAAATTAAATGCTAATTAGTAGACTTAGTATGCAGCTTTGCCTCTTCAGTGTTCCTGTAAGGATGCTTGTTAAATTAGTAAATGAAGTTACCTGAAGGTAATAACTCATTTATGTTCCTCTATTCTTGGATTCCTTAACTGAGGCTGTATTGCTTGATTTAAATTCATTTTTCTGATTTGCGACTGTACCAAGTACTTGCAGCTTGAAATGTAATGAATAGTGCTGTTTCTCTGAATCTGTGAGAGTTTCCTTCCCCTCAGGGGTAATGTGAAGATACAATAGCAAGATATCATGCATGCTTATGATATTGTCATGAGTTCCAGAGAATAACTTGTGAAGAAAATATTTGTTTTTTTCATCAGAGTGAGTTCTGAATGATGTATAGTAAACAAGGTCTTATTGAAAAAAAATTGAGAAAAAAACCAGACAATGAAGAAGCACTTGCTTAAATTATCTCCAGCTAGGCTGTACACTGAAAGAGATAGGATGATCATGGGAAACATCCGATGAAGTTCTAAGGCTCACAGGGAACTCAGAGAACAACTTCAGGGTCCAAAATCTCATTATCTTCTGTTAGTGTCAGTTCTTGACCATTCCAAGAAATGTCAGAGCCCTGAGGTCACTAAGAGGTCTTGGTCAACCTCACCTGTGGGCTCCATCCACACCTTCTGCTCATGAGTCTAGGCCCATTTAAGATCCATCCTGGGCTGTTAGTCCCTTTTAGTCTGATCTATGCTGTAGGCTTGTTTGTCTCTAGCTGTATCATAGCACACCTGTGCCTGGCCATGGACCCGATTGCTGTGCCTGAGCTGCAGACTGACTACCTGGTTTAACCTCAGACTTTTCTGGTCACCTGCCTTGAAACTGTTGGACTGGATCTGAAAAAAAGTAGCATTAAATGATTTGGCTCCTTGATGACTAAATGACTCCTTGTCTTGCTTCAAATGTGGTCATGGATTTTTGATTTAATTTTCAAGTCTGAGGAAAGCATACTTTTCTTGGGGCTTGGGAAAGAGCTACATATGAAAACAGCATTAGGTCTCAAAAATGACTTGCAATCAAGTCCTCTTTGGATCACAGTACTCTTTCATGAGCTGGAGGGCAAAATGCTCTTCCTTGAGAGATGTATCAGTCACATCAAATCTTCTTATAGCAGTCGAGAAATTCCAGATTAGACTTTTGAAGATAACCAGAGGTCAGGGAGGGCGGTCATTTACTCTTGTGGCTTTGAAGGAGATTTTGTACACTATATGAAAATGTGCTGTATGAAACTGGAGTGTGCTTCAGGCATAGAAAAGGCTCCAGTCCACACTTTGATATTATTGAATCACGCAGTCTTTTGTGCCTCAATCCTTACAGAATCTAATTAGTTAAAATTAATGGATGGGTTTCTCATTTTCTTAAATTTATATGAGCACCTATTCTATGCAATTTTCACAATTCACAGCAGCTGCAAATCTAGTCAACAGGCAGTCCGGACTTCAGCCAGCATAGAATATGTATTTCTTTCACTCTTTGACAGGTAACCTTGTTCTTATCAGATAACTTGAACAGTGGACCATTAAGAATTTATTACTCCTTGCAGAAACTCAGTTGTGATAACAACAGAAGACAAAACAGACAAATTCCACAGCCCACAGCCAAAATCTTTTTGTCTTTTCTTTATGCAATTCATGTGAATCCTTCCTTATAAAAAAATAGATTATTCAAACTGAGGAAGAAAATAATCTAGTTATTCTGTTATTCAAATCTTTTTTTTTTCAGAAAAAAATAACAATAGCAAAAATATTATAAATTTAGCTAAAGAAAATAAGGTAGTTTCTGTCTATGCAGTCTTTGAAGGCAATAGTGACAGGCAGAATAGTCTATAGGATTCTTTAAAGTTAACTGTATGTTGAAAATTATTTCTGTTTAAGATTAATACCATTTTATTCAAAGTAAAAATAGCATTAAGTAATATTTATCTAGCATTTATATAATATTTATCTACAGTTTCTTCCAACTTTCTTCAGCCAATACCACAGAAAATTCTTAAGTAGGTCGTGAGACATTATGTGATGATTTTCTACAAAGTTTAGAAAAGAAGTTACCAGATACCTTCAGTTCACAGGATCCTATTCAAAGAATTATAGAATAGTTTGAAGGGACCTCAGAAGGCCATCTAGTCCAGTCTCCTCCTCCAAACAGGACTAACTTCCATGTTGTATCAGGCCTTGTCTCATCACGTTTCAGGTATTTCCCAGGAGGAGTCTGGCTCCATCTTCTCTGTCACTCCCTTAGGTAAAGGAAGACTGCAGTGAGGTTTTCCCCTCACCTTCCAACCTTCTTTCCCCCAGACTTATAAACCAAGATCCCTCAGCCTCTCCACATACATTAAATGCTCCAGGCCATCTTCCTCAGTGAGTCAGTTCAGCTTTGTACGCAATGGCAGCCTAGGGTGGCTGCATGTCACTCTAGCCTGAATGGCCAGCTCCCAATCCACACTTGGATTGACTAGGAAGCAGTTCAGCACAGCAGCAGCTGAAAGGTGGGCCTCTGGATGCACAAAAAAACAGAGCCAAACAGCTGTCACAAACTGATAAAGGACAAGCAAGGCAGTAATTTTTTATTTTTTTTTTACATATGGATACAGAATTTGATGCTAAAATACCACTTTGCATTCAAATAGCACAGAGTGCCTAGAAGCAAGAAATTAAACTGAGCTGCTCTTAATATCTTAGCAAGTTGCAGAAGGTACTTTAAGGAGTATCCCATATCTAGCTTTGAAGTTTGCACTGCTTGGAGCAGGAGGTCAACCTGGATGGTATCCAACGGTCTCTTCCAAATTAAATTACTCTGTTTTTATGCTGTACCTTGAAGTATTCAAGAAAATTCTATACCATACTTAAAAGCACATTATCTGCAAAGACAAGAGCAACTGACTGACTGGATGCAGGAAAGAACTCTAAAAAACTTTTTAAAATGGAGCTACAAGAATATATAGCTACTTGAGTCCAACGTTTAGAAACCACAGGATGTTCCTAAAGTACCAACTAACCTGCTACTTAAAGCTCTCTACCAGTCTGTTTTCCCTGAATTTTCACTCCAACCTGTCTTTAATTTGCATGCCTATCTCACTCCCTCCACTGTGGCAGCACAAATGCCTGTGGAGTGACAGATTAAAAAGGGCATCCCAAACCCTGCTACTTTATATCCTAGCTAAGAGCCCTGGCTCCTCTGCTCAATCCCATTTTGTTTGCTCTCTCCTTAGCGTGATGAGATTTATTTTGTGCAATATAGAACAGATTCAATAGGATAAAGTAAACAAAGACTCTTTAATCCCATCTGAACCAGACTGCAGGTTGTGGTATTTTTCTGAACTGGCTGAAACCAGAATTGAAGATGTGATGGTTATATCACTGGGAGAAGTATATGTGGGGAGGTGTCTCTCTCGTTATTGGTATGAAAGTGATAAACTATCACACATGACTTGACAGGAAGAAAAGTAACTGAGAATAACTAGACATTCCTCCACCAGGGGCAGGTCTGGGGTTTAACTGCTGCAGTGGGCAGAATTTAGCTTAAATTCTAAATCTACTAGATTTAGAATCTACTAGCTTAATAGCAGATAGCAGATAATTCACTCTTGGGACATAGTCTGTTCCTACAGGAATCTCACATGAAACGATTAACTGTGTTTTTTGCCCTGTCTAGATAGGAAGCTGATTACACATTGTAAGCTTTTTTAACACATGACTTTTCATTCCCACCTTCCCTTTGTTTGCCTATGTTTTTTCTCTCCCCACTCACCTTGAGCCCTCTGTTTCTTCACCCTTGTCTCCTTCCCAAAAAAACACCACCTCTCTAATTAGTTTTTCCTATTGGTCCCTGTTTTGCCACATATGTACCCAAATTTGGTGTTTCTGATATTGTTATTTAGGTCATTTAGGCTTTACATGATATTACTGTTATGGTTACCCAGACTCTGGGGGTCTTGCAGGACTGTGCTCCCCTAACGACCCCCAATATTCCTCTCCAATTGTCAGTGAAGTTTGTCCATCTCTCACATAACTCCCTCATAACAGTCCGTGAAATCTGGCCGTTCCTCAGGGCACTACCTGTAACTTTTGTCAGCTTCATACTGTGTTATTCGTTATGTTCAACAATTTCTCATGTCATGTCCTGCAGTTTCTTATGGTCTGTTCGCTTAGCTAAATCTCAGGCTGTGACCTGGTCATCTGCCTGCATGCCTTAACAAAGCCCATCCATTAAACAGATGATTTTCTAGTGCTAACTGACAGGAGACAGCTCTCTACAGCTGTTATACTCTACTAGATTTGTTAACTAGTTCTGTGGATTTTTTGATTGCATTTACATAAAATACATTCAGCTCTTTTTCTTGGTGCATGCATTCAATTCATTTTGTTCTGTATGGCATTCTAGTCCGGGAAATCATTGTCAGTGTAGAGAACTTACAAAGCAAGCTATGCACTCAGACTGTGTGCTGGAAAGTTTATGACCTTACTCCACTCTCAGATCTGACCTCTGCACACTTCACCCAGCACACCAAAAGCTCTCAGGAGCTGTGGAGGTGAAAATAAACAGCCACTATGAGACAGAATTAAATCCTGTGGTAATGTGTAAAGGATGAAGCACCCAGCCAGCAAGGAAATGCTTTGCACAGAACAAGCACTTCATCTCTCAGTCCTGATCCTCAAGAAAGACTTACAAAACACTGTGTGCAGATGCACCTGGGAATTAAATGCATAACAGTAGGACACCAAAACCCGTGGATTCAATAGAGATGCTTTTTATGGCACATTGTAATCTCCTTCTTCCCCCTCCAATATTTTTGTACTCCATAGAATACAAAACATCGTCTGCTGCTCCTGGAGAAGGGATTGCCTGCTCAAACTTGTCTACTTTTCTTCTCATTATACTTATACACTTATCTAATAAGATAATACAACCTTATGCTGATGATATCTTTAGACCATCATGTTTTTAACAAAATGCAATACTTTGTTTTGGTTTTGCTTGTTTTTTGTTGGTTTTTTACATCCACAGGGGACGCAGCTGGATTGTCAGATGTCCAGTCTTGAATACTGCCCTAGTATTTCCCAAATACTTTTACACTGGGCAATAGCCCAATGCAGTGCATGATTTCAGGCACTGCTCCCAGGCTATGCCAGCTCAGTCTGACCTTGAACTTCTGAAATATTTCCAGCTGTCTTGTGTATATATGTAAAAGTCATCTGCTGGCTTAAACCTTTGGCAATCAGGGAATATTGGTCCAGCGCTCAACACCAGAACCCAGACTGTCAGGTATCCAGAATACGAATCTTCCGCAAAAGGGTCCCTTGATTATCTTTCATTCCCATGAAAATGTGTCAGATGACAAGTGAGGTCATCCTGTTTCTCACAGACCATGAATGAAAATGGATAATAATACTCTTCTTTGATATACTGAAAGGCACAATGGAACTCCAAGTTCTGCATGTCCTTTATGCAGTTCATTTGTGTAATGTCTTACAAGGAACTGCAAAAGGAACATATGACACAAAGGATGCTGACCTTGCATGTCCTTTCTAAAGAGGTCAGAGTTTGAACAAAGTTATTGCACTTATTCTTGCCTACCTTCACTCAGAACAAATGTGAATGCAATGAGCCACCACAGTCACATTCAGGTTACACATCAGTGATACAAGTACCAGTCAGGAACTAAATTATGAACAGCAGCAAAGCAAGTGCCTTCCAGATTCACAGGAAACTGCTGTCCAGGCAAAGACAAATTTCCTAGCACAGTCTGAAACTAAATGAACTGTCATTAGGGAAGATAATATCGATATAGGAAGTTTTCATGCACGAAAATTTCCCTCATAATCTCATTTATTCATATCCCTTTAAATTGCTATAACGTTTGAGAATTTTAAGTTTTAATTGTAACAAGAACATGCAAGCAAGTAACACGTTGCTCTTAAGCATTCAGAAATGCAGAGATTAAGGACAGATACAAAGGAATATTCAAAGATCTATCATCCTCTCTAAGCAGAATTTCAAGAAAGATGCAAAAAAGGATGAATGTTGAGTAGGTACTGGATCCACTTTTATCCTGAGCTAAAAGTCTTTGTGTATTGTGCTTACGTTGTTTTACCTTTTTTGCACCTTAAGTAGACTTATTTACCCTACATGCTCATGAAATGAAGTGAGAAAATCAGTCCTGTGCTGAGATACTTTTCTCACAACTGAAAACAAGACAAGATCTTCATTTTCCTGGCACTGGGAGATTATACAGTAACAGTTCAGTTGTTTCCTAGTTGTTTCACTTTTCGGCTTCAAATATCATTTATCTTCAACAGGCAAGTTTATTTGTGAATGACATCTTTTGTTTCCTCTCCTGTAAAAATAATTTTACAGTTAAATGCACTTTAACACAATATTTAGACAACTAATAGCATTGATAACGTTGATAACATAGAAAATTGTAAAAATCCACAGTCCTTGATCAAACTGCTGAAAACAACTTCACTGGGGTGGGATCAAACTAGTGTGGATTCAAGGGAACTAATTCCCCATTAGCCTGTTTCTCCTACAACACTGCCAAGTCCCTTGTTGCCAGAACAGAACCACAGCTCCTTTCCAACTTTCTGACCCCATGTAGTAGATGCAGGGAACTATGTGTCTCTCACCAGTTACAGCTGTAGCAGCTCATATCAGACATCGAAATAATAATCAGTGTGATAAACATTTAATACTAACAGGTCTGGAATTACCACCATAGGAAAGATCTAGAGATCAGAGAGCTTTTCTTTCTTTCCTGAGATGCCTCTTGGAGACAGAAGAAAAAGAGAGCGGAAAAGCACACAAAACTTTAAGAGAGGTGGACATGATATACCTTGATTTTAGGTACTTCCTTCCACTGCATCCTCATTTGGAAACTAAGAATGAGTGTAATGTTAGATTGGCTTAAAATTGTCTGGACTAACATGCTTAGAAGGTCATGATGAACGTCCAGTTGGAAGACGGCAATGGGTGAAGCGGAGATTCGTACTGATGCCCGTGTGGTTCAACATTTTCACCAGTGGTCTGGATGGTGACAGTCTACCTTTAACAAATCTGCAGAGGACACCGGCCTAGGGGTGTGGTTATGACTGTTAGGATTTGCCAAATCCAGTAGACCAGGAGAGAAATACTGCTGCAGTTCCATGCCTCCAGGACCATGTATTGACCACAGGCACGTGCACACACGCACATGTGAATGACACAAATATACATATACACACATCCAGCCGCACAGATCACCGCAGACAGGCACACACAGGCCACACACAAACACAGACAGCAGCAATGACCTTCTTCTGTTCCCCTCTTTGGCTGAGGAGGATTTGGCAAAGAGACTGGGGGGGACAACATGACTACACTGCATGAAGAGGGAACTACAAAGTCAAGGGGAAAAAACCATTTCACCATAGTGCCAGGCAACATAACAAATAGCTGCATTTGGCACCTTGGGCGGTTCACCAGGAGGGTGATGCAACACCAGAATAAGTTACCCAGGGAGATGTGGAGCATGCATGGTTGGAGGTTTTCAAGCTGTGGCTTGGCAAAACCCAGGCTGACACAACATAGTGTTGTCCTGCTGGAGAGGAGGAGGTCAAGGAGCAATGAGCCAAGCGCTGCTCTGCAGCCATCAGGGCAGGGGCTCACCAGCCCACCAGCTCCCAGTCCCACAGTGTCCTAGCAGGGCAAGCAGGGCAGGCTGGAGGAGACAGCCAGGCTCAGCCAAGAGTCCAGGCAGGTCTGTGGTGGTGAGGGAGATCCAAGGTCAAGCTGGGAAGACAGTCTGCAGGTCAGATGGACAGGGACATGGCTGGAGACCAGCACTCCTAAAGCACAGCTCAGACAGGGGCTGAAGACCCCAGGCTCTGTCTGAAATGGGGCTCCAGGGCCACGGGCAGGGTAGGGGAAGGCCCCAGGTGGGGCTAGGCAGTGCCCTCGGAGCTCTTGTGGGATGCTGAACTGGAACCCTCCAGAAGTCTCCTCCAAACAGCATTTTTATGTTTTTTCAGATGGTGCTCAGTTAACTGGGGGGGAGCAGCTGCATAACCTCCAACACTGTTCTCCTAATCTGTATTACTGGAGACATGGAGCAAGCCAGAGAACCGAATTTCTCTTACCTTTTTTCCCCTCCCCCAAGGTAAACTGGGGAGAGCACAGAACCTGCCTAATCTGATTTTCATAAAGTAAATCTGATTATGGAAATGGAGAGTGCTTGCTAATGCAATCAGCATTTCAAAATATGTATGATTTTAACAAACAAACCTGACAAAAGGTTCCTAATTATGCTTTTAAGCATACATTCATCTTCAACTTTCTGTATTCCCATAGAGTCTACAATGTATTTTCTGTGCTGACATATGTATTTTCTGTTGTGTTCCCTCTTAGCTTTTTCTGTGAACCAAAAGCACATGGTCATCCACTAGGGAGAAAAGAAAGAAGTATAAATTTAAATTTTTTTACATACACAAAGAGCAACTAGAAAAAAAGGACCAAGTAAACCATGTGAGGAAGCACACTTTTGTTCCAGCATTAAGATAGTATACACAAAGGCAAAATAAATACCTCTGAGTGATCAGCCACTCAAAATTATTGTGAGAGAGGAGGGGGTGAAAATGAATTATGAGATCTGAAAGCCAGATCTGTAGTCGTGTGTGAAAAAGCTTGCATAATGAGGGGCAGAAAGGGAGACATGATGAGAGGCAGGCAAGTTCAGCACTATGTGAAAAGGGAGGTGTATATGACATATGCCAACAAAACCCACTGTGCTGCAGAAAGGAACACATTCAATGAGATGCAAAAAAGCAGTGAGATGCAAAAAAGAAAAAAATATTTTCTGGGGAGATACAGAATGAAAGGTGATATATAAAAACAAACATGTGTGTAAAAGTGAAAAGTAAAACCTTTAAAAGTCATAGGTGAGGAGAAAAACACATGATGAAATGGAAAAATCCTAATGAAATACAAGTATGTAGAAGAGGAAAAAGTGAAAGAAATGCAGACAGAATCACAGACTGATGTGTAATAAAGAAAAATGTGTAAACAGGAGGAAATGCAAATAAAAAGATATATAATGTTATGTAAAAAAGGAAACGTAACAGCCTGGGGAAAAGAATATTCAAAGGAAGGGAACAGTAGATTAAATAAGAGGTAAAAATGAAATGTTGTAGTGTGATACAAATAAAGGCATGTGTGCTTTGAAAGTAAAAATGAAACAGTGCAACATAGCGGCAAATGGGAAATAAGGGATGCAAGAATACATGCAAGGGGATATGAGTGCATGTGATATGAAAGTTAAAATAGATGTTGAGCTACAGGGAAAAGAGAATGTGTTAGAGATAAAAAATACTGATTTAAAAGAGTGAAACACTTCAACGAGAACTGAAAAAAACATAGTGAGATGTGCAATTTAAGACCCAATCAATTATAAAAAACCTACTTGCAGTAAGAACATATATAACAAAAGGAAAACTTGGAAGAAATATAACGAGGTGATAGAGAAATGGGTGATGAGATGAGATCACATCTGGTTCATCTGAACTGCTCAAAACCACAAACAAGTACTCATAAGTGGAAAAATGCAACATAAGCAATGCATAAGGACTTGTAAAATGGAAATATGTAATGGCATTTTAAAGACAAATGAGGAACAAGATGTGAATGATGGAGCTGCATAATGAAATGCAGAACAGATAAACGCTGAAAGAGGAGACGCAAAAATCTAAAATGGGCAATGTTATACACCAAAGAAGGTAGTGTAAAAGTTAAAAAATCAAACCAGGTGATTCACTCAGGAAAAATTCTAAAAAAAAATTAAGCTTGGTGAGAAACAAAGAGGAAAATTCACTCTGAAAGGAGAAATTCATAAGGAAATGCAAAAATAAAAATGCCTAAATAGAAAAAGAAGAAAAGCATGAAAGTATTCAAAATTGGAAATGTGTCATGAGCTACAGAATCTGAAACGTCATTAGAAATAAATCAAGCTGCATAATTACATGCATTAGGGAAAGTGCAGAAATAGCTCTGAAAAAGAAAACATGGAAAAAGATGCACAATCTGAAAAGGAAACGTGTGAAGATTTGCAGATATGAAAATGCATGCTAAGAGGCACCACCACCCCCAACTTTCAAAAAATACAAAAATGGGAGTTCATTATGCATTCTGTAATTGAAAACCTAGGATGAGATACAAAAATAAAATTTGCAATATGATACCATTCAAATGAGTAATGGGATATTGAAAGAATATGTCTACTGAGGTGCAAAAGAAAGACTGTTTACTCAGGTGTAAAAAAATGATAGATTTGACAAATCATAGCAAGATGCTAGGAGGAATTTATGAATTTTATCATAAGATGTAGGAAGGTAAGTGAAGAACGTGAGTAAAGGAAAACACATGGGCAAATCTGAAAGCTCATGCTCAGGCTGCTATGCATAGTCTGTAATGGGCAACAAAAAGGAAATTGACTAATAAGCGATGATACATGAAATTCCTAATTAGATCTAAAAGTACATAATGAGACGCTGAAGCAAAACCAAGCATTAAAATAAAAATGAACACGCACGGCAAAAACTGAAACTAGAAAGTGGAAATGAGATGTAAAAAAGCATTCATATTGAGATGCAGAATCAAAAAAGTGGGTAATGAGATGTGAAAAGGAAAACTCATAACAGGATTTGACATTAGAAATGCATAGTAAGTTGAAAAATTGTAATAATCCATGAAATACAAAATCTGGAAGAGTAATGATAGGCAAAACCAGAAATGCACCTTTAAGATCAAAGAGGAAAAATGAAATAAGATGCAAAGTTAAGTAGTGAATCATGTGATGCAGTAGGGAAAATGCAGAATGAATTATGAAAGATTAAATGCATGATGAAATGCAGAAAGAAAAATCCATAACAGGTTGTGAAAAATCAGTGTTTGATGGGAAATAAACCCCCCAGTGTATGGTGTAACATGAACACTGAAACCCATAGTGAGGGTCTGGAAAATGAGTAATGAGATGTGAAATCAGAAATTAAATGATTTGTGATAACGATCATTCATAATGACAAGCAAAACCAAGAACTGAAATGCTAATGCAGCATGGCATGTGAAATGCCAAAGGAGATACAATAGCTGAGATGCATAATGGAAAATGGAAACAGAAATATATAATGAAGTGTGAAAAAGAAAACATGTACCAACACAGGAAATGTTCATAATAAAACATGCATAGCAAGCCATCTTGACTTTGAAGGACTGAAGCACATAAGGTAGCATGAAAATTGAACATTATAGCTGTTGAATAGCCAAAACTGAAACATGTAAGGGGTTCAGAGCAGGAATTTTGCTTAAACATTTGAACAATGGGGTTAATTACCAAGTCACTGGCTGTTGTGGGCTTATTTTACCCTTTTTTTAATTTTGGGCTTGCCCCACTTGCCTCAAGTCAGATACAGAAAGGATCTTCCCCTCCATTCACACATGAGTTCTTGACACCCAGTGATGTCATCATGATATTGTAATGTGCCAGCTTCATTTTGTGTGACATCATCTCTCATCATGTCATAGCAATAGGCTCCACCAGCAGATTATATAGGAGACAGCTTTTGGGAATCCTCCATCAGGCATGTCAAGGCCACCAAGCAGGTTATTAACTGTGGAACAGTTTCAGCCTTAAGGCATTTGTGCCCAGGCCCACCAGCAGAAATGTGGATGGCTTGGTTAGGTACAGGTTTACAAAGAATCAGACAATAGGTACACAGTGATTTCGAGCATGTTAATAGTGTATATAAACAATGGGCTTAGGTGCTTAAAGAGGAAGGCAAATAACTGCACTACATTTTCACTTTTAGTCATGCCAGGCAACATATATAAGGCTAAATTCGCCAAGCAGCTGCAGTGTATTTGGCCTTGAAGCACACTTGCAAGCCTTGTGAGGGTGCTCTGTTGAAACGCTGGGTCTGCTTGGCCTTGACAATGCCTTCTGGGGTGTCTTCAACCATTACGCTGTGACCTTGACTTTCATTTGCGAGCGTTTAATGCTAAAGCATTCCTGTTCTCCAGTATATACCCCAAAGGCAACGTGACATTGGCATCATCTCATGCCCCCAGGATATTTCCATCCCACAGGTAACTCATTTTTGCAAAGACTCTGTAGCACAGGCAGGTTGCAGGTACTGTTCATAGAGGAGGCTCATCAACCCTGCAGAGGGTGCCTGTGAAGAGGGAAAACTCTGAATCACAGAGAGGAGCAATATTTGGATCATGCAAGACCCACGTCAAGAAGGCTACCCAGCCACAGGCAGGTTGGAAGCATGCTTCACCTCAACAATGATGAGCAGAAGACTCTCTGGGATAAACACAGGATGCAGAAGCAATAACCCCAGCTGACCCATACAAGGCCATCCTACCCCTAAGCCAAGTACTCCACAGGCTGGTCTGGGAACACACACCAAAAATGCAGTGTACCATGAGCTAAGTCACCCCTGGTCAGACGGGGTCCTCAGAAGGGGTCACTGAACATGAGTTGCCTTACCTCTGTGGCCTGTCATCCCTGCCATGTGCCATCAAAAGGCCACTGCTCAAAAAAGACCCATTTATTGAGCCTCCCACTGTTCTTTCCTTTTGGAGTAGCTTTTTGGAGAAAGGGTCTCAAACTCTTCCAGGGAGCTGGCTAAAGTAGAAGAGGGAGGTGCTGGCACTGACATCTCTTTGCAAAATCTCCTTGTCCATTGTTAAAATATCCTGGCATGCCATGATATAAACCAGCCAAGTCACCAATTCTGGCTGTACAAGGGATCAGCCTGGCACGCTGGTGGTGCTAGAGCAGGGTCCCAGCGTCTGGGCAGAGAAAACTGCACAGCCGTTGCATGGTATCTGTAGGGTATTTCTTTGTTTTAGTATCTGGCACTAACAAGAAGTCCTCCATCATCTTTATAACTGCCCACTAAGATGTATTGAGCAATTGGATCATCCATCAGTCTCATCTTTGTCAGAGCCCCTCAACATCAAGTGCTTCCTCAAGTCATATATTCCAGACCTCTGATCATCCTTATCTCTAAGTGTTGTCATATACAGCTAGCTACTTTATCTTATGCTAAATACCATGCCTATGGTTACTGACGGGATTGCAAACAAATGACACACCTTTCTTCCTTGGAGTCACTTGAGGTCAGAGAAGCAGAATATAATTGAGATAGTTGTTTATTGTAACCATGACACACGTACATCAGAGAAAAGGCCTTTGCACTCCTGCCTTGGATCATCTTCCAAAGGCAGCTCTGCCTCAGCTCCAGTCCAAAAACAGGGTAAGAGGCTTCTTGAGTTCTAGAAGTGGTAGCTGAGGAAGGACAGCTGCCAGGGACAAGCGTGTCTGAGCACCTTCATCTTGTACAGGCGTTTCCCTCTACAGATGCCTTGTGCTGTAAGGTCAGGACAACATTCAGTCTTGTCTTGGAGGCTGACATGAAGGAAGAATGTAAAGTGGCCTTCTTGGAGTTTTGCAATGGTTAGTGTCAAATGTTTTGGCACGAGTAGTTCAGAAGTTTCTTTGGAGGGGAATAGTTTAAGAGGGTTTTTTAATAGGGAGAGGCTTCTATCTCCTCCCTCCTGATGCTTCTCCTTTTCTCAGTGCCCACACAAGTTCAAGCCGACCCCTGATTTCTGGAAAGGATCAACAGAGGATCTGAAATGTCCAAGCCCTTTCCTCTTAGACCCATCCCCTAAAAATGAGAAACTCCTCATAGAAAGCTGACTGTCAGCTAAGCTTCAGGGAAAACTCCAGCTGACTGCAATAAAATCAGGATTTCACCAATAACTCTGCTTCAGAAACTCTGATCCTTCTAGCACAAAAACCTGTAAAATTTGATCCGACAAGAGGCAAAACCCTCAATGGCATTAAGCTTATTAGACTGATTCAAAAGCAAAAGTAATACTGTGATTAGTGTATATTGCATGCATTAAGACCGTAATGAATAAGAATACGATCAGTTGCCAGAAGCAGCTGGTAGCTTGTCTTATGCTGTAGAGTCAATCCAAGTTACTTACTAAATGGCAGAACACTTTAAAAAATGGGTAATGTTTTGGATGAGAAATAACACAAAAATATACAGACTCTGATACTAAAGATAATAAAACTAACAACAGCTGAATAGGATAGAGATACTGAACGCTCATATAGACTCCATTGTCTTTCCGCAGCATGCTTCCTTTCTATATATCCTGCAACTTCCATTTATACTGTCTAATAAAAGACTATTAAAAACATGCTCAGTCAGCCACAGAAAATGTTCATGGATTATTTAAAATAAATAAGCATTCAGCAGAGCTCATCTTTAATGTTGCAAGAAGCATTTTGTCAGAGCTAAAGAGCAACATGAGGATTGTATATCTTTCACACAGAATATACCCTGCAGTTGGTTAGTAAGTGTTCCACTTCATGAAAATATTGAATAACTTCTCTTTTTTGAGAAAATCAAAATGTCATTACAAAATAGCCTCCTTGTTTTCGTTAAAACAAATACAAATGTAAGCCATCTTTCTGCATTCTCTGGGCACGCCGTATTCCTGTTATAAATAAAACAGGCCCAAATCTTGGAAAGGCAGGTGCACACCTCACCTAAACCTCCAAAACATTAAGGGGTTGTCATCATAAACTTTGTTTGTAACTCCTTTCTAGCTCATCATTTTGTTTATCTTTTGTATGATGCTTTTGTGGNATATTCCTGTTATAAATAGAACAGGCCCAAATCTTGGAAAGGCACGTGCACACCTCACCTAAACCCACAAAACGTTAAGGGGTTGTCATCATAAACTTTGTTTGTAACTCCTCTCTAGCTCATCATTTTGTTTATCTTTTGTATGATGCTTTTGTGGCTCTCCTCTAGGACATTGCTTGGGTGATATATTGCAGTACTGCTGTCAATTGAAAGCTGAACAGAAAGTTGCACTGAGGTTAGAAAATGCTGCAAAGAAATCTGGAGTCTTTGGCTGGGCACTCCTGACTGAAACATATGGAATATGCTCTTGCCACCTTCTGTATTTTAAATTGTCGTGTTACCATGAATCAAAGATGTGGCTGAGAGGCGGCTGGTATTAAACACCTCATTCTCTGACACATAAGCCAACAGTGCTCCCAGTGAGTTTAGACTGGCTTACAAAGACCACTTTGAATCTGATGTAAAATGAGTACAAGGGGTTCTCTAGAGGCCACACTGAACAGCACAATTAAAGATTAGAGTTCCTGTAGAAGTCATGACTCCCACATTGCACATTGAATGCTTCCACTAACACTTCATTGGAAGTGGGGGCAGGCTGACTTAAATTTTTCATGCTCATAAATAAGTAACAAATTCTATATTTAGCATACAGTTAAGATTGGCTAACATTTTTTGTTATAAAACTTGTTTTACATTAATTACAGTTTTGTGTGTCTTAAGCTGTTTGGGCTTGAATTCTCTCACCTACATGCTTGCTGCAATTGACTGTTATCTGGTAAATTTTTAGGTCATGTAATACAGCCATTTCCAAGACAGGTGTGCCAAAACACAATTTCCCCCAGTCTGAAAATAGTAATAATATTTTTTAAAAAGCCAAAAGAAAAATCCTTTCTTAAATGTTGCTTTGAAAAGCTTTAGTATTTCTGCAGATGCAGCTGCTGCAGTTGCTACAGTCGCTCCGTATGTAACAAGAAGGCTTTTTTAGCTCTCAAGGCTGCCCAATTACATTGAAATGATAATCCTTTGGAAATGAGAAATCACAAGTTCACATACAATCAAAGGCTACAAAATTGTCTAAAGACGTGGCCTTCGCTGAGTATGGTCCATCCCTTCGCTGTTTTACATATCAAGCAAACAGCACGTGCCCAATGAGCCACAGAGCAGATCCGTACGTATCTGATTTCGGTGCTGGGCTCAAAGGACTTTGCCGATTGATCCTCCAACCAAACAACACAACAGCAAGTCTCTCTTTGAGTTTCCCAGTGCTTCCTCCGACAACAAAGAGCATGAGGAAAGGCAGGCTCTTCCTCTGCTGGTCCTTCTTGTAATGGGAACGGGAATCCTACAGCGACGGGAAGAGATTCTCAGCATCTCTCTGCAAACATATGGGAATGCCACCAGCAAAACATATGTCTCTTTTTTTGTAGCGGCAGGTTCACATACAAGCATCCCTTTTAACAAAGGGATAGAGGACTGTGCTGTGGCTCTTTAGGCCCCCAGCCAGCCGGTGACTCATGCTTTAAGGAGGGCTGAATTCTTTTTAAGCATTTTCCACTAAATTCTGAGGCAAGAAATCTAATTACACTTTATGCTTTAGCGCACTTAGAAGAACAGCATGATTTGGAAATGGCTCTTTTCATAAAATGGCTTTGTAGAACACATTTGAAAGTGACTGCTTTCCTAAATGCAAATGTATGAATTCCTCTAATTATATAACTGGGGGAAAAGAGGCTTTTTTTAGACTGCCAATATCTGAAGAAACTATGAGAGGACAGGATGGCTTCTCCTAGTATTCCGTTTTAGTATGTTTTCTATTCTAGTTCTAAATACAAATAACCGGTGAGATTGCCAGCACTTTCTTTCTGTTATTTAGTAATTAGATGTCACTGTTAAAAAAAAATAATCATAATTTTAAGTTTCAGCTTGTCAATCCTAATTATGCAACATTGTCAGACTGAAATCGGGAGCCCCTAAACACCATCACATGGAGTTCAGAGAAGGAGAGGGAATGTCTCCAGGACTTCCTATTACAAACCTTAACTTGCCTTTATCCTGACAGGTAAATAACATCCCTGTAGTAAGTACAGCATCTGATTGCATGAAAAAGCGGTAATAGAAAGTGTATTTTTAGTTTCTTTTAATGTAATTTCACAGCAGGAAACTGGAAAAACAAGCATCATGGCTGCATCTGAACTCCTTTAGAATATGATTTAGAGATTAAAACAGCTTCTGCCCTCACTGCTTACAGGTGGGAGTATCACCAGGACTGAATCTAGAGACCTCTACTCGGTTTTCTGCAGGGAGAGGGCAGTCCAGGTCAGGGGACCACTGCAAGTTTTTTCTCAAAGGAACGTTCAGCTGCATTTAGTCAGCCCCTTCCCCACTGACCCTTCTGTTGACAGTATCAGGCAGAAAAAGACGGTCTGCACATCTTTCCTAACTGCAGGAGAAGATCTGGTCTGTAGGTATTAAGAAATCATCTGAGTGCTTATCACATAGGTACCTGCATATCAGAAAGAGATACCTATTCTTCTCATGCTTTGCACTAGTGAGGGAGCCCTGGTCTCTTGGCCAGTTCCTGGGATGGTGGCAGTGGGAAGCTCAGGTACAAATGGGGCCTGAACAGCCCCTGAAGAAGCTGTCAGTCCTGCTCCTGCATCCTGATCTTCCAGCTGCCTCTCTTGCTGCTATCACACTGTTTGCTGTCATCTGTGCACTTGAACTCCCATTTAAACTGCCAGTCAACAAGGTTTTCACAGCTGGAGACCAAGACTCTTCAGGTCCCCAGGTTAACCCTCTCTGAACCTGCTACCTCATTATTTTGTAGGCAATAGGACAGAAGGCAGAATAGTGAGAGGTTTGCTCTGCAGCTCAGCAGAGCTGTGCTTTCACGGTAGACGTGCTGGGGTTTGTTGCAAGGGATTCTCAGCATGTAAGAGGTCTTCCCATACAGCAATTGGCTTGGATAAAGGAAAGTCATGTCTACACCACTGTCTGTAGAGTCAGTTAAATTATTTTTTGCTCCATACTTGGCTTTCATCCCCCAGCCACTGTTTGATTTACTCTGGATTGGATGCAGAGGATGACCTATTGTGCACACACTGGGGATAAGGAGGGGACCAGATCTCTGGACTGCCCCGAGCAGGTGAACTGACAGCATGGTGGCAGCAGGAGCACAAGAGTATTCTGGTGAATCCCAGAGGAGCTGTGGCAGGGGCAGTGCATGGGCACTGGCGGTAGCTGCCAGATCTGGCTTCAGGTCCCCACGTCCAAAAGCAGCAGGGCTGAGCATGTGCTCCCTGCAGGCACATGCACAGCCCTGGGCTGACCAGCACTGAGGTCACAGAATCACAGAATGGCAGGGGTTGGAAGGGACCTTTGGTGATCATCTAGTCCAACCCCCCTGCCAAAGCAGATTCACGTGCAGCAGGTTGGTCAGGAACACATCATCTAGTTCCAACTCCCCTGCCATGGGCAGGGACACCTCCTGCTAGACCAGGTTGCTCAAAGCCCCATCTAGCCTGGCCTTGAACACTTCCAGGGATAGTGCATCTACAACTTCCCTAGGCAAACTGTTCCAGGGCCTCACCGCTGTCACAGTGAAAAATTTCTTCCTGATATCTAATCTAAATGTACCTTCTTCCAGTTTGAAGCCACTATATCTCATCCTATTACTACATGCCCTTGTAAAAAGTCTCTCTCCAGCCTTTTTTAGGCCCCCTTCAGGTACTGGAAGGACACTATAAGGTCATCCAGGAGGGTTTTGAAAATTTCCAGAGAAGAAGACTTCACAACCTCTCTGGCCAGCCTGTTCCAGTGCTCTGCCAGCCTCAAAGTAAAGAAATTTTTCCTTATGTTCAGACAGAATTTACTGTGTTCCAGTTTGTGCCCATTGCCTCTTGTCCTGTCGCTGG
>RSEF01000002.1:90068918-90090423 GCA_003993805.1 Himantopus leucocephalus
TCTGCACACAGTGGGCAGGGCAGAGTGCTGGTAACAGGCTCTATTGACAGCCCCGGACAAAGCAAAGCAATCAGTTGGGTTTGGGCATCCACTTAGGACTGAGAGGAGACAGGGCCAGAAGCAGGAGTGGAAATAATGTTACCTACTGCATATGTCCAAGGTCTGTCCCAAGGAGGAACAGGAGACCATTATGCCCACAATATAGCTAGTGCAAGGACTAAAGACACAAGCTTAAGCTTAAACGAGACCCTGGGTCCATTGGCAGTAGGGGTGAGAGGAGCCTCCATGTGAGGGCCATTAAAGCTTACTGATGCTCTCAGGACATTGAACATCCAAGAGGTCAAATCTTCTTTGAGCAAGAAAAGCTCCATCTATTCTTCCCTTTTTGGGTAACATTTTCAGAAAATGTTTTTCTTTATCTTAAGTCTCTCAAATGTTCATGTTTTAGCAAGTGAGCTACTTAAAATAATCTTCAAAACTACTTTCTGCCCTAAATACAGACCAAACCTTTTTGTGATGCTAGAGTTACCACAAAATTACCTTGTTTTAATTCAATGGATTTTGACCACAATTCTTTAGAATCTGAAAATTGTTAGTGAGTGGTTCTACTTCCCTGTACTTCAAGCCTGTCTCTTTTTAGAAGAGGTTATATGTACTTGTTTGTGAAATCTTTTCAATGAGGCTTCAGTTCGGAGGTTGGTGGTCATTTTTTGCAGCTCAGTCCCAACTGCTTGAAAATTGAAGTATTAATTTTCCATTCTCTAGCGCTGAACAGGCAGCAACTAGATCATGAAAAAACAACTATTGCTTCTGACTTAATTTTCCAGGCATACATATCACCCACAAGGAAGCCTGGGGCTAAGTGCAGTAAGGCTAAGCTATTTGTCTTACTTCAGGGACAAATAAACAAACCCACTGTGATTTATTACTACTGACAAGCTAAATAAAATAGATAGGGAATATCCATTCATGACGTACTAACAAGTGCAGGAGCAATGCACCAATGTGTGAATAATAGAAATGATCTATCAAGATAGACTGCATGAGGTAAAGGCAATTTGTTATTCAGTACAGTTTAAAAATCCAAATATTTTCTTTCCTGTTTTTACAGATACGTTTGCAGAGCAAAATATACAAAAATCAGCAAAGAAATTAGCCTTTGTCTTGATTACTATAATTTATATTTTTGATTAGATTCTGTTCTGTTGAGCAATTCTGTTCCTAGCTAAAAAAGGTTTACTTTTTCAAAATAGTTTGCTAGCAAGATGGCATTGAAAAAATTCTCTCCTAGTTCATCACTGTCAATATACTGTGAGTACTTCCTTTAGGTATTTCACATCTGTTCACATTTTTCATCTCTATTATCCTCTTCTCTTTACGCTGTAAATGCTTTGAAAAATCTGCAAGCCCTGGATGATGTTTTCAATCTAGACATCTATGAGTTTGCATCATTAATTTAAATTGAAAAGTATTTTTTATGGCTTATCTGTTTCTTCATCTTTCCTACCTGCCTATATCCAAAATCATCACAATGTGTGATTGACTTTGAAATACAGTCTAACTCTTTGCCAAGTAAATTTGGTGACTCTTAGCCTTTTAAACATCTATTTTTCCTTTTCTAGAACACTCTAGCTGGCACGTGTAGCAAATAAAGTCTCCTCCTAATCTTTTCCACGAGAAGGTGGCGACAGAGAAGCAAAGGCACCCAAGAATCTGGAGCTATGAACTTAATTCTTGCCCAAAAGGCTGCTTCAAATCAACCCAGCCACACACAGATCCTTTAAATGGCAACAGAGACCACAAGAGGTAAGGCTACATCTAAAGTTATGTAGACTTTGACTACAGAAACTTGATGTGTTTTGCCATGATGGTGTAAAGAGCCATCTGGGCTTGAAGGTATCACTGATTCATTGTCTTTGATCCCTTTTACTTCTTCTACCACTTATATTACCTCTGCCTTCTGATACCAGACTCCACCCTCCCGAATTCTCTGAGCCCATCTGAGATGCTTAAGTCTTAGCCTGCCTGCACTCTTATTACAAATGACAAGAGAGGAGATTTACAGGTGATATAACTCAGACATCCAGGCTAGGAACAAGGTATTGCAGAATAAAACTTGGAAACCAAGACAATGTAAATCCATTGTAAATCATGTAAAATCCAGGTACCAAATTACAAAATGCATAATGGATTTTTCATCTATTTTAAACCTTCCTGTACCCAAAGTAATGATTTTTTTGCCATGTGAAGCTCTGAATGCTATTAAGGAGACTAGAGATTTGAGACTCAAAGTTCTAAATCTCCGAATTCACAATTGGTTGGCCAGATTTTGTAGACCATAGCAATTCCCTTAGGTCCGCCAGTTAAAGGAGAAGAGAGTTCTCCCTCCTTTCTGGGTGGGGTAAATATCACTCCCACTTGCCTCCTCCCCAGTCACTGGTTACAGTACTAGTGGATCCAGTTTTAATGACTATCTATTGCAAACCAGAGCAGATACAATCCTGATCCACATACAAGGGCTGCACAGCACCTATGCGACTCTACCACGTACCACAAGAGCCTGCACCATGCAAAGAGGAGCAAGAGTTTAAATATTGTGACAACAGGGGCTAAATATGAGTGTCAGTCTATATCCTGTGTTCGTAAAAACAGAAGCTGTGCTCAAGACAATTTCACAATTCTTTTTAGCTTGCAGGTGGGAGCAATGACAGCATGCGTGCATTTGTGAATGTCTTGTACTCAAATAATTCAAACTTTTTATTGCTATAAATTATTGTTCGTTGCATCACAGAGCATTTTAGTCACAGCAGTATGCAGCTGCGGTCACTTTAAACTCCTTGTATTTTAATGAGAAGTTCAGAAAGGGGTACCAGCTATACTATGATGACAGATATCCAGTCAAACTACTACTTGTAGGTGTACCTGTGAGACAGAAATTTCAGGCTGTTAGATTGGTTACACTCAAATTAGTAAAAAAAAAATGGTGTTCGCTCTGCTCTAACAGAATGACAACGTTGTCTTCATACAGACGGCATGGCTCAATTTCCAGTCTAGCAAATCAAGTTGAAGACCATGCGAGCACTCGGTGCTCACCCCAACCCATCCCTCCAGAAGGCATTGCAGCCCCCTCGGCGGGGTGGACTGGGCAGCTGTGGGCACAGCACGCAACAGCAAACGCTGCGCGTGTTGGGGATGTTACTAAAATAAAATATCCTGTTGCTTCATAACTCCCTGCTTGTAAAACATTATGTCCACTAACATCTGGCTGTAGCTGGAGTCCCAAACAGCGAGGAGCTCACTGCAGACACTGTTATTGGTGAGGGAGAGGAGCAGCTCAGGGGTCCCTGAGGACTCTGGGTAAACAAGCATCTGATGAGTGAGAGAGGGCTGGCAAGTGGGTCAAGCCTCACCTAAATTTAAGTTAAACCACAGTTCAGGGCTTTTTTTTGTTAAAATATGAGTTTTGACTTTGAGTGCAAAACCTGCTACTAACCCTTTTGGGCCGCAAGCGAACAAGAGACCTGTCTCAGCAAAGACCCTTGTGGACTCTCATTTTCCCACCTAGGTCCAGAGGAAAAATCTACCAAAGGTTTTCTGGTTTAGGACAAGAGTTTAGTTAGTGGATCCCGTATGTCTCAGATTCCCCTTTGGAGGCAAAAACAGTGGAGTGACAGCCACAATGTAGAAAGCCAAAGTGGCTTAGCAGCAGTGCTATGGTAGCAGACCAAGGTGAAACAGGTCAGAGTAAAGTTCAAATAGTTATCTCATGATAGGACTGTTCAGGCTACTGTTGTACAGACCTCTGGACTAGCTGAGGGACTTTGGTAGGACTTCTTTCTTCAGTGCCAAACAGGCACTGCAGAGATGCACGTGCACTGTATTTTGGATCCACAGCAAGCAGAGATGAAGTTCTGAGCGTGTAATGAGGCAAGGAAAGGAGGCCATAATGATTGACTTGATATTGTCCGTTTACTCACTGCTGGCTTCCCCACATGAATTATCTTCCTCCAGTGAAGACGCATTGCCTTCTCAGATTTTGCCAGGGTCATTAGTCATGATGGGAACCTTGATGACGGAATTCATTTCTCCCGGTTTGCAGCTTTTCTCATTATTTATTTTTAAGGAGGATACCTCCTCAATAATTGAACTCAACCTTTCTTGTTACTTTTGCCAGCTGGAAGAACCACTAGCTCATTATAGTTCATTGCCGGATTTTCTTCTTTTTCCCCCAGTAAGGAGGAGGATGTGATCACTGGAGTTGTTTCTTGAGGGCGTAGTCTTTTCTAGCAAGCGACCATAATGTTAAGAATTTGTCATGTTTGATTCTGGCAACACTTGACTTTCCTGTGTGAAATAAATCTGGAATTCAGCAGTAGGACACTTAATCAAACATGCAAAAAGGCCTCATACCACTGAGTTCGGGCTTGTTAGAAGAGAAACCCTTCAGGATGCATAACTAGAAATCTCCGGATACACTGCTAAATCACAAAGTTTTATATGTTGTCAGTTCTGTAGATTTTTAGTTTGTACAAAGATTTATGTCAAAATATATATACAGGAACAAGAAATTACAGCATAAAATTAGACAAATCTCTTGTTAACTTGGTAATAAATAGTTATATAAATGCAAGCTTAACTCTCATTAATATTAGTCTCCAACTTGTCATGCCAAATGAAATTTTCATGTCACTTATAGTCATGAAAATTAGTTGTGGGCACATGGATCTCTGGCATGTATGCTGGAGAGTGACTGAAGTAAATGAATGATTCCTTTTCATCTTGTTCCTAGTCATCTTTCCTCACTGAAGACTGAAAACAGAAGGTTGTTGTGGTCCTTAATAAGCGGAACATTTTGTTTTAAAATGGAATAGTACAGTTTCTCATTTCCCTGCTATTTTAAATGTTTATTACTGCACGGTTTTTCATCTCCATCTGAATTAAAAGTACAATCTCTCAGTTGACCATTAAAGTCTTACTTTGCTACCAGCTTATTATATATAATCTCTTCCATCAATGTCATCTTCATAACTAATTGCATACATTTGGAATCCCTTAGGAAACTTCAGGAGAGAGTGTCAGAGTAGACACTGTTAAACATTGTCCTCAAAATGAACCGTAGCGCTTTCATCAGACGTAAAGAATAATTTGTCCCTTGTGGATTAATAATAAAGAAAGATAGGCTAAGTCAATTTCTGAGCATTTTCTGTTTGCGAGCTGAACAGTTGGACCACTTCAACCTAATAAAGTCATAGTTTAATAAAGTCATACCAGCTGCAATAAATGATTTGAGAGATACACAAAACACCAAATGGAACAGTAATTGAAACATAATCTAAATTTGAACTCCTCCACTTTGATTTCTCCTGAACCGTGATAAACAAGCAACAAGTTCATTTCTATTTTACGCTCACATAAAACTTCAAGTTTACTCTGGGGTCTGGTTCCAATTCACTACAGGTATTTTTACCAGCTTTGCAGTCTTTTAACAGACAATCCATAGGGAAATAGTAATGATGTTGTAATTTCCTTTCTTATTTCCCTAAATATAACTGCAAATTCTCCATACGTATTGAATTTCATAAGGAAAAAAAAAAATCCATGATTGCTATTTCGCTTCCTGACGGATAACCTTCATGATGGCAAATACGATTTGTGTCTATTTTAGTGTGTCTTCAGTCTTGATAGTTACTAAAGCTACCTGTTATTTGGGCTTCCTAAGGCCAGCAATTTAAGAGTCTTCATTTTATAACTATCATTTGTCAAGCTGATCACTCCTAAATAGACAAGCATTTGGTAATAGGTTATCCTAGAAATAAATTGCCAGAACTACTGACGCATGTGCAAGCCATCATTAAAATCTCTCTGCTGTATGTGTCGTCTGCCTCCGGCATCCTCTTTGCCTTTTTGTATGCTGCTGTTTGTTACTCACGGTGCATCACCTAGAGGTCCCATTTGACACCAGGGGTTTGTTATGCAGGACACTGCACATACATGGGAAGACAGTGCCTCTGCTCAAAGTCCACCCTGCAGTCTGCTCTGCCCAGGCAGTGCAGAGGGTGGCAGCAACCATTCTTTCCAACACTCTTTCAACAGGCCTGTCTCCCCCCACCATACCTCCTTTCCCAATGCCCCGTGGAGCTCGAATCCCTGGCATCCTCCTGTGGAAGCAAGCTCAGAGATAGCAGCATTGTTACTTGAAGGAAGAAAATATGGGTCCTTGCAGCCATCTGTCTGAAGGTCTCCCAAGCCTCAGAGGAAAGAGAGGAAGGAGAGAGCTTTGTAACATCAAATCACCATCAGCCTTGTACAAGGTGCTGGCTGCATGCACGAAAGAGAACAGAGTGCGCAGCACTATTTCAGATGGACATCTGCACATATGGAAGTGACAGAGGTGAATCAGAAATCTGGTGCTCTTTTCCCTACCCTTTCTTCTGCTCCCCACTCCCCACCCAACCCTAGAAAATTCCCACTTGCTCTCCAGTAACCATCCAGTTTGTGAGTGGGTAATCAGGGTGTCAGCAGTAACGTCAGGCAGGGGACAGAAGAAGTTGCCAAACTCACCTTTGGATGAGAGAAACACAGCTTGCTTCCATATATAAATATACAAATATATATATAAACAGGCTGGAAAAACACAGCAGAGAACTGCTACACACCCCACTCTCTCCTGCGGTCTGCTTGCTACAGGTGATCACTGCAGCACCACTCTCCTCCCCCAAGTGGGGACCACTTGCACCAGCATTTTGTAGGCCATCCTGCCCGGAGTTTTCCTCCAAGTGGTCTTCTTCTGACATGGTGTGTAAAAGAGCAATAACAAAACTAGAAATAAATAGTTATGCCTAAGTGTGCCAGGAGCAGTGGTCATCCCAGGGCAATGTTTTCCAACTTGAGGTTACAGAAGCTACAGCCTGACAAAAGGGCAGCAGATTGGTTTAGAAATCTGCTATAAACTGTAAAGTAGTCACAGATTGTTGTGCAGGCTACAGTTACAGTAGTTAAGACTGAGATAAATCTCTCTTGCAATTTAGAGACAAAATAATACAGGATTAAGCATCTCCTTTTTGCAGTACTGCGGACCCTCCAATTAGGAGCTGAAATAACAAGAATCTGTTAGAAAAACTGCAGTATCAGCTAGAGCAGAAAGCAGAGGAAGAAGCAGGTGTGGCTTGAAGAGCAAGCAACGAAGGAAAACAGCAGTGAAAACAGAGAGAGCAGAAGCTGCTCACAGCACAAGCTCTACAGCAGATCTTCAAGACTTAACCATAAATCTGTAAATATAACTGCTGCCCAGAGAAAAACTTTCCTTTTTTTTTTTTTTTTTNTTGAAGTGGTTTCCTTCTAGCTTTAGTAGTTTAGGCCTCTCGGCTTTGTATTGTAGAGCAATGAGCAGATTTGTAGACCCCTGTTACATCCCCTCTGTCTTTGCTGGGATGTTAAGTTACATGGCAGGTGAATGGATTTATACAATGGAACAATACCATTTTTTTCCCCTAAAAATTCACATTTGGCCTGCTTTTTGGGCCATTACTGAGTGCTGAGCCAATGTCTTCCTGGAATCATTTAGCATAATGCCATCATCTTGCCCCTTGTACAGATCAGCTCTGAGCCTGTCATTTTACAACCAAAGCTGTACATGTCTTCCCCCAAAGTGCATCTCTTTACACTTACCCAGATGAAATTCAACAGAGGTAAGTTGGTTACAAGACTGAGTGACTTGGAAATGTCCTTCAACTTTTCATAGCTTGGTCTAAACCTTACTTCTATGAATAACTGTACTATCAGCAATTTTCTCAGCCCATTGTTTATGTCCTTTTCTGATGAGCAGCACAAGTCCTTGTAGATACACTGGTGATCTCTCTCTTTATCCAGACCTAACAATTTACTCTGTATTACTTACCTTTTTATCCCATTAGATATTGACTCATGGGCCTGCTGTCCTATGTCATAGTTAGTTAGTTTCCTTGAAAGGTTTAGTGAGGGACTTATTCCAAAGATACTGATCTGTTCTACTTATTTGTCCATAGTCTGGAAGCTATGATGGACCTGGTCCCCCAGGACACAAATCAGTCTGCTGATGAGGCTGGCCCACTAGTGGGCCTCATGTAGTGAAAAGACCACTCAAACACAAGCAACAAACACAGCATTGAAGAAGCGCCAACAGCAGCGACAGCTGATACAACAATACAGTAACGAACTGCAGGCTGTTGCAAAGTGAGATAGACAAATGCTGAGAATAATGCGTTGCATGTTAGTGTGCTAGTGTGGTATGTGAATAAGTATGTGCAAAATCAGTGGGGCGCATAGCGAGGCCTTTTATATCTAAAATGATAACCATATGCAGATAAACCCAATCTGCATTTTAAACATTTCTTATAATATTCAAATATTGAATAATATTAAATCATTACTTATTAATTTAATCATTTTTTATTAACTTATTAATAAGTAATGACTTAAGTGATTACATATTCACACATTTCTTTTAAAATTATTCTTCTTTTAAAATAATTTTAAAATTTCTTTGTCAGGAACCTCCATACCCTTACAGGAAGTGTCAAGATTCCCGATATCATATGAATAGTACAGGTGCCAATGCAGGAAGAAAATTTACAACCAGACAGCTGTTTTTCAGATACAACTGAATCTAGAAAACCCAAGAGGTTAATTTCTGTTGCTACTCTTTTAAATCCAAGGACCTCAGAGGTCCCAGATTTCAGAATTCAGGGCAGCCACAGGTACCACTGTGGTGGATGTGATGAAAGAACCAGAAAAGAGAAACTTCGTCATGGAGGATTACCCAGCTCCTCACATGTTTTATAATAAAATCAGATTTGTTGAAAGGAAAGCAATGCAGTGAAAGAAACTGGTTTAACAGTGCAGTTCAAGTCTCCAGTTTTTTTCTAAATAAGAGTTTGGAGGCAAATTTTCTTCTAACTAGCGTTTTGCAAACTACATTTCAGATCTACTTTCCTAGAGTATAGCAATACATTGTATGTAATGGCATAAGACTGACAGATGCTGTGCAGAAACATACTGAGCAAGATTTAAAATAGATCCCTAAGAATATGTGAAAAGGAAAATATCATAGTCATAAACACTGAACCAAGAATTTCCTTGAATGCAGAAATGATAATAAAAATTTCCGAAATTTGGCCTTTGTGCTCAATATATTATTGCAAGAGAAGGTCTTTCACTAGCAAAATTCTTTACGTAAGACTTTTACATTTCTCTTTCTCTTGTGAAAGGCAGAAGGAGATTTTGGAAGAACTTTGTTGTTGTTACCAACACTGTGAAGAAGCAGTAACTAAAGCTTTGCTTTCAACATGATCAGTGCACATCACAGTACACTAAATCAGGGAGAACTATTCTGGTTTTATACCTAGAGAGCCAGCGTCGTGTTAGCTTCTCTTTCTGTAGACAGTGCTGGGACACTTTGTTCATGTATGCCTACAGAAATTGCTGGTGTGATATGGTACTACAAAGTAACAAGAATAAAATCTGTCCACAGACGTATTCCCAGTAGATGGAAAATTGCTCTTGTGAGCCATCATCTCAGCAGCGGATCCAAGTTTGATGACCTATACTCAAGAAAGATGAATCTTAAAAGGTGTGTGGAGAAGGCCTACCTGAGGATGAAAGGAGTGGGGAGCCTGTTTTAAGAGAGACTGTGAGAAAGTATTTGCTGTTTGGTTCCAAGCAATCCTCCTCTAAATGGCAAAAATTATTCTAGCTTGTATACCTATGCACACAATAGCAGATATCTGAGTTAGCATGAGGGAGGAAAATGAACGATTATGCACGAGAACAAGTGACTCTTAATGAGCCATGAATAAATATTCATTTGAAATGAGAAGAGGATATCTAGATCATTGATGTAATCATGTTCTAAAATGGGATTTTGAGAAGAAAAGTAGGATCAAAACCCTTAAACATTTTAAAAATGGGCCTTAGTAAATTCATGCTTGTAATACGCCTGGTCTGATTTGACCACCCAGGAGCTGCTTGCAAGTTCCACTGAACTGTGGCAATCACAGTTTGGATAGGACCATAAGCGTATTACATGGCGGTTCCCCTACCTGTAAATTACTGTGAAGTCGAAAATGAAATCATTTAAACCCATGAGAATGGCCTTTGTGAAGCAGGAAATGAAAGAGCCATACTAAAGAAAAAACTCTCAGAAAATAGAGTCTTCTATTTGTATTTAAAAAAAACTATTTAACTACCTTTATATTCAAAGTTTTATTCTATTTATAGACACCTGCATCTAAATTCATATTAAAACTGCATCTTAAACAACTCCTAGTGACAATTTTCTATTCCTAGCCAGCTCCATCCTCGCTCTTAACTGACAGATTTTGATTCAGGTCCACAACTAGGTGCAGCAGGCAGTCTCAGACCTTCCCAGCAGAGCCTCCTGAAGGTTAGGTCTTTAATGAAAATTAATTGACTGACATGATATTGAAACATTCAAAGCCTATTGAAGAATACCCATGGGAATAGTTCCTCCTGTAGACAAAATGACGAGTAAATATGCAGTGGCTAAAAAGTACAGATAATCTGAAAGGCAATGAAAATGCAAACGTTAGATAGCTCACCTGCGCTCATCTTAACCTGGTGTATAACAAGGGCAAAATGGCACAAGAGAGAGAACACACAGGCAGTTTGAACACTATGACACTAAGAGCACGATGAACCCTTGGGTCTCAAAAGTAGTAAGGCAAGAAACTTCTCTCATTTTATATAGGTGAGATATCCTTCAGCCTATACTGAAGAATAGGCTGAACTAAAAGCACTTCAGGGTGTTCATGGAGACTAAGTACAGAAAGTACTCCTACAGCCCAAGAACTACATCATTTGCTTCTTAAAGAGCTCGTACTATATACGGCATTTCCTGGAGCATGATATCATGGCCATTAAACCAAACAGGCCGGTTCACTGTGATAGAAACAGCACAGCATCCAACGTGTGACGAAGATAAAAAGTTACAATACTTAGGAACACTTGTTTCTTGTGCATAATTCACATGGTAGGAACAACAGATCTGAAGACAGTTAACCAAATCCCAACTTACTAACTGATACAAATCCAGAAAATCTGGAATCAAATTATTGATAGTTTCATCACGTAGCTCTGTAATCCAGTTTTGCCATGGCTAATGACAGGCCATAAGCTTTGTACTGAGTTTAAAAGGCACCGGACCTGAAGCTTCTCAGACCTGTTCTGTCTCAGCTTTTCCTGACCTGCCTGCAAGTTTGCTTTACTTAACTAGCTTACTTGGTTACCACATGTCTATGGCTAATTTGTTTTATTAACATTTATCTCTGTATCATACAACAGCAGTAGTAGTAAATTGTTTGCTGTAGAATGAGATACTTATACCTCTAATATAATGATAAAATATAGAGAAATATAGACCTGGTAAGATAATACATTTATTAACAGTAATATATATATAAAGACACCAGATACAGTAAATTTTGACGTAACACAGAGCTGGAGATGAGTGAAGAGCAAAGGTGTAAAAGTGTGTTAGGAAACATACAGAAGTGACCCCAAGTGGATCCCACAAGGAGGAAGACAAAATTATCAACATGAACATCATATTCCTCCTGGCAAAGGACACCAGGTGCTGACAACTCACTGTAGCACCCACCACCACCACAATGACACCACAGACAGTGGGATCTGGAGGAGCAGGGAAAGGGTGAGCATAACATCAGGAAACAGAGTAATTTATGATCTGGATGATGGAGCAGATTGCCTCTCAGCAACTTTGCAGACAACACAAAGCTTGGAGGAGTGGCTGATACACCAGAGGGTCATGCTGCCATCCAGAGGGACATTGACAGGCTGGAGAAGCAGGCTGATAGAAACCTCTCATGAAGTTCAGCAAGAGGAAGAGCAGGATCCATCCGATCCTCCCTCAAGCCCTTCCCTGTCACGGGCTGGACTGAGGAGAAAACCACCTGGGTCTCCACACAGTTGACCCTGAACACCAGCGATATGCAGTCACCCTTGGTACACGCAAGGTCTCCCCAGCAGTATCACTGATGGCCACAGGGAAAAGCAGCAGGGGGGCAATAGTGTGAGGGCTGTCCTTGGCAGTCTTTCTGCAACGTTCTGGATCCAAGCCCCCAGCAAGCAGCAAACCTCCCTAGACAGCAAGTCAGGTCACAAGTGGGGGCTTCTCTTTCCTGCAGGAGGGAGTCTCCCACTGTTACCATGGGTTGCTTCCTCTTGGTGCTGTCACATGGTTCAGGCTCAGCCGGCTCTGATACCTGGTGTCCAGCCCCTCACCTGCTACCAGGGCACTGAACCTGTTGTGTAGGTGCAGATCTGCAGCTGGAGAAGAAGCCACCCTCCTGCTGCCTGAAGTAACAAGCTTCCAACCTTCATAGTCATGGGAGCCTCCATTTGGTACCCTGATGAGCACAGGGCCTGGCTGTTCCTGCGTGCAGCCAAGAGTTCAGGCTCTTGTTTCTGCAGTGACCGGGTCCTTGTCTGGATCCAGCCAATCTGTTTCTCGTCATCCCTAATGCTGTGCTATATGCCACCCTCCTCCCACAGTTCCTTAACTTGATGGCACACCTCCTCAACCAACAGGTCCATACCTACCTCCTGTGGGTATGGACATCATCTCCCTCTGCCCCAGCCTTAGCCAGCGGCACCAGGCACTCCCTGCAGCTCCAGACCTGGAGACTGGCAGCCTCTTCTGGAGTTGCATCTGAGCAGAGACCTCTGATGTTCCTGGGGTGGTTGCTCCAGTCCATGCTGGGAGGGGCAGTGCCGTATGGCATGAAGTTGCCGTCACAGATACAGTCTTGTTCTGGGATTCACGAAAACTATGCCCTCGCAAGGAAAATACATGCCTGCTATGATTTAAATTCTAGGGCAGAGGTATGAGTAGTAACAATTTATCACACACAGTAAACTAATAACTAATAGGCAAAGTGGGGGAAAAAATCCTCCTTGCTGTTATTACCTGAAATAATTACCATAGTCTTTTTTTCTCTCCTTTCGTATTAGCCTTTAAAAAGCCAACTCTGGATGGTACTGATAACATTTAATTAGCTTCTGGTTTATCAATGATTGTTCCTTTCAGAAAGAAAGTGTATTTTTCAACCATTCAATACCTTCCGTAAATTTTCTGGCTATTTAATTATATTACGAGCAGTTAAAGCTGATCTTTCAGTATATTCTCTCAGCTAAGTCAAACTTAAAACATGAATTTTCCACTTGTAACAAGAAAGCCTTTTGTTTAGCCTAAAACTCAAAAATATAATGGGCTGGTTCCCTCCCCCACCTCTGTCCCCTGAAACTCTTTTGATGCCCATATAGTGTCCAAACTAATAATCTTCCTTGTTTGGCTGTTTTTCCTCTCAGTCTTATCTAACTTTGTAGTACAGGTTTTTATCAATAGTAGAGCACCAGTCATCTTCTGAACCTGTTTAAGCTCTCGACTTCATATCATGGCTCAAGGGAAAAGAATTCCACCGGTTAATGATGCAAAAGAAATATTTCAATCATATCACAGATGTAACAAGCTGCCTTCGGAAACAGTCCTGATTTTTATAAATAAAGACCCATTAACTGTTTTGTAGCCAGAATAACTATATCAAGATACAAAAAAGCCACAGTGGTGCATAGAAAGGGAATACAGCAGTCTCACCACATCTCAGAACGCTTGAGAAAGGTGTAGCAGATTCATATAGAAAAAGATAAACTCAAAGAGAAAGCTGAAGTCAACTTCCCAGGCTTTTTCCACATTTATGTGAAGCAAACTGGCAAGAAATATGGTGGGTATTCCTGATTATCTAGGCTGATTCCTTCCTTTCGTGATTGGGGAAACATTTTCAAGAATGGCCGTAGAAGAAAAAAGGCCCTGTAAGAGGTCAGTCTACGAGACAGTAAGCACTCTTACTAAGAGAATGAGCTGTTATGATAAGAAAATTGAACTTTAAGCCAATAGGTATTTTATAAATAGTAGGATTAAGAAACTAAAGACAAATTACATTAATAAAAATTTTAACTGTTAAATAGCTGGGAACAGAGGTGCTTAAGTCCCTCAAAACCCCTTGCAAGAGAAGCAAAGCATAAACAGCTTGCTCCTGTTCATCTTGCACAGTGGTCCTGTTTTAAGAGGAGGGTTTTCCTCTCTTCCCTTGGTCTGCTGTGGGTGTGGGATGCAGTGTAGGAAAGGCTCCCCACATCCAGGTATTGTCAGATTGCTGTGATTGAGAGAAACAAAATTTTGTAAGCAAAATTGAGTGTTTTTTTAAGGGAGCAGGAGAGGCAAAAATATAAAAGCAAGCTCCTGTTTATGCAATCCCCTGTATAGTTCATGCAGCTATCTCATGGGATCAACCAAACTGAACAGAAGAATAAGATCATAGAACAGCTCAGATTGGGACGGGACTTTAGCCTCAGAAGGTCATCTAATACAACCTTCTGCTCAAAGCAGGATCAGCAAAACATTACTCGGGGCTTTATCCAACCTGGCCTTGAGAACTTTAACAATGGAGACTACACAACCTCTCTGGACACTTTTGACTGTCGTCATGGTTAAGAAGTTTCTCCTTACAAGCAGCCATAACCTCTCATGTTTCAGCTTATGCATGTTGGCTCTTATCATCCCACCAGGTACCACTGTGAAGAGCCTGGCTCCACCTTCTTGATAACCTCCTTGTGGGTCCCTGGTAGCTGCTGTCAGGTCCCCCTGAATGCTTCTCTCCACGATGCTGAGCCCGCCTCAGTCCCTCAGCCGCTCCTTGCAGAGCACACGCTGCACAATCCCTGAGGTAGCTCACTTTCTACAGCGTCGCCAAAAGTCCGCAGCTAGGTGAAGGGGAAGCGCAAGTACATGAGCATGCTACCATCAAACTGCAGTCATAACTTAGAAGATCTACTGTCCATACGGCAATGGTCAGCAGGAAAACTACAGCTCCAGATTAGTTACAGGCTTCTGCCCAGGGGCGATATCATGAGACACGTGAGGAACTGGGATGGAGGGAACAAGACAGAAATAATAAAACCAGAACAGACTGAAATTCATTAGTTCTGACACTCAAACCAGCCTGCTTTTATTGGGTTTTGTTTTCTTCAGATACAAAATTCAATCAAACTCGTTACGTAAGGTTTGTATTTGCTGTAGCCCTTTGAGCATGTTATTTCTGCATAGATATTATGATTATATCCATTCATTGTTCTCCTCTTTATAGTTAAAAACAGAGCATGAAGCAAACAGATCAGCTTGAACAATTTTATTCTGCATTGTTCAACTCAATCCAAATCATCAATATGTGACTTTTTCAGAATGATAACTGTTTTCCAGTTTTTGAGAATAAAAGTAACTTTTGCAAACTGAAAAGAACTTATAAAAATGAAAATAGCTTCAATTGTTTCCACTGAATGGATATACAGTAGTTATTCCTGGTAAATTACAATCCTGTGCATGGACATTTTACTTTCTGGGACTCCCTGAGGTGAGCTATATTTTTTTTTAAGACTATCATCTCAAATAGCGAACAACTTAATTAGCAGCAGGATTTACATTTTAAGAATACACAGAATGTACCTGCGGCAACAAAGGAGACAAATTTAATCAAAATGTTCTCTGCTTCCAAATCTTGATATCTGTCACACATGAAAAAACTGTAGTTCAGTGGGATGCAAGACTGATGAATAGGTCTAAGAGACCATATTTTAGGTAGGTTTCCAAAGAAAAAGAAGCTTATGCAATTTTATTTTCTAGCTGTCCTGTCTACACGTCTTCTGTTAGATTTGATTCCGTTGGCCAGCTTCAATCAGGCTTGAAAGGGGTGAGTATCAGAAAGATGACTGAGTTACTCTAAGTCACCTGAATATTAGCAGCTTGGTAGAAGACACTGGACCACAGCAGCGTACTTGAGGAGAATTCAGTTTCTACACACTCCATTTATCAGCCACTGAAGGTGCTGACATTTGAATCTTAATATCACCTTCTCACATTTTTATAAGCACTTATTAATTATTTCAGTATTTTACACTTCAAGACATTTTACAAACATTAAATCCTGCATTGTATTAAAACTCTTGAGAGCACTTTCTTTGCTGATGTAAATCAGTTAATTCCACAGTGGTATTCTGACATGCACCAACAGAGGAAGCGTCCCTACAGAAAATAAAGTAATACTGGATTGCAGCTAAGGAGAAAAGAATTACTGTGATGATGCATTGTACAGTTTGCTTGATCTATTTTTCCTTTCCGTATGGGGGCATACTAAATGTTTTTATAATGAAGTAATAAAAGTCATCTAGATTTCATCTCCCGAAGTCCATATATAAATGGATTAATTGTGGAGTAAAAATGGAGTAATTCCCTGCATGTGAAATCATTGGATTTTCAGGAAGGAAGGTGTTTCATTGTTAGACGTTATTAAGTACAGGGATTAAGAGTACTCCTGCATACCTCTAGTAAACATTGTGTAGTATAAATTAAATACATAGAGAGAGAGGACATACTTAGTTTAAAAAAAAAAAACACAACTCTTTAAAAGCATGACCAAGGAATTCCCACACACGTTATGACAGGTCTCAGGTTGCCCTAATCTGTACCCAACCAAAACTGCCAATAGTCCAAACCAGACCCGACAGGCAACACTCAAATTTGGTGCAACTAAAATAATCAGTGGAGCACTGAAATAATAAGGTACAGATTACATACAAAAGAGGCTTCTACACATTAGAGAAAGCTTGATTTCTCGTATATAAGTACATTAGCCTTACTAATATTTACCACAGACTCCACTGGCCCGAATCCCACGTGTCGGTAAGAGCAGAGCCGTACTAGAAACAGCATCGGCCACACAACAGAGCAGTGAGAGAGACTGGCTGAGATAAAGCAGAGATGTGGCAGACGGCAGAAAAGACAGCGATGACTGGAGGCTCTAGTACCCCGCGGTATTATGTCGTAGGCGGGTAAGTGGTGCAATGGGGCACAATGCACAAAGAAAATATTAAGGCCCTGTAAATGGCTGCAAACTTTCTCTCCTGTTTTATTTTTCCTCTTCTCCCTCACCTGCCACAGGTCCCACTCATCTCTCCCGCCACTCCCCTAATTGTGTGCAATTAGGTTACTCTTCATTTTCTCTTCACTCTGAAGCCCTTTACCACTCTCCACTCTCCTGTGTAGTTGGAGGAGCCGGTATCACCAGCCCCTTTTAATGCAATTTTCTTTAATTTCCTCTTATTATGCCTTTTTCCAGATCCTTTTCATTGCAGAAACTCCTCTTCTCTTCTGTCCTTTCCTCCTCCACACAAACCTCAGCTTATCTGGAGATGCCTTACCTCACCCCAAAGCCAGCCAAAGCTCTGGAAACTGCTGCCTGCCTCTGAGGGCGATGAAGAGGGATGTAGTGGGAGAGAGATGCCTCCATCTGGAGCACGTACCTCCCCTTTTCAAACCAACCCCTTTGCAGCTCCAGTTGTTGCATCCAGAGGTGTTATCTCGCATTTAATAGCCCCAAATGGGTTTCTTTTCTTGGGATTTGTCCAACTGCTTTTCAAACTCAAATAAGATTTCACGTAACCAAATCTTTCAGAAAGAAGTTCTGCAGCTTAACCAGGAGTTATGAAAATCATTCCCTTTGCTCGCTTTCAACCTGCGCCTATGTTATTTGTTTGATGCTGTTCAACTGTTATTAGAAGAGACTGGCAACTTTTCCCCGCCTATTTCAGACCTTTGTCATATCCCTCTTCACTTTTCTTTTAATCAAAGGTGAAAAGTCCTAACCTGTGTATTCTGTATAGTCTTATATGGAAATTCTACAGGACATTGCTCTCAACGAGTCCAAATCTACCCATACTTTGAATAGATGACTCAGATTCTTANATCTTTTAATCAAAGGTGAAAAGTCCTAACCTGTGTATTCTATATAGTCTTATATGGAAACTCTACAGGACATTGCTCTCAACAAGTCCAAATCTACCCATACTTTGAATAGATGACTCAGATTCTTAAATTAATCTGAATCGAGGCATGCATGTAATGACTGAAAGCTATGTGGAAGCAACTTATATGGAAAAAAAGACATGGGCTAGGCTGCATTGCAGAAAGCTTTTTTTTTAAACATATATTGAATTAATAGTAAGAAATACAATATCAAACCAGAAATCTAAAATATTTGATGATGCTCCAGCAGACAGAGGTTTGGCAAAACACCCAAAGGTTTGTCACAGTAGTGACAAATCATGATTTTTTTCTGAAAGACTGCTCATTNCTAGGAGGAAAGATCTCCTTTTGGAAAAAAATTCAAGACCCTTCTGCTACAATAGAGCAAACTCTTACTTCTGACAGTGAAAGCCAAGAAACTTGGTAAAACCACCTCTCTCACACTCTCAATATAAACACAAGACAATGAAAGTCTAAGAAGCTCTTACTGAACGTAAATGGAGGCAGTACCCCAGCAAAAAGATACAGGATGAGAAATAGATGTTAGTACCTTTGTCTTCAGTAACTTCCAGGAAGAAGCAAGAGGAAGATAGGAAAGAAAAGCTTTGGGAGGAGAGGGAAACACAAACATAAAACCAACACCCAAACCCAGAGTGAAATAACTCCAATTCTTGGGCAAGAAAAGATAACCTCGTGAACAAATATAGTTGTGTTTAGAATTAAATGTAGGGGTCTANTGCCCAAACCCAGAGTGAAATAACTCTAATTCTCGGGCAAGAAAAGATAACCTCGTGAGCAAATATAGTTGTGTTTAGAATTAAATGTAGGGGTCTATTTAAACACAAGGTCTACTGATTCAGCCTGNCACCCAAACCCAGAGTGAAATAACTCCAATTCTTGGGCAAGAAAAGATAACCTCGTGAACAAATATAGTTGTGTTTAGAATTAAATGTAGGGGTCTATTTAAACACAAGGTCTACTGATTCAGCCTGTTTCACTTGCAATTCCAATTCTTCTTTAAAAGCACAAAATTAACTCTTGAACTGATGGTAACACGGACTCCACACATACAGCCTGGACTGCACAGAAGAATTGAATGAAGTTCTCGCTGGCACACATCTGTGCTTTATCTTAGCAGTCCTATTCCTAGTTATTCTTCCCCACGCACATTTAGTAAGCACAAACTCATTTCCCACTGTGATTGCTGATATTACAATACTGATTAAAGATTTCACTCTATCAACTCTTTAACCTTCAGAAAATAGCATTAATGGTAAACTGACCACTGAACTAAAGCTAAATAACACACAGAATATTAGTATTTGTGTCCTGTTTTCACAAGGCAAAGAATCCCCAATATACATGACGCTTGGATCTATTTTCAAGAGTGTCTTTTACATCCATGCTGGTATACTCTATTTTCAGCTGACATCTTAAACCTGAAGGAAGGAAAAAAACCCCAAAAAACCNGGAAGGGAAAAAACCCCAAAAAACCAGAGAACGGCCATTTCAGGCAAGCTAGAGAAAACCTGTCAGTGTCCCAGTTCCATTCCCAAGATCACTTTGGAATAAAAAAGAAATATTTCTTCTGCATGCTAAAACAATTAGGAGTCCATGCACCTGAACTGGATCTGCGTAGTTAAGGGACTGAGAGATCCCTAAGAAGAAAACAACAATTTAACATCTGGAAGTATGAAACATTATGCTAGTTATACAGCAGCGCAGCACAAGGCAAATCAAATGTAGGGTTTCCCAGGTACAATTTTGATAGAAAAAACAATTACCTTGGTCAGTGATCCATTACTTATTACAAATAAAGTGTTCTGAGTATTATCCGTATGAAACAAAATGAAATTACGTTTAAAGCTACCCTGTGCCTCAGGAAAGGTTTTTCAATCAAGGTAGCACCACCTCCAAACCAGAAGCGGGTGAGCTGTTTATTTCGCGATGGGACATAAGAGCAGTGCAAGAGCGCACCCTCTCTGCAGTCAGGGCAAATTGAATTTAGCAAATTTAATTTACCTTATTAACAGCAGAAAGTCTTGTAATATCCTGTAAGGAGCCAAGTGAAAAAGAAAAAAAATATCCTGTATTCGAGTCAATTTAAAGTCTTATTGCTAGATTAGCAACATTCCAGGACTCCATGGGGACTTTTACTTAAAATAAAACACAAAAGTCTGCACAATGCACAGGAAAAAAGCTCTTTCCTGCCCCCCCAGATTCAGTGTTTACCCAGAAAGTAATAAGGACAAGCTAATTGTGAAGTAACCACTGACAACAATCTGCTTAAAAAATGCCAAAAAAAATAATTCACATTCACTGCAATCCTTTTCATAAAACATCTTTAGAAAGACTCTGCTGAGCTCTTTCTACCTCGTGTGCATCAGAAGGGTCTCCAAAATTTAAATGCATAAGGAATAGCGTGTTTTACCTTGTAATTTAAATAGTATTTATGCCTAGAAGATTAGAGTCCTCAATCTCAGATGCCTCCTCACCCCTCCTCCCCCACAGTCCTCTCTCCTTTCCAGAGTTCATAAGAGACAGAAAACACAGGTTTTCAGTTCCTACAAAAGATAACGGGCTATCAGGAAAAAGAGAAGATATCTGTGAGATGCATGGACAGGTGAATCATTTTGAGAAGTGTTCATTAGCCTTTTCTTTCTTTGGGTCTTGGTTGACAAGACTGCTTATACTCTTGGCTATGGCAGGCAGCATCCTACACCTTAGCATCTCTACAGGCATTTCTGAGTCTCCAAGGAAATAACAATCTTAGCACTGTTCTATGAAACGCAGCCATACACTGGGGTATCTCAACAGTTCCACCTTTGACAAAGGTACACACGGAGATACCCTCTAGCTGTTCTGAACACATCAGAGATGGAGACATCTTTGAGCAAAGCTCCATGTGTGACTTATGCCATGGTGGAACACGCTCTGATCGCTAAGGTGCATCTTGTGACTACCACATGATCACATAGCAGACTCTTAACATGACCTAATGTGCCCCATCAGCCTGAATAACAACTGCATAGTCAGGGTCGGTCTCAACATCCTCTCTGCTGTAGGTACAGCATCAAAGTTAGAGCTGCAGGGAGTGTACAGAGGAAAAAAACAACTATACCCTGCATAAATGTGAGAATATTTGTATTAAGAATATTGTAGACCAAGTAACAGGTAAANAACAACTATACCCTGCATAAATCTGAGAATATTTGAATTAAGAATATTGTAGACCAAGTAACAGGTAAAATTAGCTTAATGGAGCTACTTCTCGCCTTTGGGACAGTCTAGACTATCCATACCAAGTTAAAGCAAATACACTAAAATAGTGGAGAAGAAAATTCTTTCAGGTCACTAAGACTTGACTGTATAAGTAGATGGGAGAAGGACTTGCAGAGGGGACAGAGAAATTTGTTCCATTTAGACACAACAATCCTGTGGTAGATCTCTCATTCCCCATGGGAGGACCCTTCTCCTTGATGAAGAACTAGGCTTTTTTCAAGCCATTGCAGACAGCCAGGATCTATGCAATGAGAATTTAGACAGCTTTCATGCCTACAGGATTACATTCCTCAC
>RSEF01000002.1:90090523-90201904 GCA_003993805.1 Himantopus leucocephalus
AATCCCTCCATTCATAATTTCTTTTTTTGTTCATGCAACAATCCCTCAATAAAAAAGGCTTACTGAAAAAGCAAATGGTTGGGGAATCCCTAACTGATTTCAGGCTGCTCTCCCAGAGGCAACATTCTGTCTCAAAACTTTTGCAGTAGCACAACACTGAGAAGAAACGTGACCAGAGCTTTAGGCAGCAATTTTCCACGTTTCAGGTACAAAGATGTTCTACAAGGTGCATCCCTACCATCCTTTCACTGAAACACAACTGTAGGCCATTACTTTAACCAATTATAACAGAAATATATAGCTGATCTTCTAACAGTAATTGTTGGTTAAAAAGTTAAAAACATTTTGCCCAGTAGATCCCTTGCAGACACAAGCTGTCCATAGGTTTCCTTAAGTGGTTTTCCTATTGCCAAGAACAAATGAAGGACTTCTGTCATCCAAAATAGGCAAGGCACCTCCAGGACTGAAGCTTATGTGGTCTGTTGGAAGTTAAAAAGAAAAAAAAAAAACAAACAAAACAGATTTAATACAATAGGTAAATACACCAGTTGAAAAGAACACATAAAGCCATCTGAAAATGGTTTGGGAAAAGTCAGCTGAAACAGTCTTCTGGCTGTGAACCTGAGGTTCAGTAAATGGTCAATATTGTGATTCTGACACCATCTTCTGTCACAGGGGAATTAAGTGAACATCACCCTGTACAGGGTCCGGATACTAGCCTTTCTTTACAAACCAACACAATTAGAGCTTTTATTGTGGTTGACTATTTCACACACGCAAGCACCCACTCCCCCAAAGTATTACATTTGCTTGGCTCTCAACCCCCTTCCCAGCAGGAAGGCTTCCTCCTGGTGTGAGACGGTCGGGCAGAAAACCCTGTCCCTTCATGCTATACAGCTACTCGCAGTTACCAGTCCCCGGCAGTGCCAGCCAAGGTCCCTGGGCATCCCTTGGTGTTTTCTCCATGCATCTTCCTCATCTCCAGGATCTTCCCTCCAGGCAGAATCTTTACTTTCTTTTCAGGCTTCCTTTCTTTCGAAGGCCACTTCCAAAATCCTTTGTGGCACCAGATCTACTTTCCAGAACACTCCAAGCCCCAGTCAAAATAGTCTATGTGCATAAGTACAAGGCATGATCAGCCCCTGTCTCATTTCTTAATTGGAGAATTCAGGACATAACTTTACTTTATTCCAGGTGTTACTAAATTTAGAACCAGACTACATTGTCAGCAGCCAGCAAGTAGGTGGCTTGTTGAGACCTCAAAAGTTGACACATTCACCCCTGACACGTAAACACCCAGCTGTCTGTTGCCTGTTCGCGTTCACCATTTAAGCTTTTCTTTTTGCCCACAACTGCTAAAGAGCTCACACTGCTTGAAGAAGGTATACTGCATTTCAACACTGCTCTCTGACAGACTCTTACCATGCTCATTCTCAAGGTGGTGTCCCACAGCCCTTCCCGTGGAGAGAAACACTGCTGAACCAGCGACGCTGTACCAGCAGTCACATCTCTGCCTTCTTACCCTGCCTCAGCGCGTGGTGGGATGGACTTACAGGAAAAGTCCAGTGCAACACCAGCATTGACGTCTCTTGGAAATAGCAACAGATAGCAACTGAGCTCTTCCTACAACATACTCTGTGCGTCCCGTTTATCCATTCAATTTGCAGTCTCTTCCTTCAACATCTAAAGCCCATGGCTAATTTTGCCTATGAACACTGCACAGAAACAGTCGGTCAGGCTGGGAAACAATCAGGTGGGTATCTGAGATTATTGTCAGAGAATAAGGGTTCAAAGGAACACAGCAAGACTCCCAGTGCATTAACAGGAGACTGCTAACAAGGATAAACAATTGGGCAGAATCTGTGGGAAGAATAAAGCAAAGTCATCACCTAGACAGGAAAAGGGAAAAGACAGAGCCCAGGAAAACTGAATTTCCAGGATCAATGCTGCTGCACTAAATCTTTGTCAGCTGTGTGCCACTGGCTAACTGACCTCGTCAGAAAAAAAATGTTAGTATTTTTATCTATAAATATATTTATATTTTTATCTATATAAAGCACCTATCACCACATTGATAAACATTATTGAGCGCTTATTATTTTCCCCTCCCACCACTTCTCCATTTTCCTCCAGCGGATACTCATTAAGACAGACCAAGTACCACAGACCTCTCTGGCTCCGAATCCTCAGCCCTGCATTACCATCTGCTAAAAATACTTCAGTTCCCTTTCTTGGAGTTCACAGATTTACACAAGTTCCTTCTAAAGACTTAATTTCTGAAATTTTGAATTTCAGTCAGTTATTGACATTTCAGAGTCCTCGCAGAGGGTTAACAAATATCAACAAAAAACACAAGGTATGTCCAATCTTTCAAGAGGCTAAAAACTGGACAAAGATTTTGAAAGGAAGTTAGAAACTACAGGGAGGGACTAAAAAATTATATGGAAAGTTAAGGTATCCAAAGGGAACACTGTTGGGAACTACCTCCAACTCCTTTGCTCTCTCATATTATCAAGGGATCAAATCCACAGCTACGAAACCAACAGCAGTGCTCATTACTCCCTTTATAAACACATCACAAACGTTTGCGGAGGGCATCCATCCACCTTCGAAGCTCATTCTGAAGATGTTCAGTATGAACAGTTTAAAGCAGACATTCAAAGTGTACAAACAACACGATAAGGTCAAGTATTACTTCATCCATTAACTTTCCCGTGAAAAGATACAGAAGAGTGACTGGTCTCCAAAGTTTATTAAAAATCAAAGAATAGAAAACTTTACATAAAAATATGTCAATTTTAGCTTCCACATAGTTGTCCACACAAAAAATTTAAACATGATTTTTTTTAAACCTGTAGCACATAACCACAGTGATAGCCAGGCCAATTTATTTGGTTCACCATGACTGAAGTGTTACGTGATACCACTTTTCAAATGAGTTTTGCTTTAAAATGGACGCTAGTATAAGACACCAACTAAAGCCTTTGAAGGCTCTTTAATGTAGTTATGCTCAATATTGCTAGTGTGTGAAGACTAAGCAGTACAGGCTCATGTAACAGCCCTTAGATATTATTTATGAATCAGCTCACAATTTTTAAAACTTTTTAATTGTGATGAGTCTGGAGCATTAAGACAAACTTTTTGCAAACAGATATGCGCTACTCTACTTTGGAATGTTGCCCTCTCTCCCCTCAAGGACCTGTTTGTGTTTGACAGATTCAGTAATAACATGAACTACTTCTGCTCCAAAGGCATACAGCATATTAAAAAGCTTCATGCTTGACACCTCATTTTAATATTCAGATATCAGTTTTAAAACCTTCTATATCTGTACACAGTATAGATGTCCTGTTAACAGGATTCTTCAGCTTCCTCTGCTAGTGGACTTATATAACTGATCCGTAGTTTTCTGTATAGCTTTAGAACTCTCATTAAAAAAAAAAAAACGGGAAGTCAGAGGGCATGAGATGTGACCTACTCCCAGGACAACTGTGGTGCTTTAAAAACTCAGGGTTAGGCAGGATGTACATTTTTCAAAAAGTTAAAGACAGTGTTTGTCATGGCAATACACACTTGCATAGTATACCTGTATGCATCTGTAAATTAAGTGCCAGCCACTCATACTGTGTACAACACTGGGCTGTGCTCTCCTGCAATACATTAAAAGATACTTCTCGTAATGCTTAGAGCAGCTGAAGTACTTTTTATATATTTGCTCTTAACAGAACTAATGCATACTGCTATACAGATTCCTTAATGGAATCAACATATTTCCTTTCTCCACATTCCTTAAGCCGGGTACCTCTGTTTAATAATGTTGTTTGAACCCAAACATTAACAGGTTACGTTACTAAAATGCATCAAAGCGTGTAGCTCACAGCTTTTTAATTTCACATCAGGACTTGAACCAACCTTTTTCCCCTCCCTTTCAAAAGTTTTACTTCTGGTACTACAAATGCTGGATTTGTTGTCTAGTTAAAGGAATAAAATTAAAACTCATTGGTCAGAGCAAGACGACTGATAGAGGCCAGACAATGAGCTAAAAAACACAGGGTCAAAATGCTTTGGAGCTTAATACCTTCTTAAAACCGTAAGCCAAATCGCACTTTCATTGTGAATCAAGAAGCCTCAAATATTACCAAATGTCATATTTGTAACACTGCTCAGACAACCTGCCAAAACTATGAACCCAACTTAGATAATGCAACCTGGGAAAGGATCTGTAAATTAAAAAACCTCTTCCCCTTAAATATAACTTATGTGACAATATGAAATTAAATTAAAAATTCCAAGTTATTGCACAAATTATACTTCCAATATTTACAGAGAAAAAAAAATCTGAACTTTGAAACATAAACAGGAGAGCAGCAAATTTACTCGTATGAATTCCCAACTTGATTTGCTGCAAAGAAAAAAAAATTCCAAGGGGCTGAAGTTTCCTTCACTTCTAAAATAAAAGAAAACAGAACCCACAAAGGAACAGATGTAGCCACAGCAAAAAAGCCACAGCGTTTGTAAATGTCCTTGCAGTTCTACTGTCAGAGCTGCTTCGGCACTGTATGAACCATTGTGGGAAGGCAGAAAACAAACTTCCACATTTAATAAGGCTTCACAGATAAGCACAACTACTTCTTGAAGATGGACTGAACCACCACACAAAGAAACATGCAAAGAAGTCAGCTGCAGATATTTGGCAACACCAATAAAACGATGTGCTGGACGCTGGTCTCCATCCCTCAGGTCGAGTGGCACTCACTCAGTTTGTCTGAACAGGGAAGGTCATTTTGGCATCCACCATTATCTGCTCAGACTAATAGGCAAACTGTCTCTGTGTTTTTTTCTTCTCCACATATTACGATTGTACTGGTGGTGTCCTCGATTACCAACTGGTTGCCTCATGCCTCCACCGCTGACGGGGCTGTAGCTGTTGCCTTGGTTATGAGTTCCTTTCATGGAAAACTTCATTCCACTGTGCTGCTAAAAAACACAAGATAAGCACTCAGTTTAGGCGTACAAACAACTGAAACGTAGCACATATTACCAGTGGTATTTCCTCAACGTAAAAGTCATTCCCACAGAACACTGCTTGAAGCAACTGGTCTTTTCATGCTTGTCTAACTTTAGCTGTGCAAGTCCAATGGCACTAACAGCTTAATAAGTGTTTTCTGAAGTAAATGTCCTGCAAATGAAATGGTGTAGATTTCAAAGCATCCTTAAAACCCTTGGATCTCAGTATGAAATACACTCACTACGCATCACCCTTATAAAAACAGACCTTCCACAATACTAATTGTGACAGTCATGTCTGTTGTAGAGGATCTTAGCAAGAGCGTGACCAAATGAGATACTCAGTAAGACTTTCAGAAACACCATGGAGAAATGTAAGGGTGTGATCATATGAGCTGACACATACAAAGCACAAGTCTGCTCTGCCCATAATCTCACTCAGTTACAGGTAAGATAGCTATGGCTAGCAAGGAGCTTGTAAATCCTACCAGTCTGATCATGGAGCTACACGGCTCCTAGACCATACCTCACATCCAGACAAAATAATTAAGTGATCATGAACACAGCATGATGCTTTCTTTGGAAACTGCCAAAAAGGTTTGGTGGCAGTCTGAGTAAATCTACCACGCCGTAAGATAGTACAGGCGTCCCTATCACTTAATGGCATACAGTAAGTTGGTTTAACATGTACGTACTTAAAATAGGTACAAAAGTTTCAAAAGATGAAATTGAAACAAACTTCCCAAATAATGATAACTTCAATGCAAGCAACCTTTTCTGATGTCTGGCAGCAATAGCTTAAAGACAGACAACTGACTCCCTTTAGCAAAAGCTAATACCTCATTTTGTCTACCATAAATGCTTAAACAGGAACACCACATAGCTAACATTTGAGACAACTGCTTAGAATATGAAATATCTGCAGCTACTTTACTAACCTATATTTCCAAACAAGTCTGGAGTGGAAAGAAATATCAGAACACCAAGCCATCATTACAATTGTGTGCACAAAACCAAAACAGTTATTGAAAGCATAATTCCATAAGCAACATTCTACTGTCAAATTATAATTAGAAGAGACATCAAGCATACAGAAAAAACAAACTGGTAAAGAATAGTATTGAGGAATAATTAAGGTAAACTGCAGGGTGCTAAAATCCTTTCAACTTTGTTTTATCTGTCTTACAACAACCTGATCAACCTTCAACATGCACCTTCTAGACTCTCAAGACAGACGTGTCAAGTGCTATCCTCAGACTACCAATGGTAAAATATTCAAGGACAAACAGAAAATGGGAATGCAAGCTGAGAAGCTCTCATTCTTAAGAGACACAACTGCCCAAACTGTATTTATTGATGGATGTTACTAAAGCTAGCTTGTCATGAAGCATTTCACATTTTTTTAGGCCATCAAGATAAAGACTGTCAAACTATCAGAGCAGAATCTGAATCCATTTGTCTTATGACTCATCAGCTGAGAGCAGGTCCATAAGTTGATTCAGGGACCTCCTAAGCCAGAGATGATGCCTTTATATTTACTAGTTCTCAACTAGATACTGTTCGCTAGTTTGTTCAGATTTTTGAAACCAGAAGCTCTTAGCATCCTGAGTCCTGTGCTATGGCATTTCACAGCTTAAATAAGCATTCACGTTTAATTTGAACCTATTTCTTGTCATTCTGCTCTGTTTTCCATATACTGCTGATGACTACACAGACCTAGATCATATACCTCCTTATTTGCTTCTCCAGGTTAGAGTATCATTCATTCTTCACACAGAAGCAATTCTGTATGTTTTACCACTCTTACCATCCTTCCCTATTCTTGTTCCATTTGTATTATAAATCTTCTGATGTAGGAGGCACAATTGTACTCACTGTTCACGGTGGCGGAGGTACATGGGTTTTTACATGTTTTCATTTCTGCTCTTTATGGCTAATAATGTCTGAAATTTGGTTTGACACTCAAGTCTCAGCAGAAAATCATGAAAGCCTTATCAAAGCAGTTTTCTGCAAATACATCAAGATCTCATCTTTCCAAGAAACTGTCAGCGCAGGGCCTACAACTCTCTACAAAGTTTAAAGTATTCCTCCCCCTCCTGATGCACTGCCTGGAAAGGTCCTTCTGTACCCCTTCTCAGTTGGCCCTTAAGGAGCTTAACAACACGAGCAAACTTTGCCACGCTTCATCCATTGCCTTTCAGACTCTAGGTAGCACAAAGCTCAGCACGAATGCACTACAAAAACCTGAATCTTTGTTTCTCATCTTCTAACTAGTTAATTGTTTACAAGAGAACACACATCTTTCACTTAGTTTCCATCAGAATCTTTGGTAAAAGAATTTTACTTCATGTCTTTTGGAAATCCCAAGAGGCTGTATCAAACAGCTTTCTCTTGTCCACACGCTTCTGGCTATTCACGTGCTCAGGACTCCCACGATCACTGAGAAGTGGCACATGTCTGCAAGCAGATGACAGCTGGAGTGACATCAGATAATCAAAAAAGAAACCCCTTCATCTGTGATACAAGAGACAAATCTTTGGTTTAGATGTTTTGACTTCTTTAGATCTATTTCTCTTGATAGAGCAATCTCCTCTCCCATCATAGAGCTATTGATTCAGTAAGTGAATGATAGAACTGGTTTGGTTTTGGGTTTTTTGGTTGGTTTGTTTTGGTTTTTTTTTGTTTTGTGGGGTTTTTTTGGTTTTTTTGTGGTTTTTTTTTTTTTNGTTGAATTTGATCCTCTGCAAATAAAGGCTTCTAGATTCTGGAGGGAAAACTAAAAAATTGCATTTAAGACAAGCTGGGGGGCAGGGGTGGGTGGGTGGAATTCTGTATCACATACCAGGTTAAAAAAGTTTCCAGATATTTTAACAGAAATTTAAGAAAAGGATGTTCCTGGTCTTTACCCCAAACAATAGAAATCTGGTGGAAATTTAAATACCAAGTAATTATTTGCTAAGGAAACCAAACTTTTATTCTTAAATACTGGCAAGTTTACTATACAAAACTGCTGATGTTCAAAGACTGTCATTATTCAAAAAGAAAATTCATAGCCAAAAATAAGTCACCTACACTTTGAAATAACACAAGTAACATAAGAGAGCTGAAGTCTAAACATAAACAGGGTTTCTGAATTGTTTTGGTGGTTTTTTGGTTTTTTTTTGTTTTGGTTTGGTTTTTTTTTGGTTTTTTTTTTCCTGTTAGCATCTCTAAAGTAAGGAGAAAAAAGCAGAGAAGTGGTCACAATGAAAATGAAGTATCAGGACTCTTAACTTTTCTTTTAAAGAGACTACATAGAGCGCTCAAAAACCAGTAAGGACCTACAGAGCTAAATAAAAAGTTTAGAAAGGGCATAAGACAGTTTAGAAAGCATACGTATTTACTATTTGGTTGTTAAGACCACAGGATTAATGGCCATGATTGAATCTAGTCCGTAGTTGACCAAAACTGTAATCAACCTTGTACACTTCAAAATCATTCCATGTGAAATATTACAGAGTAGTATTCAGAAGAACTTTAATGCACCATTAACATTTAAAATATCCCCTTAAATAACTTAATATACATCCTCAAAATATTTCACAAAGTTCTTTTCAATTTCTCACCATATTTCCAAATTCTCTATTTTAGGCTTGTAGCAAAAAAAACCATACAGGACCCATTTTCGAATGGATTTATGTTCACTTCCCCACTTTCTGAGCGTAACATCATCTGGAAATATACTAAAAAATGCATCTTGCATGCAAGTAAAATTTAACTTCTTATTCTTTATGAAATAAATTCACTGTTTTGCAGAGAAACAACAGGCAATGACCTAACCAACATTTTGGTCATTTCTACACGAGCAATAAATCACGTATTAGGCAATGGTTCAGCCTAGCCTCATTACTTTAGATTAGCTAACAGGATTCTACAAGATATTTGCACCTGCTACCTGGGCATACCCTTAACCTGTTAAGATTTATAAGTGGTTTAGATTTCTAACGTGAAGTATAGTAAAACCAAAATAAATTCTTACTCAAGTTGTGTAGAACTGGCGATCTGGGGAAATAAGGCGCAAAGCACTGCAAATATCAAAGACACTTCCCCTCCTTTTGGTGCCCTTGTTTGGACATATCGTCTACCTTCAGCTACAACTGACACAATCTTAAATCCTGATCAGATTTTTATAAAATGAGCCAAAACCCATTTCTGCTCCCATTAAAAGGGGAAAACAGCATTTATGCAACCAGTTGTGAGAGCAGCAAAGAAAAATCAACGTGGAGACTAGAAAGACCTCAAAAGCAGGAAAGGTTTTAGGTGTTTCTCATCTTCTAACACTACAGAACTGAAGGACTCAAACCCACCAGAGAGCAGGTTATATTGGTCCTTCATATCTTATTTTACTTTGTGCAGTAGCTCTGCCAGTAGCCTGTAACAAAGGGAAGCTTTTGGTTCTCTTCACCTTTAACAACAGGTTAGGCAACCATTCGTCTCATCAGTTCAAAAAGAAACTAGTCTTTGAGAGGTCAGAGGGCCTAGTCCCCAGAATGAGTGACTGACAGTAGAAATTACCGTCATAATCTGAGCATGTTTTGTACTACCTTATGGTAAAGGAAGTAGAATGTGATACAGGAAATAAATACCCTTTTTGATCTTGTCACCAGTCAAGTTTCAAAAATGAGGGGCGAGAGTCAAAACAACACTACCAGAAGACAGAATTCATACTGAAACTTTGCTACTGTTGTGACACCGGCCATGAAGTGTTATCTGCATACTTGTCATTAAGGAGAACAAGACATAATAGCTTCTCTAGCATAAAGCTGACAATTTTAGACCTTAAAGAGAAATCTTACCCTGCTAAAGCTTCTCACCTTTTTATTTGGAACAAAAAAAGTATTATTACAGGGAGTAGACCCAAAACACTTTCCAAATGATGAGCTGATATCAATACAGTACATGTGAAAAAGTCAGTAGAGGAAATGCATATGCGAATATTCAAATCAATCTCAGTTTGGGACCAACAATCTGATTAGTGACATTGGAAGATAAAAGTATACTATGCAAACAAAAATCAGGTATTCTACGCTTCCAGAAGTCTATCTTTTATTTATGGTGGGTTTATTTATGTTCCTAGGAACTACCACTTAGATTTTGTGTCTTTCCTGCAACTCAAAAAGCATTCAGGAAGCAACCACCAAGGGGGCCAGAGACTTTCATACAGTCATATAAACATCTAGGCTGGATGTTTTTATATGGAGACATCTGGAGGTCTCCAGAAGTCCTTCTATGGAGTAAGAAGATTCTTATTCTGTTGTAAGCAGATTCAGACTAGGTTATCCAGCATCTAGTCAAGCTGAGTTCAGTTTCCACACACAGAAGAATATCACCATATAAAGACTGTCTATATAAATATGTGACAATCTAAGATGAAAAATATCTTGAGTACTTGTTTTCAGCTGAACAGCCTCCAAAACTCAGATGCAGTTTTCTTCTCTCCATTCGTTAGGAAAGGAAATAGATCATCATCATCTTTTCCTAATTTTGCATGTATTAAAATCAAAAACCAAACAATGTTCTGTCATACACAGAGACGGGAGTCTGACATTTAGAATCAAAACTCTTCCCAATCTTGACAGTATCATCCTCCTTCCTTTGCCTAAGAAAATACATGCACAGCAAAAAAGTATTCCACCCTAAATGTGAAAGCCCTAAATAAAAGATAAGAAAAATGCCATTTGGTTGACTGAAGAAGCCTTCAGTACCTAAAAAGCTTATTAATGCCACTAAAGAAACAAATCAGGTCACTTCTAAATTGAAGTTAACATACTTAAAAGTCTGAAGCATAACACTATACTAAGGGAGTTTAGCACATTTTTACATCTGACTAGTTGATGACACCCGCATTCTCAGAAATATTTGGTAAAGTGGTCTACAGTTCAGCTCTGACATGAATTAAAATGTATCTTTACAAATCTATCTTTCATGGACATAAACGACACTTAACTACTTGCAATCATGTAAAAGAAAAATTTTTGACTCAAGCGCCTGACCAATGTTCTTTTTGTTTCCAATGCTGCTAACTTCTGAGGAATCATTCCAGCCATACTAGCAGTATCAGCATCACCAGTGAGACAAAGCAACAATTGTTCTGGATTAGAGCAAACTCTCAATCAAAGTATTTTAGCCAGTGAAGTGCCTGTAAAGCAACATAAACAAGCAGTTTATACATTTTAGTGTCTGGGCTTATATGGCCAAACACAAAAGAATCTGAAAAACAAACTACAAGTTATTCTAAGAGTTATTTAGACTGTGGTATTTCAGCACTGACATTAAGGTTTCATTTCCTAGTTGTTTCCTGTGCTTCACAACTGAGGCAGTGAATGCTGCTATGAAATTTTCATTGAACATATTCATGATCAGTAACCACTCATCTAAAGGGTCTTCAGTGGAGGTTTTGTTTGACACAGTGGAAGCCAGTGCAGCAGCAGGACTGGTGCTTACTGTCTTTAGATACATTTGAATCAAAAGAACACTCTTTGAGGAAAAAAACAAAACAAAACACACGAACTTAAAGTAAAAGAAACGTGTTATTCTGACCTAAGCAACATGAATTTTCTTCTGTCTTCATTGGTGGCTAAGTGACCAGCAATCCAAGGAAGAATGAACTGAACTTATTTCAAACCCAGAACAACAACAAGGAAAGTAGTCCTTTCTTCTCCATGGGAAGTCACCAAACCATTTCCACCCCCTCCATTCATCTGGACACACATGCCAATATCTGTTTTTCTGCTTATTCCAGTGGGCAGCACTGGTTCATAAACTGTTCTGCTCTCCCAAGTGAAATTTCAAACTGCTTGTCAGCAAAGCAGAATGATTACCTTGGAAAAATGACGATGATGATCCCAAAAAGCACACAAACCTTTATCCGGCGTTTAATTAGTCCCTGAACTATCTGCAAATTCTTCAATTAATTATGCAGTACGTAAACAGAATTGGTAATCACACCAAAGCTGTTTCAAAAAAGAAAGTATTAGGAAGTTCTAATGGCAGAGAATTTGCCTAGAAGGTCACAAGTTGTTCAATATACAGTGTGTGCTCTTGACATTAGTACCTCCTGCTTCTGAGAGTAGTACTGGACACCCAGGTACAGCTTCCAAGCTGAACTGAGGCACAGTAAGTTGCCAGGGAAAAGGCTGAAGACACCATGCAGACAAATGAATCCCTTTCAAAGACTTTCTGAATATGAAAGAACATTTGCTGTTAAGAAAAAGGCTTGCACACGTTCAAGTCTATCAGGACTCCTCTGAGCTAGTAAAATGTGCCCATTAAAAGTTATAAACTAGCATGATCATAGAATCATAGGATTGTTAAGGTTGGAAGGGACCCTTCAGATCATCTAGTCCAACCGTTAACCTAACCTGACAAAACCACTTCTAAACCATACCCCCAAGTACCACGTCTACCCTTTTTTTTAAACACCTCCAGGGATGGCGAATCCACCACCTCCCTGGGCAGCCTATTCCAATGTTGGATAACCCTTTCAGTGAAAAAATTTTTCCTAATATCCAACCTAAACCTCGCCTGGCTTAACTTGAACCCATTTCCTCTCGTCCTATCACTTGTCACTAGGGAGAAGAGGTCAGTCCCCATCGCTCTACAACCTCCTTCCAGGTAGTTGTAGAGAGTGATAAGGTCGAAAAAGGTGATCTTAAGTTGTATCAACTGTGAAAGGAAAGCCATCAACCTCATCTAGCTCAGTCATGCTCCAGAAAGTTGCAAATTAAAGGAGACCTTTACAGTATTCTGGGTAGAACAGTTTCATTTCCCACTTCTGACACTTGGTCATAATCCTTATCAAAAGTGAACATTTCTACTTCACAATGCATAAGCTTTTGGCAAATTCAATGCAGAAAAACTATCATCCCATTTCTAAACTGTAGATAGCAAGAAATTCCTATGATTTAAAATGAATCTCAAAGGCACATCTTTGTCAAGCAAAAGCCACAGAATAATTCCCAATTTTAAACATGTAAGTATTGTACAAACTACTAAGAGAACAGTTAACAAGTACTGTTAAGGAAAGGACAGCCAAGTAACAGAAAGCCAGAAAAAGTGCTACAAAGCGGTTGGTTTTCTAAGATTCAAAATTCCGTCACAGATCCAGAATTCATGCAAAACATCGCCTCTTCACAACTAAGGCAAAAAATCTGGATGCCAACTTGTTTTGTACTAACAACTGCATACCTCAAAACTGGAATCTTTTTTTGCATAATTTTGATGAAGTTAAGCTCCAGGGTACATCTTCAGAAAAGCAGGGTTGTTAAGGAAAAGAATAAACTAGACTAAGTTTGTATTTTAGATGAAGTTTAACTTAAAATAGCCCTCCAGTTTTATTTTAAACAAACTTCAAAAGTTTCACAACTGTACACTAGCATGTGAATACTCAATTGCAGACACTAAAATAGCAATATGTTGTTCTATGAGCTTCTCACTAATAGAAAATATTTCCTGTGCAGATAAGTTGTTTTTGCCTAGGTAAGATTCAGCAGTAGAGAACAGGTAACAGAGAAGGGGGGAAAAGAGCAGGGAAGGAATCTGTGCAATCACTTAGAATAAAACAAAACATATACCTCGAGATACAAGTGGGGCTTGGTAGATGACTGAGGATTGCAGAGGTAGCTGGGAAGAGCATGTGATAACACTTTTCAAAGATGGTGCCCCCTCTGTGTTAACCTGCCTGCAAGGAAACTGTGGCACACCTGTGGTATGCAAAGGGAAAGTAGCCTCGTCTAAATGAAAAAGAGGGTGAAAAACATTTCAGCGAAGTGCCTAAAACAAACACTTGTGTAGCAACTATGAAGAATTTGGGCAGCAAGCTATAACATGCCTTAACTCAATGCTGATATTCCTGAACATTGAAAATGCTGTCCAAATGAAATTTCTTCATTATTCGTCTAAAAGTTTCAGTGTTTAAAGCATTATCTGATTTTTTTTTATTCTGTAGTAAGTGGCAGTCACCGTCTATAGACATATAAATGAAACTCACAGAATGAAAAGTATTCTTTTACATGCCAGACTCAAAGTATTTTGATCAGCAGCACAAAGTCCAGCTGGAGGTCAGCAGCTAGTGGTATCTCCCAAGAGCTGATACTAGGGTCAATACTAGTTAACATCTCTGTTAATGACCTGGACAATGGGAGACAGTGACCCTCAGCAAGGTTGCTGATTATTCAAAATTGGAAGGAGAGGCTGACACATAAGATGGTTGTGCTGTCATAAAGAGGACCTCACCAGCTTGGAAAAGTGGTCTGATAGGAATCTCATGAGGTTTGCAAAAGGGCAACACTAAACTCTGCTGTTGGGAAGGAATAATCCCACACACCAGTACACACTGGGCACTGACCAGCTGGAAAGCAGCTTGACATAAAATGACCAGGGATTCCCGGTGGACAAGTTGAACATGAGCCAGCAACATGCCCTTGCATCAAGGATGGCTAATAGCATCCTGGGCTACATTAGGAAGAATATCTCTAGTAGGTCAAAGCAGGCAATCATCTTCCCTCTACTCAGCACTGGTGAGGCCACACATGGAGTGCTGGGCCCAGGTCTGGGGTCCCCAGTAACAGAGACACATGAACATGCAGGAATGAGTCCAATGAAAGTCTATGAAGATAAAAAAAGGAATCGAAACATTTGTCATACACGGAAATTACAACAAAGCTCAGACTGTTTAATCTCAAGAAGAGAGAGCCCAGCAAGGATCTTATTGATGGGTCAAATTAATAAGAGGGTGTAAAGAAGATGGAGCCAGACTCTTCTCATTGCTGCCCAGTAAAAGGAAAAGCAGCAATAGGCAGAAGCTGAAATACACAAAATACCATTTAAGAGAAAAATCTTTTTTACTGGAACAAGTTTCCCAGAGTGGCTGGGGAGTCTCCATCCTTGGAGATACTCAAACCCTAATAAGGACAAGGCCTTGAGCAACGTGCTGTAGCTGACCCCGTTTTGGGCAGGAGGGTTGGACTAAGTGACTTCCAGACACCCCATCCAACCTCAACTATTCTGCAATTCTGCAAAATACTTGAACAATCTGAAAGCAGAAACTGAAGCAAATACATCCTGTATCATGCCCAAAGCATCAAGGAAGTGCTGAATCAAACAAAAAAAAGACAAGGTCCTTAAATTAAAAACATCCTGGCCCCAGATTCCCAAGAACTGTGACAGAAGGACTGAAAGAAGGAAAATATTGTAAGAACCTGACCAAAACAAGGTTTCAAAGAAACCAGCTCATTACTTTGTTATCATAGGCAACCTACAACCCACAACTTGCATTAAAGCTCATGTGAGGCAGTTGTTTTGATAATCAAGTTTTATCAAGATAATCAAGAGTTTCAATAATCAAGATTGAGGGAGTATTTCATATAGATAGAGGCACTGAGGCTGTAAGAAAAACTAAGGGTTTTTATTCCCCTTGTATTATAATAGATACATTAGCTAAAACACTTCAGGCTAGTTGAGTAATATACAGTCTCCCTGCACATTCACCTCCCAGCACATTTAAGCACACATTTAGTATTTTGGTAAAAATTCTTGTACACGTGCCCATAATTAATTTTCTGTTCTCTATCTTTAAAATGTATTACACAATGTTACAAGTGCAGTCATATCCATTCTAATAATTCAAAATCAAGACAACTGAACAAGCCTGGACAGGTCAGTACTATTTCTTCAGATTCAAAAACTAGCTTACAGATACACCACCTACATGAAGTTTCTATTTTAAGAACAGGAAGTGAAATAGCCTAAAGATGTGCAAATATCTCACTGGTTAGGCATCAGGAGTCTCAAATACAACTTAAGGAGTCAGACATCTGACACTCTCCCTTCAACTTATTCCTAGGTGTCAGTGTGCTGTGGAAGGGCTCTTATATTCAGAGATGCATCTCAAACAACGAACCCTTTCCCACCCATTCTTCTCCCCACACTTCTGACACAGCAGATAAATACTTTTATGATTACATGAAGTTTAGCACATGCTATATGAAGGTTATCTTCAGAGGTTTTCAGCCTGACAGCACAGCGCAAGTGATCTACACTTCCGATTTGATCGCTTTCTCATGAAAAAGTTGCTCCATTTAGTTGGCTCATACCTGATTACTGGCGGCCATTATCAAGGTTCTCGTAGGCGCAGATTGGGGTTTACCACTTGGCATAGGCAATGCGGGTGGTAAACTGGCCATAAGCTGAGTCGGTGCTTGCAGACTGAACTGGTAAACATTAGGAGCTGTGCAAGGTGGTGTATCAGAATCCTTTTGGCAGAGAAAAAGGGGAAAAGAAAAGCAACTTTACAGAAAGTACAGTATATACAGGCTATGCATGTGAAAATGCACCCAAATATCAACTCACGTGAATACTATAAAATTTCAGGATTTTTCTCAATGGTAAAAAATAAAATACAAGCCAGCACTATGTTTATTTTACATATCAAGCAAAAGTTTAATTGAACCTGCATCAAGGAGATAACGTCAACAGATCTATGGCAATCACAGGTCAGTTCCAGTCAGCACAACCTAAAGCCAAACTTGTATCTCTACCAAACTTGAATTAAAAGATGGGAACTAAGGTTGGGGGAAAAAAAATGGAACAAGAACAGCGACACTGTTAGTGATACATGGGCTAGAATTTCAGATGCCATGACAGAATCAGTCCTCTGGTCTGGATTGTACTTATCTGTACAGCAAAGTTACTCACTGTAATTATTATAGTCTTCTCCCATTCTACCCAGCAACAGCAAAGTTAGGGCTCCACCTACCAAGAAACAAGGAGACGGTCTGCCAGTCACAACTAGTATATGCACACCAGTCACCCACTTCACTGCTAGTTAGGAGTTCTGTTCCCTTCGCTTTCCATCAAAAATACAAGCAGTAATTCTTCAGGGGAAGCAAGATGGATGTAGGATTACAGAAAAGAATACTGTAATGGAACTAATATTACTGATTACTATTCCTCCTCCTTCCAGCCCGACCAACGGCAATTACAGATGCATCATAAGCAGAGTCATACTGGTGATGTTAAAACACCACATGCCTGAAGCAGTTAACAGACAACAAGCAAGGAGGCAAGCACAGATGTAGGGGTTTATAGGAATTACTGAAGTCTGAAAACACCCAACTGACTGCCTTAATTCTTAAATGACCAATTATTTTCTAAGTTGAGAAAGCTGAAAAGCAAGGTAGTCTTTTGAAACAGCTTTGAACACAGATGTTGTAAAACTTACTTTTAGCCACAACACAATGGCAACAGAGAAGTAGCTTTCCCTACATTTTACTGCTGCTTTTTACCTCATCCTTAACTCCAAAGTATTCTGAACTTGAAAATAATGGAAAAACCCTATTTTTTGTCCCAAACCACTGGTGTTTTTTCCATTCCCATCCATCTGGCTCGAAGTATAGCAAGAGATGGGGCTTGGCGAATTAGCAGTTTAGGAGTTACTAAATTAAAAGACATTATTCACTGAGATCATCAAGGATCTTTACTGTCAAAGTAATTATGTAAATATTCTATTGCTCTTTCTCTAAAGATTAACCACCTGGAAGCAAAAACTCTTTGCTTAAACCAAGCAAACTTTAAACAGACCTCCAGCACAACTACTTGCCCTTGCATGGCCTTACTTTCCAAATAAGATTCTTTGGTTAGAGAACAAGCTGTCTAGGAAAACATTTGCAAGAACAGAAACAAGAAAATATTTTAAAGCTTTTCTTGGGGAAAGGAGAAGGTCATTTAAGAGAGACTGACAGTTATGAATACTGAGCAGCCAAAGCAATGAATTACTAGAAAGCATAACTTGCATCCCAGCTGAAGTGAATACCCACAGTAGAAACAGGCCTCAATAAAACTGTCAGCTATTAGAACCATCACTCCTTTATTGGTCCATATGAAGTTGCGCTTACTAAAAAATAAGTTTGAGAAAGAAAGGAGCTGCTCTCCTACTACATCAACTAGTGGTAAAAGTTACAGCATGCCTTTGTGAAATAGTTTCAGATACCTCCATCATGAATTCACTAGAGACAGACCATACTGGTAACAAGAACTTCTGCAGAAACTTAAGTCTTATTTATGACATCAGATGTTTACCATTTAATAAGTATGTTCACAGTGGGTGACCACATGCTGTAGCAGTGATGAAGAAATTAAGCTTAGTTGTAGGCACATGCAAAGCTGACTACCTGGATGACATGGCATTTTTCTCCTTTACCCAATCCTACAATATTAGCTGCAGGAACAGGCTATGGTCTCAACAAAGATGAAGCTGATACGTTCTTAACTAAGTAGGTGGTAGTGTCAGGTACTGGGGCAAGAACTTGGATTTCTAAGCTGAAGTTTCTTTAGATCATGGAATTTTTATGAAAAGCTTATAAAAAGAGGGAAGAATAAAGAGGGGAGAGTCATATTTGAACAGACAACTTCTGAGCACGCTCACAAGTAACCATGAGCAGGCAGATGGGAGGGAAAAGGGGATCTTACTGTCTGTTCAAACCAATGCGTTACCTTCTGCAATGCAACCTTCACAAACCTGACCAAAGAATAGTTTTAGTCTCTCCATTCAAAGAATCTCCCCTTTCTCTTCTGCTTAGATACAATTAGACCCCCCTGAAGATTCACAAACCTAACCCAGATGGGACACTTCCCATTTATAGGATTTCTAAGGGGTTTTGTGCAACAAAAATTTAACTCCAGTTAACTCCAGAAGCAGCAGCAGGTGGAAGAGAAAAGGGAGTCAGGGTTTAACTGAGACTAGATAAATTTCAGCACAAGGAAGCTTGTGTTGCTTTATTTTAATTTTCCAATAGGTATGTTCTTCTGCCTCAATGTTATTTACTGATAATCTCATATGAGTAGATTGTATCCCTCCTCTGAGGCCATCCTGGATTGCTAACAGGATTGCTGTATGGAGTTGATATGCTGACTTCTCATCAGCATCAAAATCCTTTTGTGAAGAACATTACCTTTCTTCCTCAAACTGAAAGGTTAACCTCAGTGATCAGAAAGTTGAGCCTAATGTGAACAAAACTGATTTTCCACAAGCACTGCCTACACTGAGGGATTAAGCCTTACTTGGTCTTCTGGATAGGATTAAGTGTAATGTGCAAACCTGAAGCATTACAGAAGCTCAGAAGACCTACAAGTAAGTAAATGCATACAGGTAATACTCCGACACTTCAGATCCATGTCTGGAAGACAAAAGCTCTGATCCTTACTGGGGTAAGGGCTACAGAGGTCACACTGTAAAAAGATGAATGTAAAATAAAGGGGTAAGATCCCTCAGTAGATTTTAGCAAATAATCTAGGGATAAAGCTACAATGACTGCACCAAGAGCCAAGATAAATTCCTGATCTCTACTACTATGAATGCAAATCATTTAGAGTCCCTCATGCTGCAATGAAAATATCTTCTGAAAGGATGCTTTTGGAAACAAAGAGACTGCCAGATACAGGTTTATCCTACTGAGAAGTCTTCATTTTAAAACATACTCTTTAAACCAGTTTCAACTTCCTGAGCAAGAGCCTGGAAGGAAGATTTCTACTATTCATAGCCTTGATTACTGAGGGCTGTTTAATTTACTTTAACATTGGAAAGACAATAAAGTATGGAAGAGACCTAGAAACTCAAGTGTTACTGATGAATTCTCATCTAACTCCAAATTTTGCTTTAGAAAGGGGATCCCCTAGCTTTCTGTCTAGACAGAAACAGTGAAACACTGCAGTCATGTGGAAGATGAAGAACTGAAGCAATCTTACAATCCAAACTTCTCTTCCTGGCATCAGAAGAGAACAAAAAATGCTTTACTGTTCTGCAAAATGCATTTCCCATTATAAAAAGTCCCAGGACCTCATCAGCAAGAGAGTGTTTACTCACCAGAAGCTCCTTATTAACTAGGTCTGGCTGTAAGAGCTCATTTCAATTCCATTAATAACTCAAGGCTTAAGATACAAGGTAAACTGTACTAGTACATTCATCCATCAAGACAATAGTTCAGTTTCCACAAACTTCATGGGCACTCAGTTATACTTATAAGCTTCCTTTCCATGATTCTAAATGCATGGAAAAAGTGGTGCCTTCTGTTTTGTTTCACGATGTAGTGAGTTGAGAAGTTTCAGTTGACTGATAATAGCTACCATTTTAGAGCTTCCAATTTCCAAGACAGTATTTTTTTTAAAGAAAGCTGGAGTGGCCTAAGATTAATTCACGATCCCACTCTAATTTTTGGCCCAGTGGTAAAGAGTCTAACTATCCTAGAAGTCAGTATTCAGAAATAAAAAATTAAACTATAGAATGCACGTTTCTTGCTAATGTGACAGATTTGGGTTCTAACACCCCCCTCCCCACCCCCAAGAATTAACTACAGAGTCTTGGCAAAAAGGCTCTTACTGTTTCTATTCTCCAAACTTCTCCCATTAATTGAACATTTCCCCCCCCCCACCCCCTTTCCCACAACATTCAGGAGATGGAAGCTGTGAGAGCACAATGACCATTTCAGCAAAAACCGTGTTCCATCTTTGAAAGCAAAGAACTGAAAATAGTGAGAAAATTGGTGTTTACAGTTAACATTTTACACTATATAGATTTTTTCCACGTGCTCCTTTCCTTTCTTACAGTTAAAGTGATTTAACAGGTAACTGCTGCCAGTCTTACTCCTTTTCCCTCTTTTCCCATTCTGGCCTTCTCCATTATACCTGCGTTAGTATTTGACATTACTATGAGCCAATTCACAGGGGTGGACCACAGAAACAGTAATCCCCATTTTACTATCTTCACCTTCTGAATCAGCTCTCCACAGGATTAGGTACAGAAAACCAGGAGCAGCTGGTGAACAGAAACATCCCTAGCAAGAACATCTAACTACTAGATTGGCTTAGTGAAAGTGTAAAACCACACTCCTTGGAACATAAAACAACACCAGAAAACTTCAGATATTTCATAGTTTGGGGCCATGCACAGGAGCAGAACTTCAAGGCATGCTCTCGCTTGAGTGCTTTTAGCCCCCGTGTACTTAACTCTGCTTGATAAAGCAACATGCTTCCCAAGGTGATTTCATGGATTACACCCTCCCCCACCTCCTTTCTTCCACATCAGCTTGTGCCATTTCCCTTTTTGGTAGGTGGAGCCATAACAAACTATGGTGTAAAAGAAGCAGAATTGAGATGAACAAAATTTCTACTTCTATGGGAGGTCACAGGGTGGAGAATTTGCATTAATACAGTTGCACCATTTCTATGTGCCAGCCTATAAACAATACAAAACAGTCTCAGGTAAGATGCAATTGGTTGATTTTTCTGCCTTTAGGTTAACTGCATTACAAAAGGAAAATGTCTTGGTCATTATGCTTACAGGAGGGGAAAAGTGGAAGAAGATATATAGAATACACAAGCAAACTGAAAAATATGCATCCTCCAAAAGCGTTAGTGTTCTTTTTACAGAAAGACAACTAGAAGTGTAATCTAGTTAGTATCTACCACGATTAAACACAAGCATAGTACCCCTTTAACCTCACATCGTCATATCCTGCCAGGTCTGACTATGGGCTTATTCCATGTTTTATCAATACTCACTTTATTCCAGATAAATAAAAAAAAGGTCCCAGAAGTACACAATTTCAAGTTTCCTTTGTTACCTCTAATACTTTCATTTCACAGGCTTTCAATTGGTCTGTAGTGCTAAGAGTACAGTAATATTTCAAGTTAGTGTTTTTCAAGTTAAGCACTAAATTATAGGACTCATTATGCAAGCTAAACATATACTATACTAGAATAGATCACTGAATTTAGGTTTTCTTCCATCCCAAAATGGCTTAGGTGCCTCTGGTTTTTTTCAGGAAGGAAATGTTAAGATAGGGCAAGAACATGATTAGCATTTGGCATCAGAAAGCAGCCTGAGCTTGACTTCTACAAAATTGTCTGCTTCTCTCCTTACGTCACTGACATCACAGCAGTAAAATCCAATTTTATTGCTGATTTACACATTCCCTCTGAACCCTTTGATGGTTAGAATAACTTGTTATCAAATAAAATTACTTTGTAATTGTGTTCAAAATTGTGCCTCCTGCAGCTTTGCAGAAATTTACTCTTACTTCAAGTGGATATAAATAAAAGACTGCTTAAGCAACCGAGACAGAAGAACTGAAGGAGACAGTATAAAACAGCACATGGTCAGAGTTAAAAAACCCAAATCCAAATGTGGGACTATATGGTGAAAGAGGAAAATAGACAAAAGCAGCACTGGAAAATTTGTTCCTTTCTGGTCCACAGAAACTGTCAGTAATCTGCACAGTAAGAATAGGAGAAAAGAATAGAGTTTTAAAAGATTCGGGGCTTAAACTCTTAAATGCCCCAAATCAAGTGTCAGTCAAACACTTTTCCCTGGTAACATTAGGTTGTCTGCATCTGCGCGCTCAGGGTTGCCCACTGCTTTACTTGGAGACAAGCTGGCTGCAAGTCAGCACTTGTATCTTTCTTTAAAGACTAGATTCAAAGGCCTACTTTTTAGAGCACTTGCCTCTACTTGTTCAGGAGTGGGAAAAAAGATTGAATCTGCATTCTTCTACAAAAAAATTATCAACTATCCATACACATATTTGAATTGTAACTTCGGTTAGGACATGAGAATATTAAGCCATGTAGAAAGAAGGGAGAAAATATGTTGAGTGCAAGAGCTACAACTGAGAATTTTGTTGGGCCACCCCCTTCTGCCCCCTCTCCTACACACACACACTTTCAACTGGAACTCTACAAATTAATCATAGTCATTAAGACAGATTTAACAGGACTACAAAAGTTGTTACAGTAACTACTCTGAAGTGTCTGTCCCTCTACTGCAGCTAAGCACATGCCTTACACCTGCAAATTTAATTGCTTTAAAAAAAGCAACATTTATCAGGACAAGATATATCATATACTCTATCACTTCTATCTGTGAATAGGGAAGTACAACCATTCCTGCTAATAAGCTGAAATTCACAGTCTTTGAGTAATAGGAAGGAAGGGGAGATAGTGATAACTCCATTAAGCATGTTGAGTTCAAGTACTAAGCCACAATTACTGCAGAACAAGGAACAGTTCCAAAGTCACTGTGGATCTTGAATGCATTCAGCAGAATAGTAAGACTAATACTCATTATTCCTATCAGTCATATTTATATACTACTCTCACACTGTATGCATCTGATCAAAGTACTGAATATGTAATACCTGAAGACAGTGAAAAGACACGTTCCACAAAACACTTAAGGTACTGCTCAGCATATCCTCTAGCTGATGGAGGCAGAATGTTGGGCAGATCGAGCACTGACATTCCAGTGAAAAGTTGTTATAAAGCCTGAACAGCAGTGGCTACCGCTAAAATTTCAAGAACAGTCTGAAAAAAATATATTGTACACGCTAAAAAGTTAAAATAGAGGCAAGGATTGTATTCTCCCCCAAACTAGACTACACAGGTACTTTGTCCACTGAAACTTCAACTACCTTGACATGATTGCATGGTCTTGAGAAGTCAGAACTCTTCACAAAATAATCATGTCATAAAAGCCCAAAGAATATTATCACCAGAAACCCTGAGATAAGGTGTATGAAATTTCTTAGATCCAAACTTCTAACAGACAACTCTGAGATTCTGTGCTGGACTGGATATGAGATTATATATCCATTAGGTAACGGAAAGAGCTTTAAAACTTTCCAATGAGCCATTACATCTGTTACTGATATATGCAGATATCACTGTCACATAAAATGCTATGCTTTATTTGGCATAACAGCATCAAAACTGCAGACCATACTTAGCATCAGGAATTATACCAGACCAAAATGAGACTGAAAAAACATACCTAGGATTATTTTTTACTTGGCGGAGATTGTTGATCAGGCAGCAGATATTCTCCAGCACTACTCCAGGACTTCCTGAGCTAATAAAAAGCAGCTTTCCACAATGCTTAAGCAACAAGAAATCCAGGTCACCAGTTACAGAGCACAGGTCCAGAATAAAAAAGCACCCAGGAAAAAAAAAAGGCATTTTCAAGAGGAATTTGGTCACTGCTTAGGTTCTCAGACTGACATCTGTAACTAGCCAGAACAAGCAGAGAGCTGGGGGTGAACATAGCTCATTTCTCTGGTTTCAGATTCTTCTAATGATCACTTAATTCAGTATGAAGGTTAAAATGAGATTTCCTAATGCTGGAGGCTTATTTTCTATTGTGGAACAGTTTGACTCTTGCTCCCATAGAGTAAAAACTCACACACTTGGCACTGTTCTTGACAGCAAAGATATTTATAAAACATCTTCTATTGTTCACTTCAACATTTGTTGGATCATGTGGGAATGCGTATTATTTTGCAACTTACCTGTTTGTGTAAGTGAAGAATACATACTACCTCTTTGTCAGGGCAACAAATAGTATTTTAAATACCTGCACAGCAGCATACTTCAATGAGGAAAGACTTACTACACAGGTCAGTTTGATAATTAACAGAATCCAGAAAAATGTATGCACAGTCGAATACATTCTGATGATCAGATTCCTTGTATCCATAGGTTTATTTCCATGTGTTCCTCAGTTTGCTCCTGATCACTAATATTTATATTCTTCACAGAGCTGAGGTAACATGGCAGGAACTTTAGTACTCAGTATTTGCGAGGAACAACATTAGAAGTGCCACTGAGAGTCATAGCACTGTATTGACACGTACAGTAAGACAAACCCATAAACTGAACAGCTATCTCACTAATAGTAACAGTGATACCAGAAGACAGACTTCTCTTCTACACAGTCTTTGATCTGAAATTCACTGGTCCTTACAAAAGCTCTCTTTTGTGACTAAGATTTTGCAGTTTCCTAGGACGCTTATGAAAGACAGCACAACTAGCATTTCATCATTCAGATAGTGCTAGCGTAAGGCATTTTGTAAATAGCTTTGCTGCCTTGGAAAATCCATAAAAGGATACATTTTGTACAAATTATGACTTAGTCTCATTAGATCCAGTTCTTAGTTTTGGGCTGTGTAGACAGTGGCCCAGAAGTGTGTTCCCCTGCAAGCTAGTCCCGGATCTGCAGAGATGAAAGCAATCATCCTGCTGAATTTGAGGTGGCGTACTGAGGGAAAGCGTATACATCTAAAATACGCGGGGAAAGAGAAGGCTGACCTTGAAGGAGGCAGTTCTCTTGTTCCTCAGTGGTATGCAAATTCTCATCTTCAAAAGGTTACCATCAGTGTGGTCCCCGAAGGAAGGAAAGCAGTAGCAGGAATGCAAAGAACTCAGGGTAGTAACTTTAAGCTCTTATATCCCTACACTTGCATTTTTCTGAGTATGTACAAAGTTGAAAGGCTGACTTCTAAATGTTAGCTCTGGTTTATGCCAATCCAGTCTCCAGAAAAACCTGCTCCTTTTTATTGTTCTATTCTGACACGTGTTATCCTGCTGCTGGAACAAATCTATAACCATTGCTATCTCTGAAGTGCCCGTAAGTCCAAGACACCAGGGGCTTTCTCTATTCAGCTGCTGAGCCATATTTACAGAATATAAGGCAAAAATCTGCAATGCTGCCAGAACTTCAAGGAAGCAAATCTCTAAAAATCATACAGCATGCTGTATTACAACCAACTAAACTAACTACTGTTACAACCAGCTAGTAAACTATAGGGTTTAATAAAAATTCTAGGAACCCTATGAGCAATATTGCACTGCTTTGACAATGCTTGCATACTTAATATATACTGCCAATATTGCTTCAAGGACATATAGACAAACACAAACAAGGCCCCCAGACTTATGGCTGGTGAACAGTGATGTGATGACATCAGAATACAGCTACCTCTGCTAGAGTGGACAGATGGAATATTTAACCTTCAGTAGAAGCTGGAGTTCAGAGAGGGGCAGTATGACCAAGTAAAGTCACAATTTGCCAAGACTATTTTTCCTCCTCATCATACATAAGTTGACTTCTATCATATTGGTAGGCAGATCTCAGAAAGGTCAAGGTGCAGCTGATCACTATTACCAGTGAAACTTTAGCAGTAAATTGGAAAGCAAATACACTATCAAGTCCTTTTAATTTGACAGCTAGGAACTTGTAGCTGATACACAGCAAAAGATATTCTGCAGTCATGCAAAATACATCTCCAGAAACAATGTCTTGACACAGACGTTGTGCTTAAGGTCAACAATGGCATAATAGGGATGAGTATTTTGCCATTAAAATAAAACTACAATTATTGGGAAGAGATCAGCAGACTGTCAATCTAGGATCTCCCTGTCTCCTGCGTTTTCTTTATAATCTGTCTCTTGCTTTCAGTCTCCAGTATCCGCAAAATTCAGAAGGTTTAACATTAAATGAATACAGAATCATTCCTGAAGAACAATCCTTCCACAAGATCAGAGCTACCACTACATATAACTCTACAGTGATGAGGTGCACCATATTCATATTCCCTTGTTCTGAAGCTGGGACTAAAGTTCACCGCATCATACCTATTTGCAGTGCACCAGAAATTTTGGCACAAATACCAGTTGTCACACGTTAGATGTTCCCTTGCTGGAACATGGGCATAGTATTATGCCAGATCACGCCACAGATAGCCTCCTCAACTCCGGCAGAACAGTCTTCTCCTCCTGAATCAGGTGCAGCTCAGGACTTGCTCATCCTCACATATCCAAGTGTGAGTAGGATGAACTCATCAGTCATTTGTCAGAAACCTGCCATTTCATTCCAAATTAAGGCAACATGATGGCAGTCTGCTAAGTACCTAATACCAATAAATGACCAGGGCTTAAGTTAGGGTCTGTCACAAGCACATGGGCATAAGGCATTTTGTTAAAAAGGGCAGCATTTCCATTTACTGCATGGATGCCCAAACTGATTGCAGGTCATTCTTGAGAGCTTCCTTTTCACTTGTCACTAATTTCTCTGGCATCAGGCAATGAAGTTGTATCTTCAACATCAGGCAAAAAGGGCCTAAGGGGAGGTCGTAACCACTCATCACCCCATTACATTGAGAGTGCATAATATTAAGCAAATATTTGCATTTTCTCATAAAACTTATTATAGCAATATCTTTCTCACTGACGTACTCAAACCAGGAGCATGGCTAGTAGTATCACTGGCAAGCATCATGCTGTTCTTTTTCCGTTAGCCGATGGTGCAACTAAAGCATTTACCATATTTACTGGAGGTGGAGTGAAAACACAAGTCAACACAGAAAATTCAGTAAAATACAGAAAGTAACCAGAACATATAACGAATGCATTTGTCCCTCAAAAGTGATTAAATTTTTATTGAATACAATTCCCAACTTTTAATTCCATATTTGACTAGGTTTTGAAAGCAGTCAAGAAACAGGTACTTGGACCTCTCTCGGCATCATCCAGTTATTCACTATTGTAGTTAACTGGATCTTACATCTTGTTCCACTCAGTACCTCGACCTAGCACAGAATGCTTCAGCAGATTTATAATGAGCACCTCATGCCATGCAATGCAATTTTGCGCTTTATAACCTGCACTGCCCGATTCCATGTTAATTTAACTCCATATCGAAACAAAAACACCTTACAGAATCTTAAGAGTCTGGGAACACACCTAAAGAGACTACAGCCTTTAACTTCCAGGAAGTTACAATAAAGCCCAGCAATTACTTTCAAATTGCACTTTCAAACAAGGAAGCTGACAGCAAGACTTTGCATATGAGGGCCCCATTACCATTAAAACATGAACTGTCTGCTTGGCTGAAAATAGTGAAGAATATTATTCACCTTCACAGCACAGATTGGTGTTCATCTTCAATTCGGGGTATGGGGAAAAATGACCAGAATTTGACAATAGGAGATTTTGCTTGATGGGAAGATTTCTGAAGATATATTTCTACTCTTCTACTTAATTACCCACTGTTAACTTGGGTTTTTATATTTTATTACATCTATCTACTATCACAAAGAGTACTGAAGAGTTAGGATGGAATTAAGACCCATTTAATTTATTGAAAAAATATTTGATTTCAGTAATTTTTCTGAGCAGGGGAAGCTGTTAATTTACCATAGTAGCTTAGGGATAGTATCACATTAACTGCTGTTGTATCAGTTGAGGCTTTGAAGAGTATCATAAACTCGGTTTCTTATCAGTTTAACCCATTAAAAGAAAAAGCTTACAATGTCACTGCCGGAGAGTGATGATACAGAAGAGGCAGATGAGCCAGAGGATAACTGCTGTGTACTAGCCAATGACAAAGCCAAGCGTTGGTTGTAAGATGGTTCAGAGTCTCTGTTCTGTTGCTGTTCTCCATTGCACGGAGCTATCTGGTCTCTTATTTTCAACCTATTGTCTGTTAACAGAAAACACAAGTATCATTTAAGAGCACAGAATACAAAACACAAGGGCCTTGAAGTCTAAGAAGAGCTGCAGTTTAACAAGCTAATTGAAAAACAGGCTCAGAGAAAACTAGTCTTGGGTTAGAAAGTTACAAATTCCTTTTATTTTTTCCTACATATCTGAAAGTGATTTATTTCAAGGCATGAGTATTTTGAATTACATCAAATTCAAGAAAAAAATTTTAAGTTGGTTTCAAAGATTCTTGCTATACCTACCAAGTTCAGGTGATAGATTAATTTTGCTCCCCCACTTCTTTTTAATCCAGGCCCTGTAGTCAATCACTTCTTGGGTCACTTTGATGATTCTACCTAATGTGCTAAAAAAAATTTTCAATTAAGTAATAAACAAAGACTGTCGATTACATATTTGCAAGCATTTCAACAAGCAATCAAATTATGTTAAAAGTCAGTTTAAGATATCCCTACCCAAAGAATCCTTTTGAACTTTCATTTCCTTCCATCATTTAATCCATTGCAGCGTCATAATTTTTAAACTAGTATATTATTTTTCTACCATACCAATATGCAAACACTGACACATAAGACTTTTATTCTATATTTCTTAATGGAGTGCATCTTAATTATCAAGAATGTACATGCAGATACTGGTGGGCTTGACAAAAGCAATCTACAGTTTCTTGCATTTCTCCATACAGAAAATATTTTTTTCCCCAGAATCTGGATTAGAACAGTTATGTGATGCCCTGAAGACATTAATATCCCCAGCCACCCTAACTGACCTTCAGGCTGAAGACAGAGACCTTCACTAGTCCTTGCTTACAGATCTACAATACAACTTAAAAGGTGTAAGATTGCCACAACTATAAAGGAAGTACCATGGATCATGAGGTAGTAGAAACAAGGAAGAGACTGGCTCCAAAACCAGAGTAAGTCAGAATTTAAGAAAATCCGTAACAATAACTGGTTCAGAGAAAAAGCCTACCCGGTCCTGCTGAACAGTGATTGGTTATCAACAATTATAAAGTAATATTTTTCCAACATACCTTCCCAACATTCAGCTATTTGAATTGTACTTCTTGAGCAGGAGTTGTGTCCGTGTTCGAGAGCTACACTTTCAAGCATTCCTTTCATGAGGGACTAGTGGCTGAAACACTAACTATAAACTCCATGCTCAAGATAAATGAAGGACTGACTATTGTATAAAAACAGGCTGTGAGAAGTTACCATCTTGGAGAAGGCAATGTTATTTTAGTTTTGAAAATCTTCAATGGTTACAATAAAGCTTAAGGTACATTGTACCTGTACTGGAATTTTCTCTTGGTTTAGGTGTATAATGGGAAGGGAGGACATACATAGCCTAAATGAATACCTTAGAATACCTTTATTAGGTCTTTTTTTTAGTAATGCTTTAAAAAGGGGCAATAATTCTCCTACTGGCTTAGGGATTACTATATCATGCAAGACCAAATACCACATGTTCCATGTTTTGTCTTCCAACTTTAAAGACATGTCAGTGTGTTAGTACTGAAAAAAGCAGTCCAGCACTTTAAGCAAACATTGAACCAAATAATATCATTGAAGTTACAAGTCCAATAGCTGTAGAAGGGCCTCACAGAAAGAATGAATGTCACCCACCATTCTATTTATGTAATGTAGATAAAATGATGCATGTTGGAAAATAAAATCTTGAATTTTACATGCAGAATTAAAGGCATGATTGTCACCACTCAGCAACTACAGATCTGGGTTATAATAGGTAATTCTTTGGAAACCACAGTTCAATAGCTAAGTAGAGCACATTAAGAAATGAAAAAATAAAACAGAGGATAGTATTTTTTCAGTGTACACTCCCATGACATAACAGTATTTTAAATACTCGATGCAGTTCTGGTTTCTCAATCTCAAAAAGGAAGTTAAGCCAGAGGAGACAGAATGAAGACAGGGATGACCAGTACTGCAGAGAATCAGCTGTGGCCCTGAAGCTGCAGTTCCCAACACAGCAATGCCAGTATGGGACTCAAACATACCCATGCTGGATCTCTTCAGCACAGGGAGAGAAGGAAATCTTGCAGCTAAAAAGTTTCATCTGAGAATGCCTTCAGAAAGATTTGAGCTTTTATTCCAGAATGACCTATAAATTTCACAGCTACCACCAGCTGTGGTCTTAGAACCAGAAAATGAACATGAACTGAATAGCACAAGCTCTTATGGAGGAGTTTGTCAAGTCTGAAGCTTCTTGCAGTACTTTCCCCAGAAGCAAATCAATGGTCATGCCTTCATATCCAGAAGGAAAATGAATTACATAAGATGGCATTTTTAACAGCCTGGGTGACCGATATACCAAAAATGCCTGCTATCAAATAGATGAAAAGGGTGAAACTACTGCTACACCAACAATTACGGCACAGTTGCACATACAGAACCTGGGAATCTCTTCTCTCACTAGCTCCTTTCATAGAAAATAGAGATCAAAGCCCCAAACCCTCATTTTTGGTAGAAAGGTAAAAAAATAAATTCACTAAGTTACCAGGTCAGGAGTCAAAAGGCACATCTATGCTACATTGCTCGTACACCAAAAATTAAAAACATTCATTATGAGACATCAGAAACTGAAAAGTGATTAAGACTATACTGCCATATCATTAATAAAGCCGCAAAGAAAGAGGAAGCAGGTATGATCAAACTAGATAATGCTCTCAATGAACAACATTTCATATGTATGGGACTCAAGCACATCCACAGGGTCAGAGAACAATTTTTTAACATAAACATTTAAAAATTGTGCTTATATCTGTTTTCAACACTGAAAATGCTTAGGAAAAAAAACCTATTAATCTCCCCTTGCCTTTAGGATGAGGAAATTCCATGCTTTTGGGCTTTTTTTTTTGGCTGAGGCTAGAATTTCTACAGATATGAGACATTCCCACAATTCTTCAAAGATGTTTGTTTGGAAGACATAGAAAAAAGTTAACAACAACAATTAACTGGTTAATAACATTAGACAGCTCTCCTATGAAAGATGTCCCTTTAAGGTTTTTCTCTTAATATTATCATATAGTAAAACCAGGAATAAGCTATTTACATACCTAGTTTATTTTATGGTAAGAGCTTAGAAGCTCTTTTTACACACTGCAAGCCCTCAGTTCACACGGACGCTTTCTCACTGTCATTACAGCACAACTATGGTGCAAATAAATCTTAAGACCACTCTTAAAATGCTCAGATTGCTGACATAAGAGTCAGTAAAATCAAATGTCTAAAGCTCCAGCCGAGCTCCACATGAACGAGTGAGTACCAGAGCAGGAAAAAACATCAAGTCTGTGAAAGAACAGTCAAAATAACTGTTCAGTAGGCCTCAATAAAACTTATGAATTATTCCCCTGGTATTAAAAGGGCAATATAATCTAAAAGCAGACTAAGCACCTGAGAAGGATCTGCTTAAGCATGAGGATAGAAAAAAGAGAAACAAAATCTAAAACCTTTACCCAGACAAATACTCTGTGCAGGAAAAGCTGATATTGCCCATACCTCTTAAGAGACCGCATACATTCTAGTGACAGCCACCCACCATTCAAGATGTGAAGCAAAGGAAGGACTGTTTCAGACAGCATATTTCTGCTTTGTGTGTCAGCAGAGCTAGCAGGCAAATTTAACTTTCTCTTTGACAGCTCCCAGAGCTCCCAGGGATATCTTGGCCAACCAGGGGCAACCCAAACCTAACATACTCACTAGTTAGATCAGTTGAACTGTACACTAGGAAGAGACCAAACAGCTTTCAAGCAGAGAGATGGAAAAATCACTTAACGCATGGCCCAGGCTATTGTTGTTTTGAAGATTATCACCTGTAAATGACAACTCCAGACATGCAGTAGCAAAAACTCTGCCAAGGCTTCCTCAGACTCTGAACTCTGGCCTGTTGGCATGACAGTCCCTTTCCCTCATCCACCTGCACCACATCTGGCACCAATAAGGAGGAACCTGTTACCAATCTGCAACTCCAGGAACTGAAGAAAGGTTTCAAAAATCTTAATTATACTGGAAGGGCACATCACAGCAGAACCAGTCTTCCATTCCTCATTTCATAAGACCTCGTGTGCCTCCCAAATGTGGCTACGCTGCTGTTTAGAGATGCAGTCTGAGCACACATTTCTATCTGAACCATGCAACAGGCCAACATGTAAGCCAACATCCTGATCTACAAACACACATATTAACCTAAGGATGCATCTTTGTCACATCCAGATCAGCACAACTTATTGCTGTCAAATGGTACTATACCACTCTCTCCCATCTTCCCTCAAACATGAAACTCCTGCTGCTTCTCTTGCTTCTGATCTGCCCATCACACAGCCACAAGCTGGATCAGCTTCTTGACATGACAGAAGTGTTGATGCATTTGTCCAGTCAGACCAGAGAGTTCATATGACTCACCTGATCCAAGGCAAGAGTCAGGAACATACAGATTGAGAAGGAAGAAAAAGGGCAGCTGACAGGATATAGCCACAGATAGTTAGACAAGGTATAATGTGAAACTGCATCTTAACGTAGAGGCCATGGACAGGGTAGTAATAAATAGTCCACTATTTCAAAGAATATGAATCAATGAACAAGAGCTTGTGCTGAACATCTGCAAGTTTTCCTGTAGTTTATCAAGAAACAGAATAAAACTGGGAAAATGGTCCCTAACTTGAAACTTTGTGTCCAAAGAAAAGCAAAGCTGCTGAAGGGTCTAGAGAACAAGTCTTATGAGGAGCAGCTGAGGGAACTGGGCTTGTTTAGCCTGGAGAAAAGGAGGCTCAGGGAAGACTTTATCGCTCTCAACAACTACCTGAAAGGAGGTTGTAGCGAGGTGTGGGTTGGTCTCTTCTCCCAGGCAACAAGCGATAGGAAATGGCCTCAAGTTGGGCCAGGGTAGGTTTAGATTGGATATTAGGAAAATTTTCTTCAGTGGAAGGGTTGTCAAGCATTGGAACAGGCTGCCCAGAGAAGTGGTGGAGTCACCATCCCTGGAGGTGTTTAAAAGATGTGTAGTGTAGATGTGGTGCTTAGGGACATGGTTTACTGATGGACTTGGCAGAGCCGGGTTAACAACTGGACTCGATGACCTTAAAGGTCTTTTCCAACCTAAATGATTCTATGAAAATATCACTCCTTAAAGACTTCTTTAGTTAGCTTAAGATGACACATGCTTCTCTAGAGACAGGCTATGGCCAAAGACCATACTAAAGCTGTTTAAAGCACATACTGACACCGACCTTTAAGCAGGAGCTATCCTGTCCATAACTTTACATCTAGACTCACGTCCCCATGGTGCCAAATAGTGAGAAATCAACCATGATTTTCCATCACCTTGGCCGAATTCACAACACCAAACTTGACCTTGCATACAAGTTCTACAGATTCAAAATGGATCAGTCTCCTCATTTTCCTACTAGGAAAACCACTTCTTCCAAGATGATGGGAATCTGCTCTAATAAAATCTACTGAACTGTCTGTCAACCTCTCCTGAGCTGTTCTTGAAAGAGGATGGGTGAGATAGACTGGTTAAGGTAATTTCTGTAGCTTTCAGGACTCAGCTGGTTACTATTTCCATTCAGACAGAAGACAGCTTTCAACACCCACTAGACTCCAGATGTTATATTTGGAAGCTGGAATGAAGATACTGGTAAGAGCGATTTGAATCTAACCCTTATTATTCTGTGGGAATTGTTACTACAGAACTCAGACAAGAAAAAGGCCTATGCTGAAGGATCAAAATCTGACTCTTTCACACTGGGAATATCAGAAGCAGCAGCTGGCTAGAAAGCCTTAAATTAACTTAAGCTTGTGCTCCTTTGAATTGGACTGACCCTGAAAAAGAGCAGAAACCATGACCACCCAAGAAAGATTTGAAATCTACCGAGATTGTTATCTACAAAATAGGACTCTTTACACAGAAATTTTCCCTGGAAAGAGCCGATATGAATTCAAACGCACCAGGTAGTTCAAGAACAAATGGTTCCACTTAAGGGAAAGCTAGCCACAATTATGACAAAACTGAATGAATGGGGAGTTCAGCCTGCTGCGAGTTCCTATCCTTTCAAGTGGTCTTCGTTTAGTCTCTGTTGATCCTTCTAGCAGAATGTCATGTAGCTAGTTGCTGTTCATTGTTTACAGTTTAACCTACCACTAACAAGCCTAGAAAGGCAAAAAATGGATCAGGACAAAGGGCTCCTGCATGGCTAAGGCTTTAGGTCAGGTCACCAGAAACGTCTTTATACAAAGCCTATACCACTCTGCCTAACAGGTGGAAAAAGGATCTGAAATACACTTGGATTGTCAAGGTTTAACTAAAAACTGAGACTGAATATGGACTGTTGTTGAGGTTCTCCAACAAACTTACTCATCACCCACCTACAGCTCCTTTGGCATTGACAAGACTGGTGCTGGGGGAACTTGCATACAGGACTTTGTTGAATGCTGTTCCTCTTGTGACACCACTCTGACAGAATGGCAAGCCACTGGCATGACAAGTTCTGAGACTGAGACATCACTGGCATAGACACCCCAGAACCACAAGACAGGTCAGATGTATGACATCTGAACACTGCCGCTGGGACTTCTCCCAGGTTTGAAGTTGCAAAAAAAATTCAAACATTTTCTCAAATACAGTAAGAAGTGTATATGTGAAGTGCACACATTGATGACATCTGAGGCTTCCATTAAATGCATTTAAAAATATACTTTTTCATGTCTGTAGTAAATACAAGTACCATATAAGAGAATGAATATATCCTTTGGAGGACCACAGAGAACTTAATGAACACCAGGACCCAAGACAGAAGCAAAACTTCAGGAATTCCCAAGTGTTCTATCTATACTTATATAAGAATGAAGCTTCCCTTCAGCAACATGAATTGTCAGCCAGTACACATGTAAGATACACCTTCATCTTAAAACAGCAGTCTCAAATGTTAGTGTGTAACACTACATATCACTCACTCTTCCTGTATCTCCATCACAGGCACACGTGCAGTCTCAACCTTTGTGAATTTAATACCACAGAAAACCTAGAGATTCATGGGCACTATTAAAATACTGCCAGTTTTAAATCCACAAGTGAGAGACTGCATCCACTTTGGGGTAAACTTACTACAGGAGAACTATTTCAACTTCCAGTAACATTAATGCTGGAAGTTAACAGCTTGACTAGAGTTTGGAATTGTATCTAGATGGCTGACGTGACTTGTAACAGCCATCTCTCCCTGCTGGGGGAGTCAAAGCCATTGGGATTGTAGGGAAGTCTCAGTGAAGAGACGTCCTCTGATCTAGCTCATTTGTACTGCGGGTTAGAATAACAGATGCTAGAGCAGAAACATGAATGAAAATACCACATGGCTGACATGTCTTCATTTTCTTTCTCCTCCCCCTTTCAAAAAAAAAAGAAAACTTGCAAAGAAGCTTGCAAAGCTAAGAAAGTAGAAGCTATACAGTGTTTCCATGAAAACATTAAGAACTGCATAAAATGGCACATCTAGAATTATGCTACTTTGAAAGGCAGTTCTGACATTACGGCCAAACTGAACTGATTATTTTAATAGCTTAATTATGTATCAAGCCTTTTAAAACAGCTTATGGGAGCATGTATTACAGAACTAGGGAAATTTCTAGCCTCATTGTCTAGTTTTGTGTCTAAACAAGCAATTTGATCACACACATTTCTTTCTACCATAGTACAGATATACATCATACCAAACATTAAACCAGCAGACCTTCCTTTGAAATACTTTAAGCAGAATGTTTGAGGAAAGACCAATTATCTTCTGGCTCCCTTCCACACTACGAGAATCTCATGTTGGACTCATCCTGGGTTTTGTCACGCTGTCTTCATTTCAGTGCTGCACATTGAGGTATTACACCCTCACACCGCTGGGCAGACTAAATTTCTGGGCAAATTTCAATATAGCCACAGTTAAACAATAAATAACAATATTCCTTTTATTGATTTAGACCCCAACATTCCTAATTGATTACACAGACAAATGCATATTCAAAAAGTGGACTAATTACCTCTCAGAATCTCTATTTGGATATGATCTTGCAAGTGGTGATACTGCATGGCTAAGAACAATGTAGGCATAATCAAAAACTTGTTTCACTTGCATGGCACCGTAAGAACTTCTGCCAACGTCGTTTCCTGAAATAATGTGACAGTCATCAGATCATCTTTTTTTAAAATCAGTAACCAGAAAATCATTCATACTTAAAGCTCAGAAGGCTTAACAATACAGCTTAACTCTGTTTGAACTGGTTAGCCCATCCTATTCATATCAGGAACAACCAAGTATACCTATCTCAATAAAAGAAGCTAACCTTAGGAACGACGCTTAACATTATGCATTCCATTTACCACTTTTAAAATACCTATGTACCAGCGCCTGAAAGAAACAGAAGAGAGATCAGCTTAAGGCTCTTATAGCTGTCTTTTAAGAGGGAACCTACCAAGCTTAAAGCATCATGTCTCACTTACCAGTAGAGTTTTTGCAGGCCAAATTCAGCTTAAAATTCCACTTGTGCAACCACATTATCATCATAGGGCCAGGTATACTTACATCAACCCCTGCTTAATCTTATCAAAACCACAGATTAATAAACCAACTCATACAGATTATTTATCTCCACAGAATAAACCAGTTTGTCAAAATCTATCATAGAGGATTCCAGAAGCTTGTACAGCATTGTTTTTTCATCTAGTTAGTGGCACTTCTTGACTGCCCCTCTTTAAGCATGAGTAACATTTAAAGAAGAACTCCATCCAAATCCAGTGCCATGTGTGAGGAACTGCAGAAGTTAAGAACATGCTAAAGCTTCAGTATATCAGTGACAACGTACAAGCATCGGTCTTCCATTTGACACCTAGAAAGATCTTGCTAGTACTAACAAGAAGAAACATTTGAGGGTTTTTTTTGTAGATATATTTGGCACCAGACACCAAAGGTTTTTTGTCACCACTCAATTTAAGAAACACAAAGAAAACTGCTTTCAAATTGCATGTCTAAAATACAGACTAGATCTTGAGTGGGTAGAAAGCTGCTTACAGTAAAAAGTTCCCTCCTTCAGAATGATGCTTGAGATGCTGTGAGAACACTGGAAAGGGATGAACCACCAAACACATTTATTTTAAGCTTGAAAATCAGATCAGAGCCCATGAAGAGATTTTAATGAAAAAATCTGCTTTGAAAATTGATGAGTATAGGATAGAATCTATCCTCTGGAGGACTGAATCCAATGAGGCTGAATTTGACTTTAGAGGAATCCTTCACTCACTGAAGTATTTTGGCCAGCAAGCCATTATAGACAAACATGCTGAGGTGTCCCATCCAAGGGAAAAAAACCAGCCTTGGCTTTACTACTTGACAACACATTTAAGTCCTTCAAGATTCTCCAGTCATAATGCTTCTTTAACAGGAAAGCATAATCAATGAAAACAGACTGGGAACGTAACAGCATTTTGGGAACACTGCATTCAGTAATTTATACAGTCAAATAAAAGCTGATCAAGAAATACTTCCTGTTTACTGAAGTAACTGCGTAACTTGTTCTGAATGCACCACTGCAGTATCCAGCAGCTACTATGCTCAAAATCACAGAAGCCTCTCTAAATAGCATATTTGCAATTGGAAATTGGACTCTATCCTGAAGTAGAAGCAGAGATCAATATGGGCCTAGGACAGAGAATCTAGGAAGAAACACATTGTAGTCAAGTTCAGAGCTGCACTACAAAGTAGCAGAGGACTTAGTCCGAAGGCAGCTGAAGAGAGACCAAGGTACTTCAGTGGTCAAGAAATCAGAACACAAAAGTGTTAATTCTACTAGAAAAAACAAAGATTAATTCAGTACAGGTTTTCCAAGGACAGGACACATTGTTGTGTCCTGCAACAATGCCGCCTTCCACATAATGACAACCTAAGCTTATATACAAAAGAGCATTAAATTGAAAAGCAATACAGAAATAGAATATATACAAGTGGCTAAACACACACAATTGCACCTACTGCTAAATTAGAGTTCATCTACAGTGGGACTTGATGATAAGGGTCTTTTCCAACCTAAATGATTCTATGATTCCATAAATTCACATAACAGGAATTAAGAATACACACTCAATCTAATTGCATTAGTTTAGCCTGATCTGGTGCTAAGACAGCTACATTTAACACACATCCTGCATGGAGCTACACCAAAATGAAGACACTGCTGCTAAACCGTTGGTTAGTCTTTTCGTCAGTTGTTGCCCCCTCCACTGTTGTGCCAGCAAAAGAAACCATAAGCCTTCCCTAATCCACTTACAGCAAACTCAGGCAGTTTAGTTTAAACCACCAAAGTTGTGTATGAGTCTTGACTGAAGCAGATTTGAAAACAGAGGCAGGATAGCTCATGCCATAGCATGCCTAGATTCCTGGATTGCCTCATTCTGCACCTGTAATTAGTTCATAAAAACGTCTGAATAAACAGTCTTATTCAATTATACAGTCTGCAGAGCTTCTGACTTGCACTGCAGCTGAAAAGCAGGTATGGAAGCCAAAGCTACTACGCAAGCTACTGCGAACTGTACCAGCCAAGTCTGTACAGAGGTGGACCTACCCAATCCAGAAAGCAACATATTAAAGAAGCCAGAAGATCGCGTATTTGCACTTATTGCCCTGAATAGATTTTCTTCTGAGAGATCGTTCTCACTAGCAGATCACATCTTGCATACCTGAGCATCCTTCTTTTGTCACAATCTACAGACTGATCAGTTAAAGCACATAACCCAGATGTTCTCACTCTTTTTTAAAAAAAAAATCATACTGACTTCAATCCTCAGATGTACATTAGTAGATAACAATGGTGTGTGATTTCATGTATAATTCAATCCTCATGCTTTCTTACAAAGCCTTCATCCCTAAAGGAGCATATCTAGGATTTCCATCACTTGTTATCAGTGCTACCACTCCTGTCAGGTGGTATTCCATTACCTGAAGCAGTTTTAAGAATGTGGGCTGGAAAGGTAAAGGTAAGACCATGAGCTAGGACTGAAGCAGATCCTTTTATGTTAAGCTATTAACTAATAAGTACCTTTTTGCAATATTCAGCATTAAAGGGGTTCTTTCAAATGCTAGCTTCAATGTATTTGTGCATTTTTATAAACATATATTTTATATCCACATATATATATTTGCAGGTTCTAATGACAAACAGCTGATATTGAAAAACTGCAATGAATAACTTTGGGCAGCCACTAAGGCTAGAATAGACAATCCCAATCGTTGTTGTCAATCTGAAATCTAATTACTTCCTGTATTGGTGACCTATCAAGATGCAGAAGAAAGCAACATGAAGCATAATTAGTCCTGCAAGTTAGAGTCTCTTTTCAAAGAAAATATACTGAATTTAAGGTTTAGAACTTTTGTTAGTGCCCATAGCAATTCAGAATGAAGAACAACCTTTTTCACGAAGGGAGCAGCACAGGTGGAACTCGAAGTCTTAAACTGTGATTTAGCTACTCTGGCCCACTGCCAGTCTGAACCAAAAATCAAAAATGTTCCTGTTCTGAGCATCAGAATGACTGAAGGACCTTGATAATCACCTGATTCACAAAGGCATAGAATAATAAGCTTCCCTAACAATCTGGGGGGGGGTTTTGTTTGTTTGGTTTTTTTACAACCATAGATTAAAGATTTGTCACCTGCAACCACAGCCATGTCTTCCAAGACAGGATACTACTAGACCAACTCCACACAAACCTCTTCATCTACCCTGCTCCAACATGTTCCTGGGAACAGACTTCTGCATGTCTGGCTTTGCAGTTCTCCTAAAGGAATATTTTCACTTTTTATGCATCAAAGAAAGGACAACTGCTTTGAGAAATTGAAATGGTGGCAGCTACAAGACATTTATAGAAACTCCCTTCTTTGGATGATGCTAAGGAAATATTTTCATCTCATTACCCTGTCCTAGGACACTAACTCAAGATGAAGAACCTTAGGCTACGTATGAAGAGCAAGTATAAACTACCACTTTAAAATGCATCACCAGCTAGATTAGTCTGACATCTCAAATCCAGATCTCAACACACTTCCCACTTCAAGTGTAGACTCCTGACATCTTTGTTGGAATCTTGGTTCTAAAAACACAGAAATTATAATCCTCTAAAGCCCAGTAACACGTCTTTGAGAATCTCAGAGGAAACCCTACAGCACCCAGGAGAACCTGAGCAAAACCCACTATGACCAAAACAGCAATACAACAGGTTCATGCCCGTTCCTTCCAAATCTAGGAATTAACAGAAGGTACTGAGCAGGTAGAACTGACTTATCACTTCCTTCTGATGACATCATCTGTTAGCCAGACATCACCATTTCACACTGTAGAAAAAAAACAGTTCCTCCAACTTCAAGGAACTAATTCCAACGAACTTAATTCCGTTCCCTACAAGACTGTCTAAAGTTATTCTTATGAGTTATATCTTTCAGCATCCTATGGCTGAACTAGTGCATACACTCATAGGAGGGACGTTTAACACTACTTGAGAAATTGAAACACTTTTTTTCATCCCTGTATTTTTGGTCTGATTTCTGGGTTAAGAAGTCATCTTTTGAAGTATTCTTCCAAGGCTTAACCAGAACTTCAGAGAAAGCTGCGATGAGGCTAAAAAAAGGTCGCAAAAAAAGATTAAATACTTGTGCACATAATGCATGAACTGGTTTTGGGGAAAAACTCTACAGCAGCTAATGTTAACTAAAGTCAAAAAACATCTGTGTCCACTCTTTATCAAAATACTTGTTCCCACCTCCTCCACAGTAGTGGCACTGACCCTCATGGAGTTAGACACTGAGTGTATCTGACCACAAACCAATCAGAGATGACTTGTCAACTGGGCAAGGACCTGAACCCTTGGAAAAGTTTTTTGTACTAGGACACAAGCAGTAACAGAACTAAACTAATTAACAGAATTCTAGACATTATCTACATACACTTGACAGGTACTTTTAGATACTGTAGGAATATATGATTAAGTCTAGATCTAAGGAGGCTGTATTCATGACATCCAATTCAAAGAGCTATCCTATACGTTCTATATAATTCTCCTCCTACTTCCATCAGGCAAGTTCTGAAGCTCTGTGGTAGCTGCCAGAAAATATCCCTATGGGAAATAGTGGTCAGATAACTTCAAGTTATTGTCAGCTTTCATTTCCCTTGCTAAAACACTTTCTCTCCTCTAAGAATTACATTATATCTTAGCCCATAGAACTTCATCTAAAATTTAGCTCTTATCAACTCATTGATAGCATATAACTAGACATCTTTCTAAATTATAGTTCTTTGCTTCTGTAAGATTTATGCTAGGAGGAGCAGTTCAGAGCCCCTACTGGACTTGCAATTTATTCTTTTTTTCTCCTCTGAAGAGTCATTGAAGAGAAGAAAAGTTTAACTATTAGCAGTGATTAAAACATTGTGCAGCATACATAATTTCTTCTCTTTCAGTCCTCAACAGATAGAAAGGGACAGAACTGGAGGACAGTAAAGGTTTTTGACTCTAAAGAAATGTGGCTCATACTGCTACTCAAATGGGTCTTCAAGCAAGCAAGCACACAGCTACTGAAGGAAATCCCAACAACATAATTAAAGTTCTACAAAATCATACCTATGCCTGTCCAAGTACAAGAGTCATGATGGACACAAACTCAAGAGCTACAAACACATCAGAGATGTGGCTAAACAAATGAGTATCTTAGTTTGCAACCTCTTCTAGAGAACTATGAACATTCAGCATACTGAGCATTTAAAAAGATGCCAGACTTCAGCTCCTGATCCATGGTATTTGCTTTAAAAGTGTTCTACATAAGCAGTCTACCCACAAGACGTGACAGTGTGGAGTTTGAGTGCCAATTACATTCTAGAAATACTAATGCTTAAGTCCAAATTAACTGAAAGTTGACTTATTTAAAAAGCTGTTTTGGAATTTCAGCTACTTGTGACAGACTAAATAGAATCCAAACTGAGTACTATAAAGCTGGAATTTTGTTTCAGGAGCTCAGCCAAAATTAATCTTGATTACTTTGAAGGTTACTGAATCAAAACCAAATCTCAAAGAAGAAAAAAAAATTAAGTTAGTTACTTTCAAAAGTATGTGCAACTAAAACTGGCATTCTCTAAAGGTCCCTGTGCAGCACAGAAGCCAGTTATGCAAACCAGGCTCTTCACACCAACATCATAATACAGCTGCTCCCTTGCTACACATTCATGGTTATACACCCGTGTTTCTGTGCAGTCTCTACAGCACCACCCTGCAAGGACAGGTACCTCATCTGGGGGGTTTCTTTCCCATATGGTATAATTTATCTGAAATATGGCACCACAGACTGTGGCGAGAAAAAGCTACACCTTCTATTCTCATCCTCTCATAATGAACAATGGAGACCTGTTCACATTAACAAACCCCATTCCAGAATTTCCTGGATGTCTTTCTTTTGCCACCCCTCAGCACTGGTAGAGAATCTTATTATACTCTCAACACAGTTCTGAACCTCCACTGCATTACATATCTGCATTCTTTGCATGCAATCCAGTTTACTCAGGCTATGAATCTTGGGACACTTCAGGTCCTTATACCTTAGCCCACCTCCATAACTGTACCTCGACACCAGCAAAGTCTCTTCTCAGTGCAGCTTCTTAACTCATTTAACCAACTTTAGGGACTCTAATGTAAGCTGTGAGAGCACAAGTAGAGCCAGAGCTCTGGAATATTGCAAGAAGTGTTCAATCTTACCAGGCAGGAGAGGATCTTCAATACATAGCATGGATGGTCTGTATCCATTAGTCATGACTTTCATGATTTCTTCTTTGGCAATATAGGCACCTCCGTTTTTTATTCTAATACCAGTTTTCAAGTAGTTAAAATTCCTTCCATAGAGTTCAAAAAATTCTATCAGAAGCATTCCAAGGTTTTCATCAGCTCTTCTGGCATCAATTCTTGGATGCAGCTGTGACACAGAACGTTTTTAATTATTAAAAATTAATGCTTTTCAGACCATAACAAAGCATAACAAAAAGCTCTCATTTAAACAGCTGAGCGTAATCTCTTTACACAAGTCTGAATTGAGTCATTAATTCTTCATGTACTTAAACCACTTTCATATAACCAACAGGGGGCAGCACTTCAGCAGGATCGGGAAGCCAAATAATTCCTTCCCTCCTCTTCCAGCTATTTACATATAAGTCAATTCTTTTCCCTAAGCCAAAAGCAATAAAGAAGTACTGCATCCTACATTACGGCTTAGCAACAGGCGTAATACCTGATTTTTTTACAGAAAATCCATCAGTCTTAATGTTTTCAGAAGTGGGAGGGAATCTGTTTACCCCAATTGAGATACAGTTCTTTTCTCAATCCCCCCATATCATACACGGTATGCATAATCTATAGTAGTATTTCAATGAATCATTAACAGCAGCAGGATATGTAGATTTTTCCATTATCACAGCTGCTGAGACGCCTAACATTGTATCTCATCACACTTGTACAAAGCTTACTGTCACATAAACACATTGGAAGAAGTTATAATTCATTAGCTATTTCATTAGTTATCTACAATATCTGCCAGTTTTAAGTATGCCAAAACCTAACCAACATATAATTAAAAAAACAGCTTGACTGTTTGATTTCATAAGTTTAATAAACACTGAAATCAACTACTCTGCACATTCGGTATCAGTAGCCGAGGAAGCAACACACTTAAACTGCATCCTGGCAGATTTACAAAACACTAGTAAGATGATTCAGGTACTGGAATAGGCTGCCCAGGAAGGCAGCATAACCCACATCACAGGCCCTGGTACAAAAAGCAATGCACAGCCTCCATGCTGTTCACAAGGCTCCTGCTGCTGTTTCAGTTCACACAGCGAACAGAAGTTCTTAGAGGTTTGAGAGGTAGTCCATAGGAGCTGCCAATGATCAAACACCTAGAGCCATAACCATAAAGCTGTGCATTGCTAGGGGAGTCTAAAGAAACAGCACCATAACAGGGCATAAGTACAGAAACCAAATACTTTAAAGAACACAGAAACAAAAAAGGAACAGACTTACCTGCAGGAAACTAATTGCCATTAAAATTAGGCTGTAAGAGCTAATTCCACCAGTAAAAACTTCATTCAAGTCCCTCTGAAGAAGGAACTGTTTTAATACTAAAATCAAGTAAGGCAGCAAAGAATATTTCTGCAAAGCAAAATAAGTCTTATAAATGACAGTGTCAACATTCCAAAACAAAGAAAGAACTACACGGTCTCAACACAAGAAAATTCATCTTCTAATACAAAAATGTTATTCAGTAGTGTGCTATAAAGTGTTTCCACAGGAAGAACTGAAACATGTTTTGTTAATTCTAGAAAGAGATGAACAGACTTCAACTCTTATTTGATCAAACAACTTACATATCAAATTTATTTCCTCCCCCTAAACAGGAAGATTTTTATATCCTTTTTTGAATGCCAGTGTCACTCATAATCAAAGCTTTCCATCTAAACAGTACTTTTACTGCAGAGCATAAAAGTAAACTTGATTTTAAGTACGTAGCCACAGAAGAATTGTTTTTACACATTGTTTAGCAAGATAGTATTCATAATCAAGCATCACTTAACTTCAAGGTAAGCAAAATTTGAACAGACATGCTTTAGAAGCAAAGTTTAGTACCTATCTGCAGACTTAGATATGATTGTAGAAGTCCTTTCAGTGTACAGGTTTATCCACACAAAAACCTAGCACTCAAAGGCAACGCTGAATAGACACCAATAGAAAATAAATTAAAATATCCACGTTTAATTAATGAAAATAGTCTTCAGCAATAAATCTTCAGAAGTCTTAAGCCATACTAAAAAAGGTTAGCTAAGCATCTAACACATCCTTGGTAAGTGGTATAACATTCATTATACGGTTGATACCTTCATGTATTCCTTGATAAATCGAGCTGCCTTCACACCAGTTTCTACATTAAAACTGATGTCAACTTTCACTTCTGTCTCCTGGTCAGTAAGTTTTATTATTGGTACCTAAAAAGATTAAAACAAGGTTTTATGAATCCCCATAAATGCAACACTGGTGCTATTCTTATTCACTTAAGAGATACTCACACATGGATACTATCAGTCCAAATGAATGCAACTATCAAGACAAGAAAACGTGTTTTTGAGAAAAAGATAACCCTAACTTGACTGACAAACAAACGCTTTTTAGTGAGGTGATTAGAAACACAGACATGTCTGATCACATTAACATAAGATCACTCACGTACTGTCCCATAACTATTAGACATTTGCCTTCACAGCTGCAATATCAGTGTTCTGTAAGACAACTAAATTTACTTAATTTAATGACTCACTGCTGTTAATAGGAGACATTCTACTCTCACAACCTGCGGAAACTGCATTCCTCTGACCCAGCACTGCACCATTCACTTGCTAAACTGACAGAAGACTAGCCTAGCAGAAAAAATAAAGCACTGTCTGTTGGTTTATCAAGCTGAACTGGTTCACTGCAGAGTCAAATGAAAGCCAGAATGGATCAAAGCAAAGCAGGAGTAGCAGCAATAAATTATTACAGAACTACTGAATATGTAGTTCAGTCTCACACCACCACCTTGAAGGCAGTATCCTACAAGATAGTCTTACAATTATAACTTAAACTTCAGCTGATAACACTTATTTTAAATTGAACTTTATTTTTAATCTGAAATAGAAAACAAAAAAGAGCAGAAGTATAACATCATTTACACCAATAGCAGAAGGAATAAAATAAGAAGGGCTAGTAAAATTGAGAAGCCTAGCACAGCGCCATTTTCCATCACTAACTGGTATCACTATATCACTGACTGTGAAAATCCCACTCCTTCTCAGGTAAACCAAAGATTACCAGAGTTACTGTTATGAACTGCTACTCCAACAGAAGCATCGGAATATTCTGGACCTAAAAGAGTCACTCTGTTTCAGAGAGCAGAAAACGCAACAGCTTGCTGATAGAAGTTTGGAATACTCAGCTACTGGAGAAAACACCACTTGCTCAGTAACATAAAATTCTCATACTTTAAGTTTTTAGTATATTCAATGTGATCAGTTAGGTTTACAAGACAGATGCAAGAGACACTACATATCAGTTTCACAAATGAAATAAAGCTCTTAAGTAGCATATTTTGAAGGGGAAAAACAAGTACTAGGTTTGGAACACTTCACTATGTCACCAGAAACAAAGACAACCTGAAAAATCAGGGTTTCAAGCTAGACAGCTCTAGTTACTGGCCTCTGGCTAAACACAGTCCTCTCAAAGGTCAGTGGAAAAACATTATACAAATAGTTAACTTACTTTACTAGATATTTTGCGAATACTGACTTTCAGATCTTTATTGACAACATAAGCATAAAGTATGGCCTTCCAGCAAATACAGTACACAGAATTACCATTGTCCATGTAAAAAACTGAGTGCTATTGCCAAGCACACATTCTACTAAAATATTGCACAGAGCAAAGCACCATGCTTAAGACAACATTATCTGCTTCACGAATTAAGAACACTATTTACCACCAATATCTTAAGGGATATGAAAGCTTTTCAGTTCAGTATTCCAAAGACTATTACTTACCGTAGCTTTATCAAGTACTTTAATGGAATACGGCTCAGCCACATTGTGTTTTCTTAGTGCTTGCTCCAGCAGCTGTAAAGGGGGTCGTTCCCATTTCCCAAAAACAACTAGATCAATATCACTAGACAAAAAGAACACAGCATTAGATCCATTAAGACTAAAGCATAATACTCCACCAAAAAAACAGTGAAACTGGCATTCTACATACTAGAATTCCTCCAGGGTGACTATTTTGCAACTTTTAACCTAGGTTCCCCATAAGATTCCTTTAGCAATGTTAACTAGGAGGTGGTCTGGTGCACTGTAGGACCTAAAGTAGGATTCTAGTTTCTTGCTTCCAGTTCTCTGACAGGTTCTTTGAGCTCTTCTCCCTTTTACCTTTCTTGCTCCCTCCCCTCTGATTTCCACAACCCAATCCCATCCCTCATCAACCCATGTTGACAGGCATGTTAATACTCCAAACAATTTTTATCAGCAGCTGTTATTCATAGAAATCAAATCTCCAGTGCTTTCCTACTGAAAATTTAATTGATATAGACAACATAGTCTTAAAGACACAGCTACACAGGTTTTCCACATCCATCTATTGAACCATTAAGCGATACAAAACACTGAATTAAGACATTTTGCCCCCCAAAAAAAGGGAAAACACAGCTGTGACAACCCTTCTGACTTTGCACAGTGACTCTGTGATAAGTGACACACTCTCAGTAATTCACCTGAATTAACAAAACACAACCTTTACACAAAAAATACTAAACATTCAATTTCATCGTATCTTGAAAACAAAGGGCCAAAAACTAACCCCAGACACAAGGAAGAAAAGGTGATTTACCAAAGGGTCAGTAAGTACCTACAGCAGTACAATGATATATCAAATACTTATCTCAAATCTCTAAGTTCAAAAGCTCTCCCCTTTGTTACATGGGACATCAGGCAAAAATTTTACTGGAAGTTTGATAGGTTTAAACATTCCAGTCTAAATTCCCCTTTAAAATTTACCATTACTCTAAAAGACAAGCTTTTATGTAAGTAAATTATTGCTTACCTAGTTGGAAGATAAAGCCCTGTACTAAAGCTGCCAAATATCTGGACCTGAAAAAAAAACCCCACACCAGTGAAATATCTTGTAATTATGAACATTCATTTCACTTTCACAAGACTTAAGATTTTTCTGCACCTGTTAAGGATATAGCTCAGTAAAAACATTGTTGAACTAACTTTACTACATACTCTGTTAAGCCTGTACAAATACACTTTCTCTTATAGATGCAACTTTAGAGGAAATCGAATTTTTTTTAAACATGAAATGACCACCAATCCTGCTAGCAACAGAGCATTAACTTTTGAAACAAATCCTTTTCACTATTGATTTCCAGTTTGACAGAAGTATAAGCTGTTATAAATTTCCTTCTTTCCTACTGTCTTCTTTCCTCATAGGACAGCTTTATTGAAATTGGAAGAGTTTAAGGGAAGTATTTTTCCAAATTTTTTTGTTTAAAAACCAGCAAGTGCATCTAAACATATAATTCAGAGAAACATGAATACTCCAGCTTTTACCATAAGGATGACTATGAAATTGTGGTAGGTGTTTATGTGTAGAAAAGAAGGTATGCTGAAGAGACATTCACAGTCCACATCAAATACTTTTAGTATGTTTCCAGTCTGGAAAACTGAGATGTTCTTCCCTCTCTGTTACAGCAGAGCAAAATTGACGAGTTCACATCTTTGCAGTAATCTATGAAAAGGTTGGGCAACACTGGGCCATTTCAGTGTTTGTACCTGTTCCCACAAGCTAGAAAAAATGTTATTACTAAGGAAAGTTGCAGGTGAGGATGAAGTAGATGACCTTTACAGTATCTTTAGCTCAGTACTGTCGCCATAGCCCTTACTCTGTCATGGAAGGCTACGAAATCACATTCTTCTGAAATGTTTTGCTGCTTGTTAATGACAATGCTACTATCTGGTAATCAGAAAGGTGATGCTAGAGATAAAGCATCTTTCTGGATATTTTTTGTTTGGAAACTTACTCTTTGGGTAATAAAGGGTTTAAAAAACAACTTTGGTTGAAAGTTATCTCAGGAGTCAAGTCCAATTTTCCCACCGAAGTAATTCCCAGAATGCCAAATTTGTGAAAAGCCAAAAAAAATCTGGGATTTTTAACTGTTCTCTTGTAAAATATTTGTATTTACAAATATCCAGAGTCACGAGTCCTTGCAGAAATGAATACATAGGTACTCAGTCTAACTTTAATATTCAAAATAAAGTCATGGAGAGACAACCAACTTCATAAGCTTTTACTTTAAGATATGCACTTCCTGAACTGGACAGTTCTTCACATCCCCAGTTCTCAAAATGAAAAGAATTATCAATAGCCTTCTTTAACCTGAAATCTAGGTTTTAAATTTCCTCCACCTTTTAAAATAAACTGCCAAGTGCTGCAAGAGCTGGAATATTAAGTCAATTGCCTTAAGACTGAAGTCTTGTCTGTTCATTTCTAAAACACAGAAAGATAATAGCAAGGTTAAGTGAACCAAGGTCTATAATTTACTAGAGAAGCAAATGAACACTTGAGTTACACTCACATCAGCTGTAGGCCAAAGATCTTTGATGACCGTTTCTATTCTTTTCACCACTTCTCTTCTCATAGCTGCTTCTTCAGGACGAGGGGACATGAAGTCATAGAAGTCAATTATTTCTTCATGTAGTCTAAAGGAGAAAGTAGCATCAGTTATAATGACTTTTTAACTATTACAATAAATTTCAACAAAAAGAGACAATAGGCTTTATTTAATATCACCATTTAACCAAAACCAGCAGTACTTTCAAGAAAGGTGGAAAGGTGAATGCCACAACAATAAGGCTTTCAGATGGGAAACTGGAGGGCTTGGGGCAGATATATTCATACTTGATTTTCATGGCAGCACCTCACAGTAATCTCAACAATACCTACACATCAACCCTCAACACATTACCAGAATGCTAAAGATGTCAAAAGACACAGGATGCAGACACTAGTAGATATTCACTAACCTTCTTACTGGCTCAACAGTGAAGGTCAAATTCAATTCCTGATTCCCAAAGATTATTTTCCTTAAAAAACAAAGCATAGCCTTAAAAACTATGCAATGATCCAAATACGAAACAGCAAAAGAACAATTAAAATCTTCAAGTAGGTTTATTCTTCCAGGGTTTCTTTCTTCTGTGTATGTGGAAGTTTACACAGGCTTGGAAACACACCACTAATACTAATGAGTTTGTGTAGGGGATAAAAGGGACATTTGAGTATTCCTTGATGTGAAAATGTCCACTTTGACAAACAGGGATTCCTATGACCACCCAAAGCCCTTTATTAGCCATTCATTCATACGGGAAGTGACCTTCCACCTGAACTACTCAAGGTGAGAATGTGTTAAATATTCTCAAGTGTAAAGTACATTAATACCAGTGCTACATGAGGAGTTCTGACACTGGATCTTTATACACCTGTTAAGTCCTTTTGTTTCCCATCTCCCAATACTATAGAACATTCACTGCCAAATTTGAAAGATCAATTTGAGTTGTAAGGTGAATGTCGTGTTTGCTTTCAATGGAAAAGCATCAAGCCAAGCCAAACAAAAAAAATTCAATCTCTTAAACAGGACAGTAATAACTACTGCTGTGATATTTTACAAAACCATTTTTTTATGTTGACATGTTTCTAAGATTTCTCTCTAATTCAAGAAACATATCAATTCAACATTGTAGTGAAATCCAAATACTGTCCTAAAAAAAAAAAAACATGTTCAAGCCTTAGTTAACATACTTAGGCTTTCAAAAGGAAAATTTTGTACTTCTCTAGTAGAACTTTTACCTCTTCCCCTGAGGCTTTTGCAACTCATTTTACTAGAAAATTCCCCCTCTAATAGAGAGCCTCCAACAGACCATATGACCAATTTTTCAGTGTCAGGATTCCGTTCCATACACAAAGAAATTCTAGCAGCAAAGCACTAAGATACTTCTAAAAAGCATACATATTTACAGTTACTGTTTGACCTTTCCCTTACCTTAAACTGGGCCTGGATCCATAACTGAACATTTAACTACACAGCCAACTTACCAACTAAACTTTTCAATTTGTTGATGAATCTACTTGATTTCAAAACTTCAAAGCAAGACAGAAGGTACAAATTAACATGCTCCTATTTTACTTTGTTTCTAGAAAGCATGCTTTTTTTTTTCACCCCCCTTTCCAAGATGACAAGACCAATGAAGAACATACTTGAATATACCTAACAGCAGTGGGGCCAAACTAAAGACTTCACATGGTCCTGCTTATAAAAAATCAGCAGTAGGCAGATACTGGGTGAAAGCAAGAAAGGACAAACAAGTTATCCAGTTCCCCTGCAACAATCCTTCCAAGCCTCCAGTAATTTTGTGTATTAGCTCAAAGGACTTTTCTTCCACTGATTTTTCCAGGTCTTTTTAGCCCATTTATGCTTTTGTCATTCATGGCATTCTATGGGAATTTAAGTATGCATCAGAATAAAGAAGTGCTTTATTTTAAAGTGCTGCCTGTTAATTATTTTATCCGATGCTCTTTCTTGGGAGAAGAAAGTTATTACTAGCAGTTCATCTCCAAACATAACACTTCTCAGGCTCTCAATTCATATCTATTTGTCTCTATCCACCAGCTCTTTTTCAAGTTAGCAATCCTCATCTGTTTTTCTCTTTCCTTACACAGGAGCAGGTCCAAAGTTTGATCACTGCTAACGTTCTTCAGCCTGTTTTCAGTTGCACCATGTTTTCTGACAGGTGGCCACAAATGCACAGAGTCAATACATAATTACACCATTCATCCACAACACACACCTGTTTTCATTTTATTGTCCATGTCTTTGCAAAGATTGCTGCTAAGTGCTATCTGAGGATATCTGAGCATACAGCTGCTTTTTGAAAGAAACCATTATGAAGGAGCTTCAAGGTGTTTTCTGAACAATAACCACCAACACAAAGCCCACCCACTGGGTATATTCAGCCTGAATTATTCTTCTTCAGATTCATGATTCCATATTTACTAGAATTTAATTTTATCATCAACTTTATAACCTAATGAACAATGCACTCCCACTGCGACTGTCTGCAGCCAGCTCTAGCTTTCTATTATCCTTTCGATCATCTTCTCATTCATTTCTTCCCTCCAGGTATTTATGAATATATCAAGCAGCAGAGTCTTGAGTAATTCCACTGGTAACCTTCCCTTATTAAAGTAAATAGTTTATCCCTTCTTTTGGTTACTTCAAAGCAGTTAACCCATAAGCCCAGCACACCTGTGACTGTTCAGTTTTTATCAAGTCTTCAAAAAAGAATCTCAGAAACATTCTTCTGAAAAAAATCCAACAGTTCCGTGTTATCAGACTGACTATATGAATAAGGAAATGAGACCTATGAGACACAACTACTTTTATCAAAGCATGCACTAGCCCCTTTCTGTTTACTCACACAAATAAGTTCTGTTTTGTTATGGTATCAACCCCATCCAACCACTCCAGGAGATCCAAACATTCCTGAAAAAAAAGTGTTTACAGTAGCCATCCCATATTAGGGAAGGAGGAGAATAAAAGGGGTCTCAGTTCCACTGCGCACTGCAGCCTCTATCACACACAGCATAGTCTTTCAAAAGCAGCCCCTAGGGTGTCACCAAGGTCAGAAAAACAGCAAGCACACAAGCACTCCCTCACCTCAATGCCCCACTGAGTTTCTGTTCAGATGATTAACACTGTCACAATTCTTAATCATATCAGGAAAGACTCAAGAGAATACCACCCATCACTAGTCTACATTTCCTTCCCTACATTTTCCTAGTCTACTCTTTAAGAAGTCTGCAACGTTTTCTTGCACTGGCAAGGCAGCACTTCATTTAATGCTTCAGTTTGCACAGGACAACAGCACAAGAGCTAGATAATCAAAACTCATTTAAAGTTCAAACCATACACCATGGTTTCCTGGTTAAGTTCCTCTGGAATTCTTCAGCATATACCACCAGACATGGCTGTACAATAGTATCATTCTGCTGATGGATTTAAACACTCCTTACTGAAATTTAAAATGACAGTTGCCTGGAGTCAAAGAAAGTTCTGGTGAGAGGTCTCTTAAGCCCTTCTCTGACAAAAAGCAATGCAATTAGTTTGCTTCATTTTCACTACACAATCTGACTTCTCCTGGGTGTCCTTTCACGTCTCTTTCTATACGCCATAGTGACTCTGGCAAGTTTCTTGCTTTTGATGTGCAAGGTTTTTAGGTTTTAATTCACTTAGCAAACCAGTTCTCAAACCCACTGTCTTAACAAACTTCTATTTTGTTTGCTCTTTCCAGTTTTCCTTAATTCAACAGCTTCTACTTCTCAGATAACACCATCTTCCTGGCCCATGTCCTTCTGGATAAGAGCCAGATATCCTCACAGTCAGCATATGACAACATAAACAACTTAATACAGCATTTTCAACCATTTTACCCTTTTGGCTTCCAACTGAAGAAGCTTCTCAAGACTGAGATGCTTTTTTAAAACTTAATATTACTGTAGCTTACACTTTTCTAAACGTCTTTGCTGAGACAAGGTTACTGGAACAGTCACAAAAAAGCAGCTCTGATATACATAAAACAAGATGCTGTATGCTGCTCAGGACTAATCTCAGACTAATCTCTTCTCTACTAGCTGAAGGAATAATTTGGTGTCTGAAAAAACAGACCACAACAGGATATTCACTCAGCCAATAAAGGGATAGTTTTCAGTTAAGTATTTTGCCCATTTAGCCTCTATGATCTTCAGAAGCACTAGTTACCTCTTAAGTCAGGACTGCGACAGTATCTTCGTCATTAGGAACCGAATTTCAATTTGCAGCACGTGATGTACATGCAGATGTACATGCATAACATCTTAACTATTTTTTTTTTAAACACAACTTCCTTCAACATATAGCACAAGTCAATTTTCTCAATCTCCTTCTGACATCTCGAAGAATTTGGGCTCCAGCAGCACCCCAGCACCTAGCTATCTTCTGTCACATTTTAAGATGCCCATTATACTACTTTCCTAGCAAAGACAGGCATTTGAATTTACTTTTTCACAAGGCAGTTTCACTATATTTACAGAAACGTTGGGAACAAAACTTTTTGGTGAGATCTAACTGTACTTTTTATGCAAGGCGGAAAAGATTAGAATGCAGGGAAGCAGAAAAGAGGCTACCTGTACTTGCTACACTATTCAGCTTGCTAATTTTAACAGCCTGGAAGAACCTACCATTCACTAATGCTATTACTGCTAAGCACAGTAAACATCTGCTGCTTACAGGCTGAACCATGCAACAGAATTGACACCTTTTGTTTACCAAAAAATTGTCCCTTTTACCATTTTAGGAAAGGCAGACACACTTCTAGCCTTCAGGTTAAAATAATATTCAGGAGACATTCTCAGACTTTTCTAATGTTTCTCCTTAAAGGCAGGTTTCTAAGAAAGGAGATCATTTACTTCACTCATCATTTACTGTATCTACAACTATGTTTATATATAACATTGACTTGTTACCTCAGGGGCTAACTTCAATGCAATTAAATGAAATTCTCAAACACCATCAACAAACTAGAAGGTGAATGAAAAGCTACAGAGACTCTGTTCCCTCAAGTAAGCATCCTGTTTCTTTTCAACATCATGTCTACACTACTAAACACATTAGTTTATTCTTAAAGGAACAGATAGAAACATGACTGCATCATTTACATGGAACAACTGATTCTTTTTAAAAAAAAGCTCATTCTAGTAAGAGTAGTCTTCTAACTGAAAAGTCTAACACATCAGCCAAGAATCCTTATTAAAAGGAAAGAACAGATGCCACAGTCAAAGCATGCGGGTGAAACACAAGGGGTGAGCAGGAAGGTAAAGGAAGGTAAAGAAACGGAGAGGCATAGGCAGCATTTCAACAGAAGCTTTGTTGAAATAAAGGTTACAAATAACAGGACACATTCTTTTACTAATAACAGGATATGTTCTTTCAGTGAAATGTGAACTCTGAAACATGCCTGAGGACTTCGCTTTCTCAAGATTAAATGGTGAAGAGCCCAGCAGCCACCATACATATTTCAGAAATCTGTTGAACTATATATTCACCTACAACTACTGCAAAGCACAACTGCATTACTGTGGAAATGCAGGTGAAATCTCATGCTACAACAATCAAATGTGTTCAACAGTTGAAACCAACGTTGCAGTTTAAAACTCAGGACCACAGTTTAGTGAAGTAAAGGAGAATATATATATGATTGAAAGCAATAGTATACTCTGAGATACAGACTTTTTCCAAAATGATCTAAGATTAAGACATCTGCAAAAGTAGAAAAAAATAAACTGACCAAGGTGATGAACTTACAATTCTCTTCCCATCCCACTCACAACATCCACCAGGTGCCTTCACTTTTGTACACCAGTCCTCCTCACTATCAGTAACACTCACATAATAGTACTCTATGCCCTATGCACTATTGTAGGCTTACAGATGAGAGAAACTATGAAAACATAGTGCTATGTTCAGACTTTACTGCCGCACCAAATCAGTCTCCTATTACTACATAATTCAGACAGCAATTGTCTTTGTCACTGTAACTGTATGGAAGGCATAAAACTCAAAAGACTGGCAGAATAAAAAAAAAAATCTCAACTATACAGAACTTATGAATCAGAGCTGTGAAATGTTTGACAGGTAGGTAACCTAAATAGTAAACTCAAATAAGAATCAAGCTTACTATGCAAGTTAGCTACTAAGGAGAGAATGGAAGAATAAAACTACTTTTTTTAACTCATCCACAGACCAAAGAGGATAGTTTATAAAATATATTGTACCTTTTCCACAAAAGATTGTGTTGTTCATATTTCCTCTCTAAGCCTTCTCTTTGCCCCACACTTTTGCACATCAGAGTCAGTCCTAATTTTAGATTGAGTTTCTTGCTAATTAAATTTTACCTCAGGAGCACTTGACAGTTCACACGCTCAAGAAACTAAGCTTGTTGGATTGATTTATACTGCAAATTTCCAGACTTAAGTAACAGAACTTGTTTGCATTTTGGAAGAGAAAAAGAATCTGAAACTAATTTATTTTTGCAAAGTATGTCAACTCAACCAATTACCTTATTAATGGCTGGATGTACTTTGAAAAAGCTGCACTATAAAAACCTAGAAAAGAAACCAATATATATCTCCAAGTTAATACATGGCAAAATAGATCCACTATGTGAGCTTCTGAACAGCTGTACATTACTTGTGACTTAGGCTGCTGGACTTCACCACAACACCAAGAAAACATCACATAATTCTTTTGTTGCATCAGTGAAGGAGCATACCATATGTTAAACCTTGGAACAGAATCAGCAAGCTCGCTATGCCAATAAATAAAACCGCTAAACACTGAAATTCCTGTCTTAATACTATTCTTTTCCAAATGCCCAAAGATAGCAAGTGATTAAAACCCCAGACAAGTCAGAAAGGTTGCAACAGCGAAAACACGTTCATGATGAGAGACTAATTATGCCCATGTAGATCAGGTATGCACTACAACACATTAGCCACTCAAACATTTAAGAGGAGAAGCAACTCTGGACATAATCTCAAGCAGCAGAGTCTAGTTCAAAATGCCTCCATCAAAGCACCACTAGCAGCAAACTCCGCACATTCAAAGTCAGTATCTCTGCAAGGCAACAAAAGCTAGAAAAGCATTTGCTGGATTTAAGTACTGCTGCAGTTCACTATATAAAAGAGGAAGCTTCTTAATTTAAGAATCTCAACCAAAAGAATAAAGTGTTTCTGAGACTATTAAAGATAGCACACTGGTTGTTTAGCAAAAGCTTGCATCACTAATCAGATTTTAGGGAAAAGAAGAGCTTCTACTACCTTGTCACAGGATTTCATCAGAAGATGTCTTCAGAAACCCTGAAGTCATGTACAAAGCACGAAAAGAGGATTGGAAGATTAAGAATATCAAAAAGGATTATGAGGAACAACTTAACAAGATGCAAACCTATGCTTGAGAAAGGATAAACTAGCTCAGGAGCCCAAAAATCTGCTTCTGTTAAGTGAATTAAGTGATCAGAACAGAGAAAGTTAAGTGATCACAATGCATGACAAGTAGAGAACAAGTATTTTTCTTTTTTTATCCCTCAGAGGTTTTCCTGATCCCTAACTATACAGGGAGAACTTGTCCCAAACAGACCTTTTAGTAGAAAATAATTCGCAGCAAAATCTGTTCCTGGTAATTTGTTATTCACCAAAAGCAGCACTCACTTGATACTGCATTTGTATCAGAAGAACATTAAGCAGCATTCTTTTTTTAATTTAAAAGCATTAGTTTTGACATTCATAATAGTCAAACTAGTCAAAAGTAGAATCAATGCAACACATGAATAGTTATGACTATATCAAGATGCCAACATAGCTTTTGAAAGTGGAGGTAGCGTCTTAAAGAAAACCATTAGGAATTATTTGCAAGAATCAGTCAACCACAAAGGAAATCCTGTTATCTACTTTGACTTCCAAACAGCATTTGATAATGGTTCCAAATGTCCTTATGAAAACTTACAAAGAAACTAAGCTGACATGGGATGAGAGCGAAGACCTTCATGAAGATAAAGAACTGTTGTAAAAAGAAAACAAGGAGGTGGAACTCTTAGTTTCCATGTTAAAGGAAGGTCACCAGTGAAGCCCCAAAGTGCCCTATGCTGGTCAACATCCTCCTAAATGATCTGGTCAAGGGGACAAATAGTAAAGCAGAGAAGTCTGAGTCTGCAAGGTTATCTAGAATAAGCCAGCTCAAGAACTGCAGATGGACATTAAAATACGGACTACACAATGAAGTAGCAGTTGAAATTTGAGATAGGATAAATATAAGCACAACAGAGCACAACATATAAGAAGATTCTATCTTTACAAAGATGATTGCATCTTTGGGGGTCTGCACCAGCTCTAAACACTGAGGCATCGAGATCTTGAAATAAGAATTCTTAACAGGTCTGTTCAATACTTTGTAGCCAAAATGAACAGGCAAAGCCCATGTTAGTAATCAGGAAACAAAGTAAAACATAGAACAAGATAGCCCAAGATGTACGAATACAGTGACACTATCACGCACAGGTCTGGTTCGTCCAAAGCCCAAAGACACAACAGAACTGTAAAGCATACAGAGGTGATAAACATCAAGAGGCTGGAAACTGCTTCAATAGAAGGAATGATTAAATAGACTAGAAAACAGACAACTGTCAGGTGATTCAACTTTTCCCTTTCCTCTTTCAAGTCAGCTGCAAAGAGCACTCATGGATTGCCTCATTAATGCACAGACCTGTGGCTGGCAGAAACTACAACCCTAGTGACAGCCTCAGGACAAAAAAAAACCACCTGGATCTTTACATAATGCGTAGCTTAACTGCGCAACACCTTGCCACGGGACACTGCTGATCCCAGAAGCTCATACCAGCTCAAGATGAGATGAGACAAATTCATACATAAAATCCACAACAAGCTTAACAACGCACTGCCTGTAGCCCAGGTAATCTGAGAACCATAGACCATTGAAATCTGAGCGATTATTCCAGGAAATATCACCACAGGCTCACGTTGATACAGTCTTCTCCCAACATTTGGCATTGACCTCTAATGGTCTCACCCAGTACAGCTGTTTATGTTCTTAGTGCCAATTATCTCTACTGCCAAAGCCTAACAACTGTGAAAAGCATCATGAAGCTGATGCCAGGATTAAACTGCTCCAAACATGTCCCATTTTCCTTTACACACAGATGTGAGCACCTGTCATGCAAAGCCTTCTCATGTTTTACTACCGTAGTTCAGCCTTTCTGACCTCTAGTAGTACGTTCTCTTGCAAGTCTACTGCTGCCAAAATATTCCTTTCATTCCATTACCAAAAGCATCAGTCTCTACTCTACACTAGGCATCCACTTTACAAGGAAACTTTGAGCTCTACCTACTCTAGTCAGCTTAGTCAACTGCAAAAAAGAAATGTTCTGTTCTTTTGACAATTCATCCAGCAGCTACCCTTGAACTCTGCTGCGTACCAACCTCTAGGCGCAAAAACAATCTGTTCAACCACATACTGATGCTCTCTCAAGTCTCTCTCCAGACATTTACTATGACTAACAGGCAACTACTCCCGCCCTCCTCCTTGCATACTACAGTATATACTGCCTAGTTCTGCCCTGATCCTAAAGCGAGATTAAACAAGAATTGAGCATACATTGCCAGCACTGCCTGCCTCTTACATTAAGACCTTCACTACAGGTATCCACCTAACATTGCAGATAACACACTAAAAATTTAACAGATGAAGCATAGCCCATTGTGTTGATTCTTTACTAGAAGGTATTAGAGCAAGAGAGCACTGTTAAGGACAGGGAGGAGTTAGAATACCACACTTGGGAAGCCCTTAAAGCCCTTACAAGTGCTGGACACCCCAGTGCAGACAGTAAAGGCTTCACAGAGTTTCCAAAGTTTGCATTTTTTTCAGCTCAGCCAAAGTACAAGAAAATAAAATTTGCAAAAGGGGCTGAAATGTGGCATCCCTACACGTTAATTTGCATTGCGCAGCTCTGACAGCAGCATAATAAGAAGCAAGGGTTCACAAACATGGAGCTAGAGCTATGGAAGGTCCTAAATGCAATGCATTTTTAATAGTGCATTGCACAAAACCCAGTAACTGAATTTATCTTGGTCAAAGTTCAGCAATACATCATAAAAGCAAAATACCCAATAAGACTGGAATTAGAAACACTTCAGCATACAGGTGAAGAAACAAACAAAACCTAATACAGACTTACTGTATATAGCAACACCACCACATCTGAGTCGCTACAGAAATGAATGTCCAGATACCACTTCTGGTACACAGTATCCTTCAGCTGCAAATTGAAGCAAGTCTTCTGGGGAAGCATCGTCATAAGCTTACCTTGCTTATGAGAACTCTCCCCAGGTATCTGCTGTGGTCACCAGACAATCCGGGCCTGAACCCTCCTTCAGCCTAACCAAATGGGGAGGTGTTTGTGCTCTGCAACAGAACTTTTGCGTCACTATCAAGAGTTGGTTAAAGACAATGGCATGGAGGGGGAAAAATGAATGCAGTAAATCAGATGTTATGCAATGGTAATTAGTCCAGGCAAAGCACCATTCCAAAGTATCATAACACTTCTGGTATCCACACCAATCCTCAACACGCCAGTTCTGTTGTTTCTGCACAGCACTGTAATGTACCAAGCAGACATGCAAGGTATTTCAGCACTAATCTCATTCAACATCTACAATTAATCTGAAAACTTCATTCAAAGTATTAAGCAGAACAGGCTCATATTGTTAAAAATGCCTTAATTCTTTACTTACTTAATTAACTTCATATTAAGAAGCAGAAGAATCAAATCAGCTACGATTTTATACTACTCATAAGCTGTTAGCTACATCTTAAGTGACCTATTAGCTGCGTACCCAAGCAATGCAAACCTAGCAGTAGAGTCCTTAGTGAAAACTTTAGAATAGCTTGATTACATATTTTGAAATGCACTTTTAAACTCTCTGGATGCCTAAATTAGTCAGATATATTTAAAACACCTTCTGTTTCTGTAAAGTCAGTATTACTTTGATGTACAAAGAAGGCAGACCCTAAGATGCTACATGCAGTTTAAAACCTCTCAAGAGGACACTTTACAGTACCAAAAAACCACATGTAGTTCTGAACATCAGTCACAACAGTTCGAGCTAATCTCGTAATATTAAAGGACACTTATCTGCATCACATCTGAAACCAATCATTTTGTCATCTCTACTGTGCTGTACTCCTAACCTAAACCCAGGCATTTAAAAATTTACACTGTCGCTAGATTAACCACTCTGTTGAAGAGCTGGAATAAATATGGCTTCATTCTCCTCACCTGCCAAAAATCTGGAAAAGTATGACACAGGTCAATCTAGGGCATCCTAAAGCTATGCTTTAGGATGAAATCTAATCAAGCATGGCTACTCACTCTTGCGTTTTATGAGAGAGTATTTCCTTTACAAGACAAAGATTGGCATGCTACTATCAGAAGGCGGTAAAAGCAATAGGTGTGAGTCCACTGGAAAAAAGGAATGCTGCACATAAAGCAGCAAAATGCAGCCTTTACAACATAAAGCATTCCTAAACAACACCACACCTACCATCACAAAGCCACTGAATATAATCCATCTGAAAAAAATGGCAATGACTTGCACTGCTACAGACCATCTCCAGCTCTGAATGAGAAAGTGGAGAGAATACAGTACTATTTCAAAGCATGAAGGCATTTCATCAAAAGTACTACTGCAGCCTGGGAGAGGGCAAACGGAGATTGCCCTTCTTAGTCTGTTACCAAAAAACACTACAGTAACACTGTGAGCTACTGCGTATCAGTTGTAAATTTCAGCATGTTGCAGAGAAACATTCTGCAGAGAACAATACTCATGGCAGAGTAAGCCATTACACATTCATGTGTAATATGAGCACAAGAGCATCAATGATCAAGTCCTTCTTCCTACAATGTATGTCCAAAGCAGACTGCAACTGCAGATCGTAAGGCTCACATTTTTTGACAGTTGCATACACCAGTTTGACACCACTGAAGATGCTCTTGTCAATCGACCATCACAGCTATGGAAGTGACGCTTCAGGACCGGGCTGACAATTCCAAGTAACACCAGGCAACAAATCAGGAACATAAAGGATCCAAAAGAAACTTCTGTAGGGATCTGTTCCCACCTCAGTCTTTTCAGTGCATTTTGATTTGAAGACCCAAATAATACACCAGCCTGGCTTCAGGAAAATGAAGTTAAACTCATGAGAAGTCAGGAATTACTGCAGAAGACAGACACCTAAAGCCACTCCATCAGTGACAATATTTTTGTTATTTCAACTCATAAAAAAATTTCTAACACCAAACAGAAAATTGTTTCAGAATACACACTCGTCCAAGCTTCAACTTGAGTAACAGAACTCAAAGTTTTAGGCAGAAACTGCTTCTCATATTTAAGTCTATGGTCTCAACTTCCATGCTCTCCTTCAGCACTAGTTCCCTGCTACTCTAAGGAAAGCTGTAACATTGGTACAGTTTTGTGAAGCTTAATGATTTGACAAATTTATCATGAGACAGTCTTAAACTATGGGATCACACACGCTGTTGTTACCGGTGTCCCACCCCTAGCATCAGGTCTTACCGTAATAATACAGATCCTTGACAGAAGATCAGGAAACACAGCTTCCACTTTCAAAGATATTTAGCCAAGAACTTGTCATTAACTCATCAGCAAAAGAATAACCTGTATTATGGAACTGAATAGTGCAACTGAAGCTTGGCTAAACAATTTCCTTGTGCGTGGATTCTCTATAAACTTATATTTGAAAAGCGGCATAACCTTTATTAAAGGAAAGCCAACAGAAAACAAAAGGGCAGAAGATGAAAGATAAGAATATGTGATTGGCATGGGTGGTGCTGTTGAACAACTGGAGGACAGAACCTGCACTGCCTGGATTCGATTCCTGGGTTTGCCGTAGACCTGCTGGGTGACCTCAGGCAACTCCCTCATCCGCCTGCCCTGAAGATCTACCTCAGTGACACTGACCCATCTTACACAGATAAATTAAAATAAGTCAGTGTTCTAATGCACCTCTCTGGAAATAAAAATAGACTGAATGTCTTTGTTTTAAGTTAATATTGGAATTTTAGACATATATCTTATTAGTACAGGACCCAAAGCTCCTAGCATATGACACCTCTTAAATGTCCAAATCTTAGCTTCCTGTAAGCAATTTTCATTTTCAGTGTCAGTTTGGAATTAAAAAGCAGCAGTCACAAATCTTGTCCTCCCCAGGGGAGGCTATGGTTTGCAAAAACTGAACTTCAAAAATATCTTTTAATACATCTGGATAACTTTAATGCACTCAACGCCTGACAGCACCACTCAAAAGAGAAAAGGAAGACACTGTCCTTAAGTTAAATCNTTTAAAAATATCTTTTAATACTTCTGGATAACTTTAATGCACTCAACGCCTGACAGTACCACTCAAAAGAGAAAAGGAAGACACTGTCCTTAAGTTAAATCTCTCACTTAAATTTCTCCAGCTCTGAAAGCATACGCTGTTATCTTTATCTACTTCCCTCTACAAATACACAGTGCCTTTACTCCATGGGCAACCAGGGGTCTTGGATTTTAGGAGGGCCAAAAAAATCTATTTTTGAAATGACATCAGAAATCTGCTATGGTCAATCAATGCAGCTAGTGCTTTTTCCATGAATAAAATAACCTTAACATTAGAAAGCAACATTTCCCCTTGACTGAGTGAAATTTGACAGCTGAAATACAGAAACCTCATGGAGCACCCCAGAAGTGCTTTGTTCAAGTTCAGCCCCTTCTACATGCTGATCACACCAAACTGAATACTCAGCCTCACTAACTATCCATTTATATGACAAAGTTATGGCCACAGAATAGTATAAGGTTCATAAAAGCGTTCTCTTTAGAAAGCCAGGATTTCAGTACAGATATTGGCTGGCTCAATCTATTCTAGAGATAAAACATTTTCCTCAAAAATTTTCTAAGACCACATTGACTTTCATGCTTATTCCAGCCAGAACTGGGCACTTCCCTTCCAACTGATGTTTTCCTCTAACACTACCCAAAGTAACCAGTCTGCCACAGCCTAAGCAGAGGCATCTAAAAAATTAGTGCAAGGGTCTTCTTCGAGCTCCTCTGAAATGAAACCTTCCGCTTCCCCCTTACAATGTGAATTGACCCCTAGGAGGTTGACAAGCATCCCCCACCCATCTCTGCTTTAACTTTTCTAGGTGCAGTTTGATAGGGGCCTGACATCTTCACCTATCAACCTACTACAAGGCAAGGCCTAACATCCTGTATCCCTGGGTTCCCAGGCACGGTCTGCATCGCTGCTTCGGCCAGGAGCCACCCAGCCGGCACAGACCAAGGTGATTTACGAAAGAACACGGTTTTGTGCCCCGCCATCCCCTGTGTCACCACCCTCGCTGCCGCAGCCGGCTCCAGAGCCGTTCGTTCGTGTGACCCCAAACCCAACCCGCCCTCCCCTGCCCGGAGGGGCCGCAGGAGAGGCTGCCGAGGTTCCCCTTTCCTCTCGGGCTGCAGCAGCCCCAGGGGCCCCGGCTGCTCACCCCTGCACGCCCGGGCTGTATTTCCTGGTCTTCCAGGGTGTGCCGGGGCTCTGCAGTGCTGGCTGAGGCGGCTGCCGCTGCTGGTGGGGGGAGGTGTTGACGGCGACGCCACGGCTGCCGGAGAGCAGGTAATTCATCCCATAGGTGCTGGCTTTATTCTCTCGTTTCCTACGGCCCGGGTGGTACTGGTGCTGCTGGGGAGAGGCCGGCGGCGGCGGGTGGGGGCTGCGCGCCAGGTGCGGGGGCTGGTGGTGCCCGTTCACACCGTTCACTTTGTTCTCGTGGAAGTTAAAAAACTCCCCGGGTCCGGCCCCGCTGCCCAACAGCCCGGGAGGAGCCACCGCCGCCGCCCGGGGGCCGCAGGAGGAAGAGGAGGAGCCGCCGCCTCCGCCGCCGCTGCACGATCCCGAGGAGGAGAAGCCGGGGCTCTCGGTGCCGGACTCCACCGACGAGCAGGAGGACGAGGAAGACACGGAAGGCGACTTCTGCAGCCGCCGCCCTCCCTCGCCGCCGCCGTTCAGCGCCGCAGGGCCGGCGGTGGCAGCGGGAACCAGTCCGGTCAGCAGGGCCGGAGGGGAAGGCGAAGGCGAAGGCGGCGAGGAAGAGGAGCAGCAGGCGCCGCCGCCGGGCGCCCCGAGCCGCACGCAGCTGTGGCCGCGGGGCGGGGAGGAGGCGGCGGCGGAGTCCAGCGCCGGGGAGTTAAGGCAGAGGTAGTGCGGGAAGCTGGCGCCGCCCCGGCCCCCCACGCCCTGCGAGGTCTCCCAGATCTGCATCCACAGCGCATTCGCGGGGCCTTTCTGCTCGGGCTGGATCCAGGCCACGCGGGGATCCATCCACGCCCGCCCGCCCGCCTCCGACCCTCACGGCCCGGCCAGAGCGCCGCGCCGCCGCCCGCTCACCGCCCGCCGCGCAACCCCTCGCCTCAGCGCGCCGGGCCCGGCAGCGGCGCTAGACGCGGGCCGGGAGCAGCGGCATGTGTCGCGGGGAAGAGGGAGGGAGGGAGGGCGGGCGGCCGCAGGCGGGGGAGGGGGGGGAAGGTGGAGGGCAGGGCAGAGCCGAGCCGGGCGAGGCGAGCGTGGCTCGGGAGGAGCGGAGGCGGCGCAAAAACTGTACCCGGCCCGGCGCTGCCCGGAGCGCTCCCCTCCGCCGTTCCAATGTGGCGTCCCCCTCGCCAGGGCCAGAACCGGCACTGCGCATGCCCCGCAGATTTTAAACCTTCACCGGAGACGGCCGCCCTGGCAACCGCACATGCGCGCTGGCCGCCCCGGGGGGGGCGGGGCCAGGCCTGCCGGCCCCGGCGGGAAGGGGAGGGAGGGAGGGAGAAGGACGTTGGGAAGGCTTCCCCGCGCTCCGGCGCGCTCGCCCTTGCGCGCATGCGCGGGCGGGGGGGGCGGTCGGAAGAGTTCGGAAAAGTTCGGAAACCCTCGGGTGGGAGGAGGGGGTTCGGCGTCCGCCGCGCCTGCGCAGAGCGCTCCGCTGCAACCCCCGGTGGCAGTGGCGGTGGCGGTTGGAGGGGCGGCGTTGGGCCCGGGCGCCGCCGGGCAGGGAGGAGGGGAGGCAGCGGTGCCGGCGGGCGCTGCGAGCTGGGCCCCGGCTGGCGGGAGCCTGTTCCGGGCCGCGGCCGTGAGCGGCTGTAGCAGCCGCGGCCCAGCGGCGGTTTGCCCGCAAGCACCGCGTCGTCTCCCTCCGCGCTGGGGCTCGTCCCCTGTGGAGAGGCGCAGCCCTTTTCCCGCAGAAATGAAAGGGTGAATTTTGAGGAGTAGTTGCGGTGGGCAGCGGGTAGAGGCCAGAGCTGCTTCGAGAGGGGCTGCAGGGCCGGCAGCGCGGGGGCTGAGCGAGGCCGTGGCGGCCCCCCGGAGGAGCGGGGAGGCCCGTGGGCGGCGGGACCGTGCGTGAAGTACTGCGTTCCCACTGGATGCTTAGGGGTTTCTATGGGGCATGAATCTCAGGGGGTCAGTGCCTGTTCCAGGGGGTATCTCTGATGGATGGGTTTTGCGTGCAGTGATCGCCAGGTAAAATGCATATGGCTGTTGGAGTGGGATCAAATGCAGATACACTGTGTTTCTTCTGTGCTCTAAGGATAGGCTTTTAACAGCCAGTCTTCCAGAATGATGTTCATGACTGTTCTCTTTCTAATCCAGTGATTTGGCCTTGAGCAGCTTCAGCATGCATATGGATCAAGTGTCATCTCCCCGGGGTACACCCAGAGTGCCCAGTGGTCCAGGAATCACCAGTCAGTTTGATACAGCCCTTACCTGACTGCAGAACAGCAGAGAGAAGGGTTGTACATGCATATTGACAAATACCATCAGTGAATCCCAGTTACAACAGCCCTCCAATGCAGTCATGCGGTACGTCTTAGATGAACTAACAACTTACAGCCACAGAAGAGGACAAAACGAGAGGTCCCATTCTCCTTAGTCCTGCTGCTCCGTTTCCCTGGTCCCTTGCACAAGCCCTGATATCGATCAGTGAGCCAATTTCACTTGTTAATTCAGCAGAAAATTGCACTAGGAGAAAGGGAATAGTTTTCAGCAGTTCATTTTGAATGAGCGTACTTTGTGATCGGAGCTGGGAGGATGTCATTTGTTACCAGAGGACAGTTGCATTTGATGCAGCTGTATTTTCTATACCCTTAGACTTCAGAGCAAGAGAAACTGATTTGAGGGTGACAGCCTAATATTTATTGTTGGAAGTAATTTAGAATGAGCAAGTCATTCATTTGTTTTTGTTAAGAAACAGATTTGTTTTCAGGAATAACAGCCAAACTACATATAAAAGTACACAATAAACTAACCAAAACCAAACCACATAAAAGAGCCATTAAGCTTGTCTCGTATAAAAGCATGTTCAACAGAATTTCCTTTTGATGAAACCAAAGCGCCCTTCTAACTTGCGTGGTCAACCAGGTATACAGATCTTCAGCACAGATTTCAGCCTCTTGAATTACTCATAGCAGTTCTTGGTTTTACAGTTCGTCGTCCCGAAGGATTTTGGATATTTTTATTTTGCTTTGGTTTTAATTGAATTTGAATGGAGACAAATAAACAGCTCCCTCAACTCTGTTCTTATATAAGTGCCATAAGAAGTAAACCACAGAATTATAATATCTCTTTCTTCTTTTAGCTCTGAATAGTTTTCATTCTTGCCTCTATGATGGCACAAGTTCAGCAAGGAGGGGTGAGGACCAGCAGTATTTCTGGAAGCCTAGCTGGTGTGGTATGCTGATGGCTAGAATGGTTACTTTGTAGATGCACTTTGAAGTACTGAGAAGGCTGTGTGGCCCAGATCTCGACCTTTTTAGTTGCATGTTCTGACTTTTCACACAACAGATGAAGTTCACATCTTCGAGCTGCTGAGTTAAAGTACTGATCAATGTTTTGAAAATAAACTAAGAAAGAAAAAAAAGACAAAAGGACTGATCTTATGGAGGCAATTCCAAGCTCTGCGGTTTTGTGACCTGTTTTCTTTATTTCCTTCTGTCGTGGTTTAACCCCAGCTGGCAACTAGCACCATGCAGCCACTCGCTTACCCACCCTTTTTTCCCCCCAGAAGGGTGGGGGAAGAGGAAAAAAAAAAAAGAGGGGAAAGGGAGGAAAGAAACCTCATGGGCTGAGATAAAGACAGTTTAATAGAAACAATAACAGCAATAATACCAATAATGACACAGGTCACTCTCACCACCAGGTGAATTGGCACCACCCAGAGCAGTGATCACAGACTCCCACCGCTCAATCAATCCCCGTTTAAATACTGAGCATGACGTCTATGGTATGGAATATGGCATTGGCCATTCCATCCTTCTGTCTATGCTTCTATGGGAAACTGAAAAAATACCTTGAATATTATAAACATCACTTAGCAACAACTAAAACCAATAGGTATTATTGACATTCCTTTCACAGCAATCACTAGAAAGAAACTTAACTCTTTCCCAGCTGAAACCAGGACACCTTCCCTGCCCTGCTGCCATCTTTTAAAAGTCAGTGCTTTCAAGAGGGTCAGATTTCCCACTTTGCTAAAATTATCTCCATCTTAATTTTGAGGTCTAGTTGGTAGAGACCACTGCCCTGTAAGAGGTAATAACTCAAAAGCAGCTTTTGATTGAGGGGAGACAACAGCACTCCTGAGACTTTCACCAATCCCAACTCTGTCTTGGAAGAGGCCAGGGTGTTTCCTGAAGTAGCTACAGTGTTCTTAGAAGGGGTTGCCTCTCGCTGACTTAAACTGTATTTCTGTAGACAGGATTTCTGAAGCTAAAATGGTGCTTTGTCACTTGCTTCTGTGGGGTCAAGGCAGCAAATACCATGTGAGTGCAATAGTGGGCATGGGATGGAAGATTTGGACACAACCTACTCAGGGATCCTCATTTTAAGAACACGGAGAAGAAGGAAGTCTCCTCTGAGAAATCTATAAGCAATGGTTTGTTAACACACCAGTTCACTCATGTATCCCATGACGATTCTTCGAAGCTTGCAGCAAGTCACTGAAATAGCTGTGCAGAAAAGGAAACATTACATGTTCCCTTCGTAAGGGTGTATAATATGAAGAAGTAACACCCAATGGCCTGTTGTGGTGCAAGGACAAGAAAATTTACCATCTTCTAACATCAGCTCTTACTCTTCTATGTTTCTAGCATCTCCACTGAGAAATCTAAATAAAGCATGTTTCTGATCTTGTCTCCTTAAAGTGAGAATTTCCTTTGCAAGGACTGATTTTTTAAAAAGACTGGTTGATTTTAATTCCGTTATCCTTTACTGAATGAAACTACTTACTGAAGGCACAACTTTCAGAAAGTTTGAAAGTTAAATATAGTTTTGATTGTTAGAAAAATTTTCTTTATTTTCAAAAGAGTTTTCTTCCCACTGGTGAGCTGGTGAGGACCCAGATATTGAGAAGATTCTAATCTCACGAGACACAATGCCTTGCTTGCCGTGGTGAAGCTCAAATGCTTGATTCAGATTATTAATGTCATATTAAAATGCCTCATACTACCACTGCCTGTCTTATGCCAGTAACACAATGTCCTTATATCTGCTCTTTTTTGTGACTTCAGTTTCTTCAAGGTAGTATTTAACTTCGAAGTTACAGAACTAATGACTAAAAATGTAGTCTCATTACTTCTGAGGTCATTTAATTAATCAGTTTTAAAGTGTTTTAATCTGGCTGCTTGTCCCAGAAAACACAACCACAGCTCCCTCTTGGATGAAGATTATATTTCAGTTTCAGCTTCAGCCAAATACATTTTTCATTTGGCAACAGTGGCAGTGCTGAAGTCTTTGGTAACCTTGTAGTTGATGACTTTGATGTCCTGATGACTAGAGTTCCAAATCTGTGAATAGTTCATATCTTTTGGTAAATAATGGCAATTGAGTTGAATACCTAAGTGGGATATATACAGGGCACTGTTGCCCAATGCTTGCTATTAATCTACATTTTTTAACAAACCCTCTGAACTCAGTAACACAGGGAAAGGCAGATAGCGTCTCATGCCTTTAATATTGCTCAGTTTACACCCCTGGAAATGATGAGATGCAAATACAGCATACCCGGGTGATGCAACCTTAGTTCTGTTCTCTGAAGCTGGGAATTGCCACGGGTGTGATTCCACAGGGGCGACGCAGTGGCTGAGAGGCGACCAACAGGTTCTCCAACAGTTCACACTCTTCAGGACATCTCCAGGATTTTGTCCTGTATGAACTTCATTTTGGTCACCCACAATCTTGCTGCAAGCCTCTGACGCGTCACCTCCTTCACACTCACCAGCTCTGACCTCCTTCTTCATAGCCTTTGTGGCACATAGGGTGGATGGAGAAGGCACAGAGAGTAGAGTTCAGCAGTATTTCTGATCAGTCATGTATCTGCTGAAGGCAGATAAAAAACACCATCTCGAGCTGGATGGGGGCATGAGAGAAAGGCTGTCCCGTCAAAGAGATGCATCTCTAACAGGGGACCTTCAGAGTGTGGTAGTCACCAGGAGAGTGTTGGGGAGGAGGTAAAGGGGTGACAGTTTCCTTAGCTGCACTTTTGTCACTTTTTTTTTTCCCAGTGAATACATTCCGGGACAGGAGAGCGGAGACAGTTTTCCCCTCTCAAATGGAGCTGATCACGATGGGGAGACGAATGGAAAGGCAAAACAGGAGTTCCTGATTCTTACAAGGCGTGATTTAGGTCATGTTTGTAGTCTGTCCTCTGGAAACATGGGCTTTTACCTTCTTCAAAATGTCTTCACTCTCCCGTTAAGGAAGGTCTGGCACAAGTTACCCTGAACAGGCCAAAATCATGTTATCTTTTCCTCCTTAAATCTTCTGCTTTGCTCAGTTCTTCCTCTCTCCGTAGCTTTACGTCCTGTTCTGATGAACGCTGAGCATCAGCCAAATTTAGGGCGTTGAGGCGTATTCAGAGCCAATTCAGTGCAGAGGCTGAAACAGCTGTCAACCACCAGCCATCTCCTCTTCCCACTCTGTCTTCCCCTACTCTTACAAGAGTTGCCAGCCCCGTGTCAGAGAAGCTGAACGGATGATAAATCAACGGCTGAACAGCTGCAGCTTCCAGCCAGGCATGTTCATACACATGAAAATCCTTTTCTAGCTGCCCACACAAAATAGCTGGGTGGTAATGGAGAAGGCGTGGGAGGTGGTTCACAAGCCATTCTATTACGCTTGCAGTCAGGGTGGCAGCTTGGGGGAGAGAGGTGGCATGGAGAGCCAAGTGTCATTCTTGCCTCCCACTGCTGGATGTGTGTCAACGCTTCTTGCGGGAACTCTGTCTTGGAGACCTTTCGTCACTGTGTACGTTGTATAGATGTGCAGTACTACAACAGGAGCAAGATAAACGTGTCACCTTGATATACCCACAGTCTATTTCCATTGATACATTTGGGGCTTTGATAGGGATTGCTTTCAAAATGCTGCTTTATGATGGATATTTATCTTGGTTTATTACACAGCAATTAAATATTTAACACAGCATTTTTATACAGTTTTCCATGACATAAAACAAATAATTATTTGATTGTTCTGTTTCAAGGATGGTCTATGCAAATTTTTAAATTGTTCTTGTGTTCTATTTTGTTTCCCTTCCTCATCTAGAAAAAGTTTGGAAGGATACAGTTTTTGAAAGGTTTGTTTTTTAACTCAGAGATTAGGAATTTCTGCCTTTAAGACTTGTCAGTTTTCTTAAGAGAGAATATGCTGCCAGCACTAACACCTAATTGAAGAGAATTAAATCTTACAGACTTTCTTTCTTCAAAGGCTTGTTTAGACATGGAAATTAAATTGTGATAACAAGCACAGAGAGGGTTTTAAGAATAATTTTAGGCATAGAAAATAATCTGTGAGTGAGATCATAACCAAGTGAGGTTTATGCTAAATATCTATAAAGCTCTTGGAAGTATTTTTCTAAGTGGGATCTGAAGAGTTGTGTGAAATCAGGTGCTCTGTCTTCCTGTCCTGGTTAATGCAGAACCCTGCAGAGAGTTGCTTTTGTAAGAAGGATCACTTGCCTTTGAATGACAGGTTGAGAGAACACATTAAGGAGACTCTTATGAATGTTCATGGGAATGAACTGGTCAGGATTCCTCCCTCACTCATGTTTGCAATCTAGAAGGTCCCAGGATCATCTTTAAGTTGTCATTCTCCAGGCTATTGTGTAGAGGACAGCTAAGGGTATACAGAACCTGCTGTGCGAGTCCTGGCAAGGGGAGGAGATCCGGGATCACGGTGTGGTTGTACATGCTCTAAAATGGAAGGAAAAAGTAGGTCTGACTAGACCTTCTGCTAGGAAAATAACCTGTAACTAATGCATTATTCCTTCTATGAACAATATTACAATAAAAATGCTTTCCTTCAGATCTGTTGAATGTAGGCTTTCTGCTGAGGAGAGCAAGATACTATTAAAAAAACAGGATAAAAAAGTGCTAGGACGTGCAAGGCAAGCTGTGAGAGAGCTGATGTACAATTTGCTTAGTGAGGATGTGCCCTGGATCCCTCATCTGCCATGCTAACATGGCATCAGATAGGGCAGCAGCTGCTTCAGTACTAAACCTGGAAGAATCATTTATGCATAGCAGAATGGCTGTGGACAGAATTAAAGAAAAGTTACATCAGGTGTCAGCAAAGACTCTCATGGTGAAAAATGTAGCTCACTTTTATTAGTTTCCAAGCTAGATCAAAGCCATATTTGATCTTGTACAGGTTTCTAGAAGCTAATTTATCTTGCATGGTCAGCTGCCTAATATTTTTCATTGGTTCATCCTGCCCACTGGTCCTCATCTATAGGCAGCACATGCACGTACCTATGCGCATTCGCTCTTTAAATAGAAACTGCACTCTGTTGCAATGCACCTCCCTCTCCTTAAGTATGTCTACGTCCTGCATCTCCACCTTCAAAGCCATTATTTTTAACTGTTCTTGGGCCACAACTAAATCACTTGGACATCTCAGGAAGAAGATTTCCAGAAGAGAAACAGCTTGATGCCGGTATAAAAGTGCTGACCTGAGCCATATTCACGTTGGCCCATGGATAAGTGAGCAGATGAGTACAGAAGATCAAAGGAGAGCAAGATTTTTTGGCAGGGTTTTTAGGTAACATTAATGTGCAGCAGCTGTAGGATAGATTAGATAGGGACTGATAGGAAAGGATAATACAGTTTAGCAGGTCCTTTAGAATGAGAATAGGTACAAGGATGGGAAAAATGTGAGTTAGTAAGAGAACATGGCTGAACATTTAATCTGATGTAGAGAAAGACCTGGACTAGGAATAAGGAGAACAAAGGAGGTGGAGTGGACAGATGCGGGTGTTGGTTGGGGGGCAGGAAAACTGGCAGAGTTGACTCATCCCTCAGCACACACATTTGCTCTTTGCTCTTTGAAGGAGCTAAAGTCAAGGTCAGGAACCAGCAGAACAGTATTCAGACACCTATCCCCCAGACTTTCTGTCAGCACTCCAACTTTCTTCCACCAAATCCTCCTGAGCTCAATAGTGGAACCATATAGCACTTTACAACTACCTCTGCCTCCCTTGAGACATGATAAACAGCCTCACCATCAGTTCTTTCCAGTGCATGGACAGACTGTGGACAGAGATCAGCTAGGGCTTCTCCAGGACTTTTTCAGTTTGTCAGTACCATTTCATCTTGGGACCTTATGCATATGCAGTGGAACAGATGTGCATTTGGGATCTTGAAGACTATAGATGAACAGGACATACTTGAATATCCCAAAGCCCCCTTGTGATGGCAGTACCTGTGTCTCCTGTCTGTGGGTATCTGGCAGTGAACATGATAGTTATCTGCAATGGCAGTCTCCACTCCACAGCCATGTGAACTGGGTTAAGGAGTCTGTTCAAGATATGAGTGTCCAGTCTCAGCAAGCACCAGCTCCACAGTAAGTCTATGCTTCTGAGCTCCTGGGCTGATGAGCACTCTATGGACATGTAGCTAACATTGAAGAAAAGGCATTAATTTACTGTGGTGAGAGCAGAAAAGGCATGAGGAAGGAGAAGTGAAATGTCAGCTTTGAAACAGATCAGGATTTCTGGTTGCCTGCAGGGACTGTGCTTAGGTTGAGGTAGGAGAATAGCTGTCGCCCCTCCAGGCAGGTCATGGGCTGGAGCAAGGAAGAGGCTGACACTCCTGCTGCCACATGCCAAGGTGAAGCAGCCATGTAACTTGATGAAGGGGCAGCTTCATTTCTTTCCCATGCCTCAAACCCACCATTGACTTAAAGCATCCAGAAGGCTGGAAACCTCTCCAGATTCCTTCAGTGAGGCCACAAGGAGGCCTCACAAGCTGGTGATCCTCTCTGCTGAGTGCTGATGTCCGGATAGTTCTCTGAAGATTCTTGCGCTTCCCAGTTGAGTGAGAAGTCTGACTGCCCTGCAGCCAGGAGCCCGCCTTTGAACAGCCTGGCCTCCAGTACTACAACTCTAACGAGAAGCTGTTTGTTTGCTTGTCATAGTTGCTGCTGGATGAAGCTTGCAATGGGGTACTCTTTTCTTGCAGAGTCTCTGGCAGACCTCATGGTGTGGTATTGACTGATGCCATGGAGCAGATAGATGGAGCACTCATTCTGCTCACAGAAACACAAAACTTGCTCAGCTGTCTGTTTCTTTTGGTGTGGTGGCAAGGATGCATGGATCTCCTTCTCACGGGAAACAAGTTAATTTGGACACAAGACAGATGTGTTCACGGCTTTAGGGCTGCCTAGTGGGAGAGCCTGTTTTCATCACCAGGCTGTAGCTGTTTTCTCATTCAGTGTTGCCTGGTGGTATCTGTGAAGTTTATGCCAGGTGGTGCGTCATGAAGTGGTGACAGACACAGTTCATGAGACCTGTTTTTGCTGGACAGAAACGATCTCTTGAGCATGTATTTAGAAGGTGACAGACATTAACACAATGTAAACCTCAAGCTTTTTGGGATTGTGCAAAATTCTCAGAACCTGGCTGAGCCATGTGGCTACCGGTGTGGAGAGTTAGGATCCATGCTGCAAACGAGTCTTGCATGGTGGGAGGAAACTGTAGAACAAAATGACTTGAATGATCAACTGTTGTGCAGTCTCTGCCTCTTATTTGCTCAGTTCATCTACCGTGAGTCAGGAGGAATTCAGTCAGACTGGCCATGCAGACAACTCCAAAGAAGCATAAAGCCATGCTGCTGCCCTTTCCAACTGCACACATATATCACTTACTGGTTGAAAAGTGCTTCTCTGAAAACTTTGTTGCCATTTCTTTTAAATGCTTCTGTTGATTCCTTCCCTTGTTGATGGTCTAGGCCATGCTGTCCAGAGGCGATCCTTTCTGACAGGAGTGTTCTCATGGGATGTTGTGTCAGGGACTCAGCCAATTCCTACATGATACAGTCATCCTCCTCTAGCTCCTCGTTTGTATAGGTTGACCAGTCCCTCTGCACCTCTAGTTCTCTCTTAATCTCTAATTCTCTCTTAATCGTTCTCTTCCTTAACTTACCTATGGGAAAAATACATGGTACCAGTCTATACCCCATACTACCCAGTGGGATGCTTCAGGAGCGCCGTTGCATAAATCTATGGCTGACTCTTGGCTGTGAAGTGCAGACCACTTCAGCATCTTCCCTTGGACTGTATCTATTAGGAGTGGAAAGCAAACACTACAAGGACCTGTCTACAACTGCTGTCCTGAGGATGTGGAAGCTGCCTCGTTCACCTTTTGCCCTGTATTTCTTCCTGCTGTTTTCTACTTTCTGCATCCTTGTGGCAAGGGAAATCCTTCCCCTGCCCTGAGTGTAATATGTTTCTTGTTGACAATAGGTTACAGTGCCTAATGCTCTACTTAGCCTGGCTGTAAGGATCCTATTGCTTGTTCCTGGCCTGTGAACGATCTGTCATTACTAGCAATGGTTCTGGCACAGGGCTGGGGGGCAGGGTGGAAGCGGTTTGACCTCGATCCTTTATGGGATAGACAGCTCTGCCTCATGTTTCTGCACAGCTGCTAAGAACCATTTCTTGACATTTGTATGGCATGATGTAATTCTTTGCTGGGCCTGATTCAAACTCTCTCATTCATTCTGAACTCTCTCATTTGGGCTACATGGAAGCCAGCAAGAATTATGGACAAAATGTTTTGGTCTCACAGAAACTACATCTGCAGTTACCCACAAGGAAGAAGAAATGGTCTGTGATGTTTCGGGGCAGATCCCATCAATCACCCAGGAAAGTTTCGAAAGGGATCTGCTAGAACGATATATTTACAGTATACATTACAAAAGATAAAACCTTCTCTAGATCAAGCAGAGCTCTGGCTGAGTGCCCAGCCTTGCTACCAAACAGCTGGCCTTGCTTTTGGAGCAGAAAGTAGAAAAAGGAAGTACGTTTCCCTGGAGGAATCTATACAGAGGTTAACAGAGGTAAGAGACCTTGTTCCCACAGACCAAAGTTGCCTGGAGACTTCACTAATATCCATTCCAAATGCTTGCTGGAGAGTCTTTAAGAAAACTGATTTACTTAAAATGAAAGCCCATTCAAAGGCTGCCATTCAAAATGCCCATGGAGGCATACGTCTCTAGGCTGAAAAATATGGTGTTACGGAAAACAATCTCTATAAAAAATAGGGCTGTGCTTTGTATTTTGTACTTTCTCCCTACATCTTATGCTACACTCATGTACTTTAGAACATATTTAATTTGCAAATCACTAATAAATGTAGGACCAAACTCTGCTTCTGGTAAGTACCAGCATTTCCCTTTCTGCTCCTCCTGTAAACAGTGCTTTGCCTAAAATTCACCAGCACAAACACCAACAATTCGATGTTAATGAGTCTTGATATTATTTTTTAAAAAGACACAATGAAGTAAAAAACAGCAAAGTAAAACTTCACTTCAGTAAGCAATCTTTTCTCCATGGTTATTTTCCAGTTAGTGGGGACTAATACTGTCATACTAATGAGAATAGTAATGACATAGTAATACAAAGTCATGTGAGTGACTTACAGAAGCTTGCTTTCCCGAGCTGGCCAGAGGCTCACTTGCTTTGCTTTCTGTTGATGCTTGGAAGGCCCCTCTGCTCAGCCTGTACATATATGGACCAGTCTGCATCATAGTTATTTTTACATATGAGTACTTCACTTCTGAGAAGTGGATAGAGAAGTTAAATTCCTTGTGTGAACATCAGACAGTAATTCTGTTTGTGCAAATGGTTATAGAGTAGATTTTGTATTTATGTCACCATTTCAAATCGCTAAGGGAAATATATTTTGTTAAAAGGAAATTAATTCAGGGCAAAAAATATGTTATAAAAGTTAGATCTCATTAATCATGAAACAGAAGGAGCACTAGAGATGACCAAGCACAATGAATGTTTTTCAAATATCTGGTATCCATTAACCCCTCCTGTAATCAGTTCATGAGATAGTCCATAAATTCACTATGTGCAAAACAATGTTACATGAATAAAACATTGAATGGTTTCTTTAAAAAAAGTTGAAGGTGTTTAGAGAAAATCTGAGCAGAGAATAGACTAAATATACCATATGAGCAGCTGGGGTGGAGTTTTGCATGCTCGGGTGCTGTCAGCTGTGGAGAACGGGGATCCTGGGCCACTTGCTGGATGCCCTCCATGTCTAAGCACAGTTAATGGTGGATGCATTCTTGTGCCTCTATGTGTGTGTGTGTATGTGTGTGTGTGCATGTGTGTGTGTGCATGGCCATGAGCAAGCGGGGTCTCTACCAGCAACTGCAGCGGGGCTGCAGGCTTAGGGGTTCGTACATCCAGGTGCCAGTGACTGGGGAGCCTGGGATCCACGGGCAGCTACTGGGCAGACTGGGTGCCTGAGCCCAGCTGCTGAAGGGATCCACCCCGTCCATTTGTATGGACATATTTCCCACTAACAGACCTTCCCCCTGCTCAGCCAGAGAGGGGAACAGGACGAGGCTGTTGGTGCCGTTTGTGTTGGTGTGTGTGCTGAGGGTGTCTGTGCGGTATCTGTGCTGATCTGCGTGGCCAGGCATGTATATTTGTATATATGTGTTGTAGATGGGCGTTTGTATGTGTGCCCACTGGGAACGCACGCTCAGCCTCGCTACTGGTTGGACCTGGGGTCATAGAGCTGCAGGAGCCTCACCTCTCTCGGGCTGCTGGATTTGGCAACCCCAAATACGTAGAAGTTACAAGTGTGTTATGCTTACACTTCATCATATATCTGTGGACGTTTAGGAGCAAACTGAGTCCCTTATATTTGTAACATTTATGTCACAACAGCTACAGCAGCGTGTCTGAAGTTTAACCCTCAGGGTAGTTGCTAGAATTACCAACTATGGGGTGAAATAAGTTTGCACATGCTTTATTCTTGTTAGTTTCTCATTCTTTGCTCCATCTGATATGCTGTTGTTATTTTCATCTGCTGCAGCAGACAAAAGTCTCTCTCCCTCCAAATCTTGACCAGGAAAACTCAGTTTTCCTCTACTCTGCTAAGCCTTCAACACTAAAAAGCAATCCCTGATCAGTAAGCCACATCAAACCCTCTTGCCTCAAAACTAAGCACTTTTAGAGAGCTCCAACTGTGTACACACCACGCAACATTTGGAGAGATGCCCGGTTTCCTACCTATCTCGTCGGCTTTCATGCCTGTTCGCCTGGGTGTCTTTCACGGTGTTCTGCTCCAAGCACCTCTCCCATGCACAGTGTGGCAAAAAAATGAAGTCCCCTCTGGGTAGGACAGCTCATTCCCCCTACCGCCCCCCCCCCAAAAAAAAAAAAAANCAAACAAAAATTGTAAGCCTCTGAAAGGCTCAATTTAAAAATTCTCTGTGTGGGTTTCCATCTTTCCTGGCCTGCTTGGCTGAGCACCCTGATAGCAGGTGAGGGTCTATGCCCCCGGTGCTGGCAAGCAACTGGTCTAGTTACCAGCAAGTTTGTAGAGGCTGGCGCACCTTACTGAGGGCTACCGTACTGGGGGCTGGAGGAGACAGAGAATCATGAGCAGGAAGGTTAGAATCCCCTGTTGTTCTACACGTTGTGCAGCATAGACACAGGTTTAGAACAGATATTAGGAAAAAATTTTTCACTATGAGGGTGGGGAGGCACTGGAACAAATTGCCCAGGGAAGCTGTAGATGTCCCATCTCTTAAAGTGTCCAAGGCCAGGCTGGACAGCGCTTCGAGCAACCTGGTCTAGTGGAAGGTGTCCCTGCCCATGGCAGGGGAATTGGAACTAGATGACCTTTAAGGTCCCTTCCAGCCTAAACCATTCTATGACTGGTGAAGACCTCTGCTAATGACGTTTGGGGATGTATTCCTGTCTGCTTCTGTGGTCCACATCCGGGGGAAGCATAGCCCTGAACAAGAGGAGGGGACTGTCCTTCAAAGTGCCACTGTGACTAGTGATTTCTGCTCTAGGCAGTGCTTACTGGGCACTGGAATAGGTACCCAGTAAGCCCACATCTGTGCAGTGCCACCGTAACACAATTGAGAAGCGTGTTTGACTGGATTTTACATGTAACAAAATCAGTTAGATAATCAGTTTGTGTTTCTAGGTAGCCTAGTGCTAACGCAGACACCAAGTGCTAGAAGATGACATTATTACTTGATGAAAAATAGGACATGGTTTGTTATCTGCAGCGTTACTTGTAATTTATCTTTTTTGATCTGCATCAGAAATGGGAATATTCAAAAAAATCTCTTGAGATGTAGCCACAGTAGCTCAAGGGGTTACATTTGCAAAGAAGTTGCCTGTTTTGTCTACTTTGAATTGAAATTAAAAGCTGTGGCAATGGCAATTCATCTAGTATGAAGAATTAGGAAACAAAGTACAATTACTTCACTTTTATGGACTTTTGCTAGCAACCCTTTTAAAAGTAGTAATTATAGCATATTATCCATTGAGGTTTGAAATGTCTACCTTACAAAACATTGCATGACAGTTTCAGTTTAAGAAAACTGCTTGAAGCAATTGACAAAAGACTTTTGCCTAGGAGTGCCATGTAATAGTTTTATTTTGCAATTTTATAAAATAAAACTTTGTATCGGGTTTGGGTGGCAAGGTTTTGGTAGGAGGGGGGTTGCAGGGGTGGCTTCTGTGAGATGCCAGAAGCTTTCCCCATGTCCAACAGAGCCAATACCACCCAGCTCCAAGATGGACCTGCCCCTGGCCAAGGCCAAGCCCATCAGTGACAACAGTGGTAGCGCCTCTGTCATAACATATGTAAGAAGAGTGAAAAACTGTTGCACAACAGCAGCCAGAAAGAGGAGTAAGAAGATCTGAGAGCAACAGCTCTGCAGACGCCAAGGTCAGTGAAGAAGGAGGGGGAGGAAGTGCTCCAGGCACCAGAGCAGACTTCCCTGCAGCCTCTGGTGAAGATCATGGTGAGACAGGCTGTCCCCCTGCCGCCCATGGACATCCACGGTGGAGCAGATATCCATCTGCAGCCCATGGAAGACCCCACACTGGAGCAGATGGATGTGCCCAAAGGAGGCTGTGACCCTGTGGGAAGCCCGTGCTGGAGTAGGCTCCAGGCAGGACCTGGGGACCCGTGGAGACAGGAGCCCACACTGGAGCAGGTTCGCTGGCAGGACTTGTGACCCCATGGGGTACCCACACTGCAGCAGTCTGTTCCTGAAGGACTGCACCCCAGGGAAAGGGCCCAAGCTGGAGCAGTTTGTGAAGAACTGCAGTCCGTGGGAAGGACCCACGTTGGAGAAGTTTGTGTGGGACAGTCTCCTGCAGGAGGGATCCCATGCTGGAGCAGGGGAAGTGCGTGAGGACTAAGCTGCTGTCTGCATCGCTATTCCCATTTTCTAAACTACTTTTCCTATTATTTATTTTATCGGTAATGATCATATACTGTATTGTTTTATGCTAAATATTACATTTGCTCTATTAGTCTTCAGTTCTGAGTCCTAGTAAAATTTGCAAGGATTATTTGAAGTGTCCTAAAGACTATTTTTATCTTTGTTTACTGATGTCAATACATACTAATGATTCTGCTTTAACGCTTGAACACTTCCAAAATACTACTGGGGACTTTGAAGTCAGTTCTCCTGTTATGATACAGCCACCATTTTTCAAAGAGGCAGGCAGAGACAAAACATGAAAACATTGCAAAATATTAAAATCCTGCAAATCTACATCAGTCTACTGGATTTCTTTCTCACAGTGTTTCCTCCAAGAGCCAATTTCATATTAGTAAAATCCTACCTTTGCATAGTAGCTGGTTCTTGATCTCTTGCAACAAACACAACACTGGGGGTGAGGGGGCACAGCTGGAAGCCTCTTGGACTGTTCACCAAGACACTGATATGGACTAAAAAGGTTGGATCCCACCCAATACAGTAGCCAGCAGGACACAATAATAGCAAGTACCTGGGGTAGTTTCTGCCAGCTCACATTGGACGGGCCTTTATTTAGTCTTGACAGTGCTGCTGAACATTCAAACCTTGGTTCATGGATATGATCACACAGCTCTTTCTCTTCTGGTAGAAGTTGATATCTAAGTTTGTACTGTTCTTCCCTTTCAGTAGCCCAAGAAGAAACTGAGCACTCCCTCCCAGAGCAGCTGCAATGCATGGCTTCACTACTGCTCCCTCTTCACACCCAGCCTCTCACGGATCCCCATCCGTGTCCTCTCAAACTGGACAGATAGACAGGCATTTCCAAAAAAAAGAGGCTGAAACTATTAGGCAGCAGGGAAAAACAACATCACTGCAAGGCTCTTAGTAGCACACTGGAAATGCATCATCTTTGGAGAGGCATTACACCAAATGTTGTACCAATCATTATATAGGTATTCTTTCACCTCTGTGAACAAATAACCTATTGCTTTCACCATTCACTTGTACACAACAAAACATAACATATTAGTTTTGCTTTCAAAGCAAACATGGTAAATCAAGCAAGGGCTCTACAACTTTTTTTTTTTTTTTTTTTTTTTNAGCTCAACAGCAAATTGCTGTTGTGCAACTCTCTCAGATGCAAGCCTTGTTTTAGGCTTATCCCTTCAGTTGTCTTACAAAGCAGATTTCCACAATTGCTTGCTCACACGTATTTTTGCATGGGCATACACATGCTGATAGATACATTGCATGACTGCAATAAGTGGGGCAATTTTACCCAGAGGTCTGTTTTCCTCACAAAACTGACTGATGTATGCGTGAAAGTTGCAACTGTTACTGGTAAAAATTAGTAGCATAGAACAGGCTGAGACATTCTCATGCTAAAATTATTAATTTCTTTAAATTAACAAACAGGCAATAGAGGTGTTTTTCCCAAACAGGCTGTAAAAACTCTGTGGTAGGCATTCAGGACTTCTTGCCTGCTGAAAGAGTACAAGTTTGTATGACAAGTCATTTGTGCACTATCTTCATTCCTCAAAACGACAATATGCTCCTCAACCACAACTAAAACAGTTGAAACAGCAGGTACTACAGTTGTTCCAAATGAAAAGGTCACCATCACCCAACAGTAGAAGAGGAACCGAAACGAGTAGCCTCCACTTCTGTTCATCTTTGCTCTAACCACAAGCGTTAAACATCTCAACTATGTACTTTGTTTTACATAATTAAGAATGTATCACAAGACAGATTTATCCTGTGACTTTTAATTTCTTTTTTGAGTGCATCTTGTCAAGTTCACATGGCATCTAGGTTACTCTAATACAACTTTACTATTACAGTCATCAAGACCTCATTTGGGATAATGAAACTGCTGGTACAAAAGCCTTGGTCAACCTCCACAAGTTATAGCAAGGATTACTAACAGGAAAAAAAAAAAGTATTCAAGGAAGACACTGCAAATCATGTTTTATTAGTAGGGGATTTGGGGAAAGATGTAGGCAGGCAGAATAGAAGAGTCTTTGTTAAAAATTGCTACAGATATTACACCCAATAGCAAGCATACATGTTTTCTCCTAGAATGGGCAGAACAGAGTTCATTTTCACACTATGTAATTGCAGGAAAATTTTTTCAGTATCAGATATTTTCTAACAGAAAAATTCTGTCAAAGCTGCTGGAAGGGGAAAGGAGCAAGAGCAAACTATGACAAATAAATGGGACATTGTTTAAATAAAAGACAGTTCTAGCATTTGACTGAGTTGATTGTATGCTTTTCACCAATGTACCTTGGTCTTGAAAACCAAGAATCATAGAATCATTTATGTTGGAAAAGACCCTTGAGATCAAGTCCAACCACTAACATAACACTGCCAAGTCCACCAGTAAACCATGTCCCTAAGCACCACATCTACACATCTTTTAAATACCTCCAGGGACGGTGACTCAACCACTTCCCTGGGCAGCCTGTTCCAATGCTTGACAACCCTTTTGGTGAAGAAGTTTTTCCTAATATCCAATCTAAACCTACCCTGGCCCAACTTGACACCATTTCCTATCACTTGTTACTTGGGACAAGAGACTGACCCCTACTGTGCTACAACCTCCTTTCAGGTAGTCGTAGAGAGCGATAAGGTTTCCCCTCAGCCTCCTTTTCTCCAGGTTAAACAAGCCCAGTTCCCTCAGCTGCTCCTCATAAGACTTGTTTACTAAGGAACTGCTTCAAATAAATTCTGTACTTCACTTAAGGAAGGTTCCAGCAGTGTAATGAGAATCTAAAATATAAACACACCAAGAACAAAATATTCTGGATTTTTTTTCATAATCCAATTAACTAGAATTTCTAAACAGATTGACATTCACATTCCCTAGACCTTAGGTTTTCTATTTCTGTAATAAGAGAATGAACATGGATAAACTGTCAGACCATCACTTTTCAGATGCCCATCCTGCTATAGGTAAACCATAAGTTAACATTATGTGAGCAAACCAGCTTAACTTTTAGTCAAGATAAATATTTAGCAGCATAGCACCAGAGCAAAACTGCAGCATCAGTACAAATTTTCTGTAAACGATTAGAGACTACTGAGTACAGAGCGCTACAGCTCTTGCATATTAGGAGACATACTGAACACTAAGCATTTTCTCTCACTGTTTATTATTAAAAGAATCTTTGCCTTTTTGTAAAAGGCCAAAAAACCAAAGGTGGTGGATTAGAGACTAAAGTGCTGCAGCCAGATCTTTTGTACTGGTTGGTTGTCCCATTAGTGATTTTTTTTAACAAATATCCCTAAAGATATTAGATATTAATTCATCATAAACTATGCAAGCATTATTTAAACACCTAGAGTAGATAGTGCTCTTTGAGTCCTGTATTTTTTTTTTCCCCCTAAACCAGATTTTGATAGCTGGATGATTTAGATACTAAGATTTTAAGAACTGGCACAGGGATGCAATAAGGTATAGAAATATCTAAATATATAAGACTAGGTTTCTAAAATTCTCTTCAGAATATGCTTTAAGTGATCCTATTGAACTTTTATTGTCCACTAACACCACTTTAGCATTAAGGGGGTAAATCATCCTCCCCACTATCATCCCCCCCAAGGAACTTCATGACTGAGTGTTCATCAAGACTGCTAGAATTAAATGTCAAATTAGAGTGTGACAACAAAAACAACAGGGGAAGTAAAACACTAAGGAAAGATGTAAACACTAAAGAAATTATTAAACAATTTGAGAATCGAGTCACAACCCTGGCAAAGGAATCGGTATTCCTACGTTCTCCCAAAGCTGGACTTTTTGGATATTTGCTGAGGGTAGGATCAGTCATCCCAGTCAACATTATGAGGAGCAACTGGCAGTCCCACGGCTTTGCTGGAGGTAAGCTACCATCAGTGCAGGACTAGCAATTTCTCTCCCCTCCTTCCTTTGACTATTTCAGTCAATAACAATAGAGGTTTTTCTTTTTTTACTGTTATTTATACCACTGAATAAACCCTTAATGATAGCCAAGACTTCAGTGCAGTAAGTACTGCATTAAACATGGCAGGAATGAGAGGAGGAAGAAACAACTGTTAAGCAGAAGCTTGGGTCACAAAGTCCTTTTTCACTGCCCATTTCCCGAATGTACTTTTTTTTTTTAAACTAATATATACAATTTTAAATATAGAGTTCATCGGATACGTTACTTTGATTACTACAGCAGCATAACTCGCCAGCAAGACAAAATTTTGAGCTTTAAACAAAGCTTACTGCAATACCATACTGGAAAACGCAGCATCTGGCAAAATTATATTACCAATTTGTTCTGAAGACCATAACCCAACATACACAGTGTAAACAGCTCAGAGGACACTTGGCAAAAATTTATTTCCATGGATTTCCAAAGTACATTAGCAGCAAAGTTTTGGGGTTTTGTGGGTATTTTAAATGTTCATTGTTTATTATAATTATTTGGGTTTTGGTTTTGTTTGGTTGTTTTTTTTAAGTTTTCTGTAGAATTTCTTATTTTTTTCCAGCAATTCTAAAAAATTCTGTAATATTACAAGCAGGCAAAGGACATGGATATGCCTGAAAATCAAAAGTCAACATGCTTGGGACTCCATAGTGTTTTTGAAACCCTTCTGGAGTCCTTCGCAAGAAAAATGTAGGGGGGACTGAGAACTGATTAATAAAACAAGCAGCACTAAAAGATTCCAGATTTTTGGAATATAAAATCATCTAGACCATTACCAACAGGAGAAGGAAGACACTTGATTTTTTTTTTTTTAAACAGCATAGTAAGGGAATTCTATAAAAAAACCTTAAGATTTTTACAAAGTTATAAACATTATGCAATTGTTCATGGTCCTAGACTGGCCTAAGTATCCCAAATAAAGAATGCCTTCCAAAAATAGTAGAGTGAGAAAACACATACTGAATATTGAGACTATTATCAAATTTGAGATAGATGACAGACTTCATCTATTATTTGGGAAATTTAGCACTACAACTGTTTATGTAAATAGCATTAAGTATTAACTATACAGTGTCCGTATCTGTGTAAGAGTGCAAAGAGGAGGAAGAACACTGTCTCCTACCTAACAGCAACTATATTCATCTAACATCCTTGGCCTGCATCATCCATTCTCCTGGAAATGCAGGTGGGATGAAGAAAGGATTAGGAAGGCGAGCAAAAAAAAAAAAAAAAAAACCAAAAANCAAAACCAAAAACAACCCCATTTGTGTACGCAGACAAATAACAGGCAGGAGACACCATCCAGATTGCAGTGAGGGTGACTGGGCTCACAGCACAGTCCTCAGGGCAGCGCGGCTAGATCAGGTGGAAATAGCAGAAGCCTGTATAGGCTGAAAAGGAAGCACCAGAAGTCCTGCACGGTACTTTCCGTGATGTGAATTCAGATGCATTGCCTAATGTGGTTATGATGGTGCTCCGCTGTTGGAAAAGCTTTTCTGTTCCTATTCACCACGTCCAGCAGATTTCTGAGTTTTCATTAAGAGGAAAAGCAGCAACTAATAGCAGCACTGATGCAAAGGCACATCTCAGTGATGATCAGAGTATGTTGTTAACCAGAAAACATTTGTAAAGTGTTAGCAGTTACAAGAAGGGGCCACTTTAAAAACAGTGTTAAAAGCACATCTCAGTACACAAATGGGATCACAATTTTTCTGCACTTTGGGTAGTCTTCAAATTTCTCAAGGTACCATCTGAAAAACAAAGACAGAAATCTGATGAGTATTGAGTCTTCAAAACACTGTTGAGGAAGTTAAGTAATTGTACATTGTGGTCAATTTAATCCATATATTTTCTGGCTACAAAACAGAAAAACTCCTTTCAAACATACTCGGGATAGAAAACTGCCATTTGCTACACTCATCCTAATGACATTTAATCACCAACTACAACAAAACAAAGTTACTGCTGCCAGCAATAAGAAATCAAACTAAACAGATGTGGTGAGAGCAGCCAGGGAAAGAATAGCCTGTTGTTTTAAGATGTATGTTGTTATGCATCCTGAGTACTTGTATTTGGGGGGGGGGGGGGGGGGGGGNACATGTTGAATTGTACAATGACTTCATGTGGAAGCAAAAGATACTTCACATACTGGAATGACAGACAGTCCTGTTCTGGATATAAACATCTTCAGTTCCAGTCAGGATATGACTGAATGGCAAATAGAATGTGACAAATGTTACACTAGCCTTAACTGCTAACCCCCTCAAAGACCATCACTATTTTCAAATCCAGTCAATTTTAACAGACTAAATGCATTGTGCTACCAAGTGTTATTATTTGCCTGGTCACCTTACGTAACAAATACATTTGCTCCCATTTTCAAATATTTATTCCTCTGCTTCTCTAAAATAAAGGAATTAACTTCATCTGGGCTCCTCAAAGATGCAGATATTTATCTTATCAATAGCTAATTGCAAGATCAAATGTGGAATAAGCAAAGAACAAAAGATACAATGCATGATTACCTGCAGCTGTGGGATACCAGCATTATGCTATTTACCCTTTTCAGTCATTTATTTTAAGTTTTTCAAACTAAACAGACTACACCAAAATATTTCTTTACATATATGATTTGCTATTTTTAGTTGGGGTTTTTTTTTCTGTACCCCTCTGCCATTTTCATGGCTTTTCCTTCAGTGGAAGTTACTTCCTTCAACAACCCTTACCTTTTCATAATGTTCTGTAAGTCAAGAGCTCTGAAATAGTTCTGCCATGGCTTAAGATAGACAGAAACCAGCCATGGAATTTGAGCCTGAAGAACATAATACATGAGGAGAGGCTGAGGAACCTGGCATTGCTTAGTCTGGTGACAAAGAGATTAAGGGGCCCTGTTATTGCTGCCTACAGGTACTGGGAGGGGAATTAAGACAATGGAGCAAAACTATGAATGAAATGCAAACTCTTGCAGATGGAATGCAGTGGCCCCATGCAAAAAGTACAGGCCAGAGATGGACAGGCTAGAGAGCAGCTCTGCACTAAAGGACATGGACATCCTAGTGGACAAGTTGAACATGAGTCAGTAATGGGTCCCTGCAATGATGAAAGCTAACTGCATACTGGCCTGCTTTAACACGTATAGAGCCATCAACTCAAGGTAAGTGCTTATTTTCCACTATTCAGCAGTTGAGAGGCTGTATCTGCATTACTGCTTCCAGTGCAACAGAGATGTTCACAAACTAGAGAAGAATCCAACAGATGGTCATTAAGACAATTGCATAGCTGGAACATATAAGAGGAAAAGTTGAGGGTACTAGGCTCGTTCAGCTTGGAAAAGTAGTAAGAGGCAGATCTAATTGCAGGCTTCCACTACCTACAGTGATACTGGGGAGAAGACAGAGCTATAGCCTTCTTGGAGGCACACAGCAAGTGGACAAGTAGCAGGGGATAGAAGTTGCAACATGGAAAATTCCAACTGGATATAAGAAAAAACCCTCTTCCCCATAAGGATGAGAAAAATCTTGCTTTGCCAGAGACATGCTGAAACCTCCACCCTTGGAGACACTCAAAACTCAATGGGATGAGTCCCTGGGCAACCTGGTATAGCCTTGTGGTTAGCCCTGGTTAGAGCAGGTCACACCAGATGACTGGATTGGACATCCTTCAGATGGTCCTCCCAATCTAAGCTATTCTATGACTCCACTCAATAATAGAAGGTGTAAAACAAGCAGAAATGGTCACAGGAAACACGCTTGGAAGGTTCAGGTTGGGCAGTATGAAGAACCTTGTTCACTGGGAGGGTAATACAGAACTGGAACACCCACAAAAAAGGTGCAGGAAAAACTCCATTCCTGGAGGGTTTTTTTCCATCCTATTTTCTCCATAAATTCAGGATTAAGGTGTTCAAATTCTTTTAAACATGCTATTTCTTTCAAGAAACAAATCTTCTCAAACTATGATCTTTCTGTTCGCAGGAAAGCCACATTATGAACACAGTACATTAGCAGTCAGACTGGTTAATTACAGAACAGAGACTTTATTAAATATCATCTACCAGATTTGTTTTCATATTGTCTATACATTTGATTATAGACAATATAGACTTGACTATAAAGGATGCCTGTAAGAGAAGCCATTGAAGTGATTTTCAAAATTTTAATATTATAGAAACAAGTGTCAGCTGCAAAGGAAAGGATAGTATATGATCGAGTAAAGAATTTTCCTAAATGTGTCTATAGTCTTTACAGGTCCAAGATGAACCATGTTCATTCAAAAGCCATTATTTTGACCATTTCATTGTACGCTGTGTGTGTTTATGCTACTTGTGCTTAGTACTATCCGTTTGAAATCTTGCAGTGCTTAATACTACTCAGAGTATTCTCTATCATATTTTCCACTGCAGTGGCAAAGTCTTTCACAAGACTTGCTCTGCAACATCCCTATGGGATGAGGCATAATTTGTAAACTGGGAATGAAGTGTGGCATAGAGACAATATAAATTATAAGACACAAACACTTACTGGTGGTGTTGTTTTGCCCTTGAACCCAAGATGAAAAGCGTACACAACGCAAATGCAAGGCTTTCAATGGTGCAGCAGGCAAGCGCAAACCCAAACCATTCCAGGATCTCTCCAAAGAAGTTGGCTCCACTGACATACTCAAACATTCCTCCTAAGAGCAGGACAGATTTATTCTAAAAGCACCTTAATCAAGAAGTCCAATGCTATCTTTTACTGTAAGTGCAATAAGAGCTATATCACCAGTGTCTCTATTTACATAATTTTAAACGCAATAGAAGCGGTGTTTGTCAGTTCAAGCTGTATTATGAAGGATCACTTCAGACCTCATTCTAAGACAGACCTTCTCCAGCTCCACTTCTCCTCTTTAAATCATGGAAGAAAAGCAGATTTCCCAGTATCAGAAGCTATTTCATGCCTCTTTAAATAATTAACAGTGACATCAAGCTGGCTCTTTGATCATAAACTAAACCTTTTTTAAAATATGTAAAAATAGAAAATACGCTCCCCTTTAAGAGTCCCAGAAAACACTCCTAGGGTTAGTTAGATTAAATAAATTAAACATTGTATGCTAAGTACTTCAGAAATTAAGTTAATTATGATCAATATTGTTATTATAATTATGGATTAAAGTTCAAAATTTATCCTCTAGCTTAAAATGTGTTACTCTTTTGTTCCCACCCCCCATCAAGTCTACTACTTTAGCCCTGACACTCAGTGAAATAAGTAACTGGCAGTCTGCATTACAGGTGTTTTACAGCCAATTACACATAAACTGTCAGTACTCACCTGCTAGGAATTTTATAAAAGAAGGACTTTCACCCTGATTCCAAAGTTAGTGTACAAATTGATAACATCTCAGTATGTGCTCTACCAGTGGGACTAAACAAACACATATTTGCCAAGTGTAATAAAGGACATGTTTTGACCTTGCTTTAATTACTTTGCTTTTGTGACAAGAGAGGCAGAATTCTAGCACTTAAATTGGATAAGCAATATCAAAAAGACTAGCTCCTGATTGTGCAGCTAACATCTTATTTCATTCAGAACTTTTTTGTACACTGAACATAGCACAGAATGTTCATATTTGGTTTTTTACATGGGCACTTGGATTTACATCTATTAAAGATATGAAGTTATCTTCTATATCTATTTCTCCCAGTTTTATTAAAAAAGAAAGTCTCACTGCAAGCCACAAGAGAGCAACAACTGAAGGAAAAACCTCAGAGAACAGCAGAACTCAGAGGTAACTATTATTTTTCTGCTCTCACTGGGTGTAATACCTGGAAGAGTCTAAAGCTTCCAAAAGTGTCAATAAGTATTAACACTTCAGTAAGTGATACATAAGTACTTTCATTTTCTCCATTTTCCCATGAAGGACAGAACTTATAACGCCTAACTTCCTTTGGATTTCTGTCCTCTCTTCCCATTGCTCTCTGACTACCTAAGACACCTCCCTCTTCATACACAGGACAACGTAAGATGAACCAGCCACACAGCTGCATTAAGTAGCTGAGTACTTTCTGCCTGCCCCCCCTACTGGGATGATAATTTAACTCTTCTTTCACCACCCATCTGCCAATTCTCATAAAAGTTGTGGAATGCTATATTACATTTTCACCACTTTTAAAAATACAGTCAAAGTTGGCCAAGAAATTCAGAGACTCACACAAGTCACGCCATATCATGAAATTAATCCTTTAGAATACTTGGCTTAAGAGGAAAAACAAAATAGTGTTTCCCACACTATGAAAACACTTCTTAAGTTAGACTGCTATTTCCAGTTTCCTCTCTATCATGAATGACTGTTTCCCCTAAAATACACCAAGCTTTAGAAGGCCATCTTTACATAGAATCATTTGAGGTTGGAAGGGACCTCTTGAGATCATCTAGTCCAACCGCCCCCAGCTCAAGCAGAGTCAGCTACAGCAGGTTGCCCAGGACCATGTCCAGTCAGGTTTTTAGTATCGTCACAGGTGGAGACTCCACAGCGTCCCTGAGCAACCTGTTCCAGTGTTTGACCACTCTCATAGCAAGAAGCGTGTTCAGATGGAATTTCACGTGTTTTAATTTGTGCCCAGTGCCTCTGGTCCTGTCACTGGGCACCACTAAGAACAGCCTGGCTCCCTCTTCATTCGCTCCCAGCAGGTAAGTGTGTACATCCATAAGATTCCCTTGAGCCTTCTCCTCTCCAGGCTGAACAGTCCCAGCTCTCTCAGCCTCTCCTGAGGAGACACTTCTTTTGCTATGTAAGTTTCCATAACATTTTTACTCACCTCTTGGTATCTTGTAACCAGTTTCCCCTGGTTTTCTCAGATTTCTGAGAATATGATCAGAATGAATATTGATTGCCATGCCGACCAACCACCCTATAAAGCCTAAAGAGAAATATTTAAAATAGTATTTTTAATACACTGAGCTGTAGTGCTTGATCAGAAAACAAGCTACAATCATATATCACATATGAGGCACGTTATCTTGAAGCAGTAATACTGTACACAGTATAAGCAAGTCTGGTGACATCCTGCACAATCCCAATCCCACACTGAGCTCTTCAGCCAGCAGAGCTCACAGTAATCAACAGGTCTCTAGATAAGATTAAACTTCATACTTAAAGTACTATTCCTATGTTGCTAGACTTATATAAAAGTATGCATGTGCATATATACAGATGTAATGCGTGTATTTCCCTGACTTCCACATAGAAAATGATATACATTAAAATTTTAAACACTGAAAGAATCAGCCATTCCCATTCCTGTCAAAAGGACACATCCTGGTGGTGTCTTCCCCACCTTTTTTTAATACTGACAATATTCTCTCACCAGCATTTTCACAGCATAGTTCTTTGCAATAAAAGCAAAAATAAAATTGTGAAGGAATTGTGTGCTGTTTACTGTTCTCTTCTGTCAGTTGGCAAGATGGCTTAACCATTTATACCAGGTTTTCATAGAAACTGAGATTATAGTAGCATCCTGCATCCTTATGTCTTGTTGCTGTAACTGCACGGGATAAATCAAAAGGAATTCAGGACTGAAATTCAGTATTTTCACTCTTCCATTCTGAGTCTCTGGCTACATGTTACCCATGCTATCTTCCTTTGAAGGCAGCATTCCTTGTTGCTAGGAGTAGACATCTGGGGTCTGATGGTAGATGGTATTGCTTTGAATCCACCTCCAAAGCCACTGAGTTTTATTTAAATTACCAATTAAGTGCCAGTGAAGTGCTTCTAAAACAAAGTCTCTTCTCACTCCAGATAAAGAAAGCTTTGCCTTTTTGTACCCATAACTTGAGTCTTTCAGACTGTTCTCTTTCACTACAAAGAACCTCAGTAGTATAACCATCAGCAAAGAGACTAAGTGGACATCCAGATGTTACAGGACTAGTAGGCTGTCAGAGTATACTTTACCAAGACTTAAGCTACATTTTGAAGGGATGCTACGGATGTAAGTAGACCTCGCCTCTCAAACAAGCTGTTAGACAGGCAGCTTTCTTCTCTCAATCCCTTTGGTCTGTGTTTACCTAAAGGACCTAGCCGTCTGCTTCCATGTGAATTAGGAGGAAATTTCTCTGCAGAGAAACTGAGGTTTCTGAAGGAACACTCTTTCCATAGTTACCTATATAAATCAAAAATGTTATTTGATGAGCATGTTACAATCTGCTTACGTTACAAGACTTGTAGCAGAATTTAGTCCTGTAAACAAGCATGTTTCTTGATCTTTTGTTCTTACAGCACAGTGCAGAATGTTTCCATTAGCAATCAAGGCCTGTAGATGCCCTATGCAAACTGTCTTTTGTAGTAAAATTTTATCATAATTCTTTCAACTATGTATTCAACGTAATTACACCACTGTAAGATAGATTAAATCAACATAATGAGGAATTTACAGACCAATTCATATAATAACAACATTTGAAAACACAGGGTGAGTAACTCAAGTGCTGTTGAGTTTACTTTTAGGAAAACAGATGATTTTAACTTTTCTCCTTTAAAACAGATCTCTATTGAAACAGAGAATATTGAAGTCCAGCTGCATCCACCAACAAAAGTAGTTTGCTTCTCTTAGCATTGGTAATTATGTATCAATTTGCTAATTGCCAGAGAAGATTGAGACTACCTTGGAAAACAAGGGATGTTATTCATACAACTAAATAAGCAAGTCATTATCTCTATCCGTACAATAATTCAAAAGGAAATTTCTTAACAAACACACAAAGTAATTATATTTAAATGTAAACACTATTTCTGCTAGAGTTTACTTCAGAAGTAGCATGAGGAAAAAATCTATACTGAAACTTAGTATCAGTTCTAGGAAGAATAATAAATTTCTTTCTCAGGAGAGGAAATGAGACCCTTTGACTTCTCTGAAATGCCACAGTAATTTTGGAGAACGTTACCTGTGTATTCCATATTGGTAAATGTTTGTAAATTAGTAGAAGAACTACTAAGAACTTGTCAGATAATGCAAAAAGACCACAACTTGCTTTAAGAGTGCTCAGTTACTACAGAAGTTTAGTTTGATTCTGTGCATTTTTTTTTTTTTTTTTAAACACCCCCNTCTTTGTGGACAACAAGCCAATGAATGTAGGCCATTTTCACAGCACCCCTCTCCAAATTGGAGATCCAGTTTCCCCTAAAGTACTACATAACCACGTTCCCTGTGCCTGTACTCTGTGGGCATAGTACTTCGCTGTCCTCACCCTCAGACTCTCACCATGGCTGAACCCTAGGACTGCACTCTACAAAGTCAAGAGGTGGGTACACACCACAATCTGCATGACTGGGCCTCCACCTAAGGCAAACACAGATGTGTAAACAGGAAGGGAGCCACAGCATACTCCAGTGGATTCTCAGACCCACAGGATACACCACGCAACACAGATGACCTCATGAGACTATTAAATTCAAGAGGCTTTTTACCATCATCAGGATAAACCTGGGGGTTAAGGACTGGGTTCACACTGTGATAATACTTGCACAAGAAGGACAGTAACTAGGTCTATATTGTGAAATAACTGAGTGCAACAGAAGAATACGTGCACGTTGTTGCACCAGTGCCCTCTTCACCCTTGCCCATTGTCATGGCTTGGGCTGGGCTGGCCACTAGAACAGATGCTCTCTTACTTCTCTCCTGCTCAGAGAACCTCACACAAAAAGAGCTACTCCTGCTCTGCAGGCTATTTCAGAGTGACTTTACAGTAACTGCTATCTGGCTCACCTCCCCACTCCAGGTTTCAAGAATATGTAGTGCAAGAGGCCATATAGAAACAGCAGGAGGCCAGTTTCTACAGCTGCACTGAGTAGACACTTCAGCTGAACGCGTGCCTCATCTCAGATTGTGTGGTTAATCTTTCCAAGAAGGCACGAGATCATTTGGAGCATCCAGATGCCTATAGATATTAGGAGAGACACTGACTAACCGTCATCCCAGAGTCAGGAGACCATATGCAGGTAATGGACAGTGCCCATGCTCTCTTCATGGCTGTTCTGTGTAGAGAACAGAAGTGGCATGTGTGCTTGGTTGCCTGACTGCCAGATAAAAAGCCTCACGCCACAGACTAGGTGCTCATGTTCGGTCACCTGCACCTTCTGAATTATAGGTACTGCTCTGCTTCGCAGAGCTGCTGCGAAGAAAAGTGTTTTGATGCACAAAAGGGTTAGCCATCAACATTACAAGGAAGCAGTTGAATGGGGATTTACAGGAGTAAGAAAAAAGACATACAGCATACTGCAAAGGGTTTGATGACGCTAAAGCAAGCAAAGGGAGAAGTTTCCAACTAGAAGTGCAGACAGATGAGGAAAGAACACAAGGATGAGACACGCAGGTGCATGTGCCCTTGTTTGTAGCATTCACTGCTTCGGGGTATCACAGGTACTCCTGGTAAGTTCACAAGGTTTTTATTGGCACACACCTGTAAGCTACCTGCTGAAAGATTATGAACTGGTTCCCACATTGGTTTGCAAGCTCGTGGTTTTATCAACAGAACACTTCCATTTCCTCTGAAACCAGATGAGTTCACTGCTCTGAGCTAAGCTAGCACACAGTCTAGAGAAACTATGAGGGAACCACACCAAAGCTGTATTGCTACTCCAAATCAGTTGCTGGTGTAGATAAAAGCTATTGATTTCCCAGAATTAACTCCTACACATCTGAAAAGAGACAATCTGCATGCTAAGGCTCCACAGAGAACACACCAGTTGTTTGAAGCCTCCCACCACGATGGTTAATCAGCCTCACTTCTCCAAATTACCATCTTCACTGCAAATTTATCTCATTGCAGCTTCCAACTACTGAATCTTGTTTGGCTGCTACTTGTAGAAACCCTCCCATTTCTCTTCCACATGTAACTACATGTAGTCTGAAGAAATATCTTGTTAGCTCTCAGCAAATATGCTTTCTTGCTACTGCTATTTTCTAATCTTCTACTCAATTTTTTTAATTCATTTTAAACAGAGGCTTAAAGACACTGCCAGATGTTTTCAAAGAACAAGAACATAATAGTCCAGTTGTTCAGAGACTATCCAGTGTACAATACAGCACTTCTGCATTTGAGTTGACAAAAGCCACAAGCATGAAAAGCAGATATTTGGAGGTACATGGCTGGGATGAACACCAAATAAGAATTATAAAAATCTTAATTTTTTTAATATCTTTCACTAAGGAAGAATTGATTTATGACTCATGATTTCTTTACAGCACTGTAATGAGATATCTTTTGATTAAGGTGCTAAACTAGGATACCGGAAACAAAGTCTGTGTTGCATCAGAGTCTTCAACAGTTTTGATCAACAGATCTTTTAATCATGTTTTGGTTGGATCCAAGTTTAAGGAGACTAGCTTTTCAAGAGTACCAAGAGAACTTCAAGTATATCCAAGTGCCTACTGAAGTCATTCCCTTGTACCTCAATTTCTCCATTTTTAGGGCACAAGCAATACCGCCTCCTAACCCTGGCAAGAGAATCTATTTTGATTTAAATTTCTTCAATCTTATAGTCATGACAGCATTTAGCACAGTGGTCCTCTATTGTCATCTGCAATAACACTGTAATAAAGATGAAAACCTCCTTATTCTTGTTGCAAAAGGCTTGAGAAATCTGGGAGAAGCACTAACTTGCTCTGGCTCCAGAATAACAACAAGAACAGTACTGGCTCAGATCAAGGATCCACACAGCCTAATATTCTGCCTTTGACTGACAAGGCAAAGTATTCTGGTTTATCTCCAGATCAAAAAGATCCTTCTGTAAAGATTTCCTTGGAAAATTATACTACGTTTTCGACAGTAAGCAAAAGTAGATGCTACAGAAACAAAAAATAGGACAAAGACAATACTTTGTCACGAAACAACTTAGCCTTTTAATCCTATGCATGGCTTCAAGTACAAGTGTAACCTCACTTCCTGATAGGAGTCAATGATCAGCCCCTCCACCCCCTTCCTCACGGGCCAGTTTAGTTCTTTGACAAAACCCACTCCTACTACATAGAATCATAGACAGTTTGGGTTGGAAGGGACCTTAAACATCACCTAGTTCCAACCCCCCTGCCATGGGCAGGGACACATCCCACTAGACCTGGTTGCTCAAAGCCCCATCCGGCCTGGCCGTGAGGGTGGGTGTGATGGTGCATGTGCGTGCATGCATGTATAAATATCCTAACAAAGACTTTTGGCATTTGAAACAGTATCTTGGTATTTAGCAGCTACCCTTATGGATTTTTACTCCATGAATTTGTTCACTTCTGCTTGACCGCATAAAACCTTTAGTACCTACAACATCAAGAAACAAAGGATTTCAGTTTAATCTACATGTTATAGAGAAAATCTGCTTCGTTTGTTCATTCAAAACCTGTATGCTGCTGGTTCCATTTAAGGCCTCAAGTTCCTGTATTGAAAAAAATACATGACCCGTATTCACTTTGGTGTTAAAGAATAGAGATGGCAATCAGCTCATCTAGCACTGACATTGTGGGAAATATCATTGTGTTCACAGTTGTAAAACAAAAAAGGTTAAAAGGCTTCCAGCTACAGCAAACAAGAGAATTAACTATGACAAAAGTTATAAAACAGGACTGAAAATACTATAAAATTATAATAAAAAATGAAAAGCTGTGAAGACAAAGGAAAACTACTCTCAATGTTCTCATAGCGTGTTTTAACCCACCTGTAATGAAACGTGGATCTTTTAACCATCCTGAAGGGTATTCTGCATAGTTGCTTAAGCTTCGGCCTTGCAAGTATCCATTATAAACACAGAACAGAAATGCTAGCACAAAGGTGAAAAATGGTGTTGGTTTTCCCGCCCGGATGAGGAGAGGAAATATGAGCGCCCTACAGCGAACAAAGGAAGAACAATTGTTACATTAGCAAACAGAAGAGATACTTTTGGTGTCCAAAACTGCAATCCATAGTCCGTATTATCCCGCTTTCCAAATTCTTAGTGGAGTCTTTGATCCCAGTTCTGAAGGATAGTTATTCACTTTAACACCTAAACATTAATTTTGTTGCCTAATCGGAATTACAAGATCAATCCTCTCTCCCCCCTTCCCATGACAGAAATTTTAAATTTTGTATCCAAGGCAATTACTTTGACAAGATCAGTAAAGGCAACTGATGTTATGCACAGTGTATTTTTGTCCTCCTTTGATCCTAAATCCTCAGAGGTGTCATCAAGCTTTCTGAACCGAGCCAGGTCTCACAATCCCTACACCAAATCCACCAACACTTCCAGGAGGAAAGTCAGTCCCCTTGAAATTAACCTAGTTGAGCTCAGTTTCCTCCTTGCCCTAAAAGTCACATAAAAACATTAATTGCTTTGCCTAGACAATCTTGGTCTACCCTATCAAACCTCTGAAAGACTTGACAAATCCACAACTGCCATCCCAGTTGGGAAAGGAACCTTGATTGCTTCTCCCAGGGGATTACGTGAGTAAACAAGCAAGCTCCAAACAAGAAAAGCAGGTGAATGTTTTTGTGCCCTGCCTCATATAACTAGCCAACTCCCAATCGCCTATCGATTTAATTACAATCTGGAATGATACAGGCACAGGATTACTGAAGCCTAAGCGTTCTTCACATGTTTTCCAGTTACCCAAGGCCTACTGCTTCAAAGGAGCCTTTCCAGAGGAAGCAAAACCGTAACAACTTTCCAGAAAGAGTAATAAATTCCTTAATGTGATTATTTAAAGCGCACTACGTTACAACAAACAAAATTGGATAACAGAGGTCTCTTCCAGTCTTTATTCACCTACAGAACAGCCCCTCAGCCCAGCGATAGCAATAAGCAACTGGAAAAGAGAAAATGCGGTACAGCTCTGCTTTCTGTACAAAACTTCCCCTTGCCTTTCTAGCTGTTCCCAGACATCAAGGATGAGTTAAGATCCCATGCCGAAGCTAATACTATCTTTACTCTCAAGCATGGTAAAAGGAGGAGTAAAGACAAGCTCTCAGGATTGCAAAGCCAGTCAGCCACCAGCCCAACATCACATCCCTCTTGGCCACAAGGATGTGGAATACTTTCTTTTGGTTAAAAGCAACAGCCTCTCCCAGTAAGTGCTGGAGAAGGACTGTGTAACAGCCATACAGTCGGCTTAAAATTAGCCTGACAAATCTACCTCTACTGTGTTAGTAGGGTGGGCAAAATTACTTGAGGAGTATTACCGGTAACTGTTGTTAACGACTTGAAGGCAACAGTGAAATCTTATCTGAGCTCCAGCTAAGCTGCCTTCTCCCAATTAGTTTTACAAAATACCTAAATGCCATTGACTACGTGGCAATATGGGGCACTCGGCCTCAGCTTTGTCGGTATTTTAATGAATCATTGAATACCCTGAGCTGGAAGGGACCCACAAGGATCAGTGACTCCAACTCCTGAAATGAGTACTATGGTGAAAGACATAACTGGAAAATAGCTACTGTTTCTCAATATTAAAATTACATTATATCAGCATCCAGAGCCAAACTTTCCTTGTTGGAACACTGTGTCCTTAAGACTATCCTGTCCAGTCACTGCTTAAGTGTGAGGGGGGAACACAGACATGACAAGTAGTACAGCTATAGGGTATATATAGGGTACAGACGATACCAGGCGCTGAGAGAGCACCAACCGCTCCGGTTTTATGCCATTTCCAAAAGGTGCCATGACGCTCCACCGCACACCATGCAGCAGCAAAATAAAGCAGCAGACACCGCACCACCACCATTACTTGCTCAGCTCACGCAGAAACACAGAATCCCTTAATGTAAAGAAGCAGGAAAGGCTTTTGTAATTATTATAAAGGCTTCAGTGATTATTATATCAAATGATAAGTATTAATTAACACCAGGATTTCAACCCCTGGTCTCAGAAAACAGTAGCCAGGCATTTCTACCGAGACCGACCCTGAACCTCCCGCAGAACCGCACTTCTCCCGCCATCAGCCACCCCCCCGCCCCCCGGGCGGGCCCGAGCGGGAGCCCCCAAAGGCAGGGGACACCCCCCTCGCCTTCCTCGCTCCCCCCTCACCCCTCCCCAGCCCCGCAGCACCGGAGCCCCGCCGGTGCCCGCCGCCGTCGCCCCCGCCCCGCCGGGCCGCACCTGTGCGCGTAGTGCAGGACGAAGCAGCCCAGCAGCAGGCGGTTGGGCCAGGCACCGGTGGCGGCCGCCCCGCCGCAGGCGGCCAGCCCCAGCGGGACGAGGAGGGAGGGCAGCTCCTGCAGCGCCCAGGCGGGGCGGGCGGGCAGCAGCCAGCCGAAGCGCCGGGAGGAGTACCGGCCGTAGGGCATGGGGATGAAGCGGAGCAGCAGGGCGGAGACGGCGCCCAGCGCCACCAGCCCGTAGGAGAAGAGCTCCAGCAGCCGCTGCTCCTCCGGGCCCGACACCCGCCGCCAGAACCCACACACGCCACCGCCATCGTCGTCGTCGCCACCGCCGACCCCCATTCCCGCACCCCAGGCGGGCGCCCCGGCGCCTCCATTCATCAGCCGGCTGGCGGCACGCCCACCGCCGCCGCGGACCAATCGGCGCCGGGGGAGGGNCGGACCAATCGGCGCCGGAGGAGGGAGGCGTGGACCACCCCGCCCCGCCTCCGCCTGTCGCAGAGGTGAGAGACGCCGGTTGGCGGGAGAGGCGCTCGCGAACGGAAGTTCCGCCGAGGCGGCGGCGGCAGCGACAGCGGTCAGCGTGCGCGACGTGCCGCCGCCCGGAAGTGAGCGCCGGCGCAGGCGCGTAGCGGCGGCAGCACGCGGCGCGGCGCGGGGGCTGTGCGGCCTCGCGGTGTCTGTGGGCAGCGAGCGGCCGCACTGACGGCGGGGCGCGCGGTGGGGCTCGGCCGGCGGCTGGCCGCCATGGGCCGCCGGGCGCGCGACCGCAGGCGGCAGCAGCAGCAGCGGCAGCAGCAGGAGCGGAGCGGCGACGGCGACGGTGGCGGTGGCGGCGACCAAGCGGTGAGAGCCGGGCCGGGCCGGGGCGGAGGCGGGGCGGGGAAGCGGTAGGGCCGCCGGGCTTGACGCCGTCGTCGTTTTTCAGGGCTGGGCCGGCGGCTACCCCGAGATCGTGAAGGAGAACGAGCTGTTCGAGCGGTACTACCGGGAGCTGGGCATCGTCCCCGCCGGCGAGTGGGGCGCTTTCATGGCGGCGCTGAGGGAGCCGCTGCCCGCCACCCTGCGCATCACCGGCTACCGGAGGTAGGGGCCGCGGGGCGGGCAGGGGGGCCTGGGGGTGAGCAGAGGGCCCGGGGGCGGGCGAGGAGGCCTCGGGGCGGCTGGGGGGGCCGGGGGCGGGCAGGGCCCCGGCACCCCCCGCTCCCCCGGGGGCCCTGGGCTGGCGGGTACCCGCCGTTATTACCGCGGAGGCCGTCCGCCGTCTGGAGAAGGTGGTGTGTGCCTCGCTGAGGTCTTCTTCTGGTGGTGTCTCTCCCTTGCAGTCACGCCAAAGAGATCCTTCACTGCCTGAAGGAAAAGTACTTCAGAGAGCTGCAGGACCTGGAGGTGGACGGCCAAAAAGTGGAAATGCCGCAGTCGCTGAGCTGGTAAGCGAGTGGGGAAGTGAAGTAAGGCACCCGGCGGATTCCCGACCGACATCCAGCCTGGAGAATCATTTTTTTTCTTTTATCTCTGCCACTTTTTCGGTCTCTTTCCCCCCAGGTATCCAGAAGAGTTGGCGTGGCACACTAACTTGAGTAGAAAAATCTTACGCAAGTCGCCGCAACTGGAAAAGTTTCATCAGTTTCTGGTTAGCGAGACAGAATGCGTAAGTTTTGGATAGATCTTAGTTATATTTTTCCTTTGATATCCTGGGTAGTGGTTTATTTAAACGCATAATGAGAAAGTGAGACTTTATGTTTTCTCTCAGAAATTGCATAGTTCAGAAGAATCTGGATTTTATGTTGCTGTTGACAGCGATTCATCCCGTGCCTCTGGCACATAAGCGCAGTTACAAATATTTCTCCTAAACTAATCGCCTTTTTTTTTGTTTGAGAATGTGAAAACAAGTCCCTGTAAAATAATTAGTTGCTGTTAGAAAACAGATGTTTAAGTCTGGTAAGAAGTGCGCATGTGAACGTACCAAGACTTACCTTTAAAGATGGATGTGTCTGCCTGGCTGAAGCCAGTTTCTCATCTCTTGAGCAGAAGCTACATCCATAGAATTAATAAAATTGGAGTAAATATGCCATTACCAGCAATTTCAGTTGGGCAAAATACTGTGATTTTGTTTGTTAAATGCTATCAAAATTTAATCCTAAGCTTATAACAGCACAGTTTTGATTACTTTATCATTCGACTACCTAGAGATTTAAAAAAATTATTACAAAAGAAATGCATTCTTTTGGAATGGAATAAAAGGGAGTTTGTTTTGGTTTTGTTTTTTTCCTTTCAAGGGAAATATCAGTCGTCAGGAGGCTGTTAGTATGATCCCACCTCTGCTGCTTAATGTTAACCCTCATCATAAGGTAACTCTGGAATATACCGTGTACTAGAGTTTTTTCTTGGAAGTTAGTCTGATTAAACTACAAGTTACAACAGCAGTATCAATGCTGATACACAATTCTGTTTTGTGTTGGTATGTTTTACGCTTTCTGCCTGTAAACTACAGCAATCAACTAGTGTTCTGATCACAAATAGACTGTCAGGGGAATAGTTGCTTTTTCAGCTTTAAGTAATAGTCTGTAAAAAAACACTTAGTTTTTAAGTAGTTGTGTAATCTTACTTTCAAAGTGTAAATGTATTTAGCTGCATTCAAGTTATATATTCATGTTTCAACCCCCTTTTAAAGTAAGATGACTGTTTTTAACTTCCTGCTGTTCATCACACTATGAACAGATGTAGTTTTCCGGATCCAGGTGATAATGTTTTTTACCAGATAGTTTTCACCCCTCTCTGCCTTTTGAAGAACTTCTCTATAAATCTGTTAGGCAAAACAATTTGGGTGAGCTGAAACACGCTATTGATAGTCGCTGAAGGGTATAGATTGCTAACTGTAACAGAGGTGTGTAAGGAATGCCTGTGATATTTTTTCATGGCAGATAGTAGGAATGGTGATATCTGGTAGCAAATTTCCCGTAGCAAACTTCCTGTTCTAACCTTAGTGATGTTTTCATACACTATGTTTGTTCGCAGAATGAATCTGTCAGGTGGCTTCATTCTCTTAATCTGCTTAATGAGTTAGCAGTGCCTTGCTATCTCAGGCAACCACGTTGTGCACTTTTTTCTTAAATTTTTCAGGATGTATCTTAAAATTTTAAGTTTTTCAAATCTCTGACCTATATTTTTTAGAGACTCATTTGTACATGCTTGTTTTTATATTAACATTACTTAGTATACATAACTTTTCAGTTTATTTTCTTCTGCTCTCACCCCAACGCAATGTATGACACAGAGCTGATGGCTTTGTTACGTGAGGCAAGGTCTTCTCACTTCTCTAAACAAATAATGAATTGAGTGATAGATTCAGTCCTAATGTGTCACAGGTGCATGTTGCATTTTGCCTGGAGTTGAACAGGTAGTGAATGTGTTTGACTTAATGTAAAACACAAATTGTGAAAATATTTTTGCACACACCTTACTCATATTGCATATGCTAAGATAGCAGTATACGTTTTTTGCATTGAATGTTAAACTTCAGTGACTATGTTTCAGTCAGCGCTCTCCAGAAATGCCAGTAAGATTTTACAAGTTTCCTCATAAATCAGACTCAGAATAGGTTCTTCATCCTCTTTTGTGACAAGACAGCAAATAGTTGATGTAAAAATGCCTTGGCTGTTGCCATTTAGGACCTTTTATAGTTCTTAGTGCCTTATTTTCTGAGCTGCTTGTGATGACCAGAATTACAGGTTACTTTTCATGCTTAACCAGCATGTTCTGTACATTATGTCTTACATGCTGATTCCTATCGTATGCAAGGATCAGCTTGAGGACTGTCAAACCTCCCTAGTTGTGTTCATTTTTAAACTATTTTTCACAATTTAGTTTTCCCTCACCATCAGTTTGCTGGACAATTTTAGAGCATGTTTAGGCTTGCTTATTCTTCATTATCTTTTGCATTATTAAGTAGAAACAGGTAGCATCACAGCTGTTACTTTAAACAGCAGATATGACACTGTCGTACTGAGCGTGTTTCATGATGCGTTAACACTGATGCATGGCAGCACTTATCACACGCTCTCTGGAGCTCTCAGTAAGTGCTCCTTGGATTTCTCTGGGGCCTGTCTCCCAGTTTAGTCTTGTTCATGCCAGGGGCTTGCATGAGTAGATCGGTCCGCATCTTTTCTCCTGTTGCGTGACTTCAGCTAACTTTTACTGGAGGTAAAGGTCCAGAAGGTAGATAGAGTCATGGTCCTGAAAGTCTGTGACTAGGCAAGCACAAAGACTCTAATCTTCCTTTACTTAAGAAAACAGTGTTAGCTGTCAAGTGGTTTGCTGTGAAAGTGACTCCATGAATGACTGGATCACAAGTCAAGTTTGTGATGAACCAGGAGGGAGAAGTATGCTAGAAATCAGGTGCTGGTGTCTGTGCTGTTCTGTTCTGCTGCCTGAGGGTCGTTTGAATACTTCCCAAGTGCTTCTTCCAGGATATAGAAACAAGCAGTTTATTCTGCCCTGGTTCTTCGCATTAAAATGCGAATGTATGGGGAGGGCTAGCAGTTCATTTTTTTTTAAATCTGTATAAATCAACTGTGTCAGTCTCTGATTAATTTACTGATAGTTAAAGAAACTACTTGCTCTTGAACGTAACTTTGCCCTTAATGTGTCTGTATATGTAATGTTCCAGTTAACTTCAGTCGGAATTGCTTGGGAGCTGATAAAAGGATCATATCCCTGTATCTATATTCAGATTTCTCTTTCAAATTATTTTCAGCTGATGTGTTTGTTCCATACAAACCAAAGTCCCTTTTATATTTTAGACCCTCAGAGATAAAGCTGCATTCCGTGATGCATACAAAGAACAGAACTTACTTTGTGTTTTTGCAAAACATTGTTCAGAACAATCATAATTCTGCAACTGTATACAGAAATACTTAATTTAAACAAGAACACATAGTAAATTTCTCAAGTACTTAAATGCAAGGTAGGACTTTTTTTAACTTTCTGGTGTTTGCAGATTCTAGATATGTGTGCTGCACCTGGATCTAAGACTGCACAACTCATTGAAATGTTGCACGCGGACATGAATGTTCCTTTTCCCAGTAAGTCTGGAAAAACTACCAAAAAACTTTTGTGACTTTGAATTTCCACTTCTTGTAGAAGATTATTTTTACTGTGACCGATAAATAACTGCATTTAACTACATCTTGAATTCCCAAAGTGGTTGAGTGATATGAGATGGGAAGTACCCCACCTTTTCCTTGAAACTTTGTGGGCTTCCTTGGCTTGAAGGAAAGAGATGGATTATATACATATCTTCACAGTTCAGACTACAGTAGATGTGATTAGAGCTTAATTTTTGTATATAAGTCAGGTTTACTTAGTAGACGTGGCCCTTGAGCCCTTGTGTTTTAGTGGTATGCTGCAAACGCTGGGTTAAGTTGCTTTAGCCTTAAAATGGTTATGATATTTATCTTTTTTTTAAGCTTCAGAATCTTTACTTTTGGTTAGATGCTAACAGAAAATAGTCCCTATAGAAATAGTGAAGTTGGGGGGAGTGGGTTCTTTCTGTGTCCTACTGAAAGTCTGCTGATGTACAGAGATTGTCTTTGGTGGCAGTTGAGGTTTTCTCTGTTACAAGTGTTTTGCTTTGAGAGTGAAAAGTTGAAGGGCCTTTGGTTGTGTCTTATTGCCACTGCATGCAAGCTAGAACTCTTGAGACTATATTTGACACATACTTTATGTTATTTTATGTTCAGTAAGGGGTCCTCTATTCATAAGCAGTCTTTTAAGTAAAGATCTCTAGTGAGAGATTTATACAACTTTGAAGGTAAGGCACTAAACTATATAAAATTAATTAGCTGTTGAATAGTAAAGCATCTTCCCAATATTTTATGTTCCCAGAGGGTTTTGTAATTGCTAATGATGTCGACAACAAGCGCTGCTATTTGCTGGTTCATCAGGCTAAGAGATTAAACAGTCCGTGCATTATGGTGGTAAATCATGATGCCTCCAGCATTCCCAATCTACAAATAGATGTTGATGGAAGAAAAGAAGTCCTCTTCTACGACAGGATTTTATGTGATGTCCCCTGCAGGTATCTTGCATGTGATCTTCAATACACAGATTTTATTGTACTAAGTGCAGTGCTAGAATTTTTCTGTTACTGAGTTATGCTTTTTGAATTGCTTAGTGAGTTATGATTTATAGTAGGTTCCAAAACAGGTGAATCCCTTAAACTGTCTTAGGTAAATAAAGGTAAACTTTTTTCATTCCAAGTGGTACTTAAATTTGGTCAGCTGAAGGGCCTCAAATTTCAAACTTACACTCAGGATACTGAAATACAAAGACAGTGCAGAAATAAATGTTACAGCATAGGAGAACTAGTTAACATGGGAGAGAGACTGTTAATTTTTTGCTGTTATAAGTGACTTGGATATGAAATGAGTTTTACCCACAAATAATACAAATCACTTCAACCTCTGTTACAGTGGAGATGGAACCATGAGGAAGAACATTGATGTATGGAAGAAGTGGACAACACAAAACAGTTTGCAGCTCCACGGGTAAAAACGCTTATTACACATCTGCGCTTCTTTCATTTCTCTCTCCTCCTTTTCCCATATCCTTAACATATGTATGCATTCACGTGTCAATACATGACAAAGCAGACACTAAGAAGAGTTCCTTTTCTCTCAAATCAAGAGCTGATTCAGAGAAAGTATAGTATTTCAGATGTGAGGAGTGGAGTGTGTGAATCTAAATTGCTTGTATTCTTATGACTATCTGACGTATTAATGTTCATTGAATTAATTTAGACAAGGTAGCTAATAAAACAGGGAACAAATAATTTGGTTGGGATTCTTAGCGTTTAGGCAGGTAAAGTACTGTGGAGAAAATACAGAAACCTGTGAAGTTTAATAGCAATGTTTTAAAGTCTTTGGAATATTAGAAATCATACATAAATGGTTTCGGTTACCTGAGACTGATTTATATTAACTGATGGTGAATGAGTACTTAGCGTAGTGCAGGCATGTGGTAAAAAACAGTAATTTAAACACATATGAAAAAGCTTAGAACATTTTACTGTGCGTTTGTAACAAGCAGGGAATGCTGTCAGTTACTGTGACTCAGCTGACCTGTGGTGACTTGTTACTGCTTGATAACTCATTTGTAATTACAGGTTTTATTTTAGTTGTAAGTATGCAGGTAGGGTATAAGCTAGTGATCCAGCTCATTGATACGTTTCTAAGAAGGCCAATGCTAGCTAAGCTATGTTGTCTGTAATATTTGTAATAGTCAGATAGCTCCTCATTTTAACATTTAGATTTTGGAGGGGAAGAGTCAGGTTTTGGGGTGTTATTTTTCTAGTGTTGAGTACTTTACTATAAACTTGATGGGACACTGGAAAGAACAAAATGCAGAATGTTATGTTAAAAGTTATCATGCAGTACTTTTAACGTTTGACCTAATTGCTGTTTTAATAGGTGTAATTGTGTTTCAGCAGTGTAGACTGCACTAAGCTGACTTAGTTTAAAACTGACTTTAATTTGTGTACTGGTGACAGCTGCAGAACTCAGTAAGTGCTGGCTTAGTCTGTGGAGAGTTATTTGTCTGCAATATAGCTTCACCTGTAAGAAATATGATGGCAAATCTTTATGGTTCCTGAATGATACCTGGCTAGACCAAGAGTGTTCTGTTAGATTGCAGCTAAGAATTGCAACCCGTGGTGTTGAACAGCTGGCAGAAGGCGGGAGAATGGTATATTCTACGTGTTCGTTGAATCCTATTGAAAATGAAGCTGTGATCGCGTCCCTGCTGGAAAAGAGTCAAGGTGAGAATGCGAGCTTTGTCAGCAGAAAAAAAGGGGATGTGTGTGATAGTACTAGTAATAAGCTGGGTGTAGGTAACGTGCTCCTAGTATGCAAAACTGCAGCAATTTTTTGGTACCAGTAGAATTTCATTGGTGTCAATATCAGCAGTCTTCTTAAATAAGCCTAAATCTGGTGCAAATATAAAACCCCAAGAAGTTGTGTTAATGATGCACAGAAGACTTCTACAGATCAATGGAATTCAGTCTGTGTCATCTGGCTTCTGCTAACTGATTCCGCTGGTTGGAGTCCATGTCTGACATTTGTATTTTCTTTGGAAAACACAGCATGGGACATCACTGCTGTATGCTATAGGAGTAAAAAGCCCAGAGTGTACTCGGGCAGTTAGAGGAATGTTACTGTGCACCAGTAGGTGAGAGTGACTGATACCTTTAGCATCCTTTGACCCACATTTTGACATCCTTGGAATTTTAATGTCTTTAAGCTCATGGGGTTTTTTTACACTTTTGAATTGCATATGAAGGCTTGCTTAAGTTGCTGTTAAGACTCTGTCATCTGAGGTAACAAGAGGTGGAAAAATTGAGATGACCTAGGAAGCTGCACTACATCAGTTTGTGATAGTAGGGCTTAGTAGCCCAAATTTCTGGTCTTGAGCTGATGGACACTGTCTTTTCTGAGTCAGTAACCTGAAGTTTAGAGACATTTAATTGGATTTTGCATGAAAAGTTCCACAGTCTTTAAGTTGAGCCTTGTACAGAGCAAAAGGAGCTGTATTGCTCCTGGAGCTGAGCTGGTTCTGGAAGTAGAGTAGCCTGTTTTGTGTAATGTTTTCATTGTGCCCGTCACTTTTCTGGCCCCAAATTACACATGAAATCTCATTGTCTCTGAAACAGCAGTTTAGCTAAAATGCCTGCAGATAATTAAGAACTGACTATTTAATTTCCACTCAAAGGACATTTTTATTTAGAAGTAGTTTCTTTGGCAGACTGAGTGAAAGAACAACATAGACATGTTTCCAGTAAATTATAGTATGCTTGGCTTATTGAAGGTTGTAGTACACCAGAGTTAAGTTTAACGATGACAAGATTGGAAAGCAGTAAGGACTAGTTTGGATAGGAGCACAAAGCAGTATGGATGTTAACGGAAGCTAACAATTGCAGCATCTGGGGCAAATTCAGTACTTGGAAGTAAGGATCTCGACTGGCTGTGACATTTAGATCTTGCCTCTGCCCAGTGGAGGTATTTTGAGGCTTATTTGGAGGCTATGGTGTGTCCCAGCAAGTGAACGTTACCCTTGGGGCTTGAACGTAAGTGAAGCTAAAGGAGGGTGAGGTAGTGCAGTGGTCTGCAAGGGGCGTCAGACCTCAAGGATTTGCTCAGGTCAGTCCCGAAGGTTTGTTGGTTCTTTAGTGTTAACTTAGTTCCTAGCACTGTGTTACGCTGCTACTTTTGGAGCAGATCAGAGATTGTGTTCCCCATGGGGCTGAAGGAGTAAGGAAGAGGCACTTTCATACCACATTTCTCTGCTGGGAATTGTCGTACTTCTGACAAACTAGTGTCTGATCAGCCTGATGTAGTCCTGAGGCATCAGTTGAAGTCATGCTGTAGGTAGGCAGGAATATTCAAAGGACGGATGCAAACATCAAGTTTAATCATATTTGAAATGTCATTTTGGAATTTTTCTATGAATTCATGTGTCACTTTTTCATTAATTTAAAAGTCTTGCTAAACTGTCACTGTAAGAGTAAATGGTTAGTCATGTAGAACAGGTTGATAAATTGTGTACAACATGAGGAAAAGCCTACCTAATTGTTAAATAACTACATATTCAGAATCACAAAAAAGTTTTAAGGTTATTCTTCTCTAGAGAGATTAAAGATTTAAACAGTAACTTTTTATATCATTCTTTCTGGACTTGGCAGCTTAAAGTTTTTATTCAGCAGATTAAATTATACTCTGTTAATGTTTCTTGTAGTAATCGGACTTATTTTAGGCCCATAGCCTTTTGTCCTGTTAGGTTGATGGTATTTACCTTGCTGTTAAACAGTATGGCCTTTTCCATTTAAAAAATAATAAATTCTTTTTCCTCTCACACTGAAATATATTAAGATTGTAAATCCACAAAACGAGAATATTTCAAGCCTTTTAAAAGGCTTAGGCATCCCAGAAGAGTACTTCTCTGAAAATTACTTAATCAGTGTAGTAAATCCAGGTTGTAGAGTATTACTCTATGCAGCTGCTACAAAAGGTATCTAACCATTATATTTTGGTTAATTTATAGCTTGCAAACTTCTGTAGTTATTATGAACAGTTCTTACCATCTTTCTTGATAATTTACACTGTAGTAATTGTATAACATTTTGTTCCTTGAAAGGTTTAAAAAGCAGTGGTCTTAAAATGGTCTTAAAATTTGAAGGAAAACTATTTCTATAAACATTAATCAGGAACACAACTCTCAAATTCAGTTTTCAAGAATACTTATTCTTGGGATTTCAGGTGCCTTAGAACTTGCTGATGTGTCTTCTGAGTTACCAGGTTTGAAGAGGATGCCAGGAATTACAAAATGGAAGGTACTTGCTTGATCCTTTTGTGAAGTTCTTGGTCTGTGGTAGACTGTTAAATTAGGGAAATTTTGAAGTGTAGCATTTCAAAACGTTAGATTAAGCTGAAGTAATGGTAGTGGTTTGCTGTTCAGAGTTTTAGACCATATAGCATTGTAGGGGAGAGGGCTAGAAATCTTTCTGATGCTAAATTCTTGTCTCCTCATCTGCTCTTGTATTTTCCTCTAGCTTTCTTTGCTCTGTCTCCTATACTTTTGTAATATAATTCCCTTTTCTGTTGTATGCATGTGGCCTGTAGATGGCAACATAGTTTCAGCCACTTTTTAAGTTATCCCTCCTCCTCCGTCTTTATGGTCTGTGAGTGTTAGATTCTACAGTTCTTGAGCTGGTCCACTTGAATCATTTGGCAGTAAAAGTTGTTAAACCCTTCCTGGAAATAAGATATAAAACCTGCAGTGATGTGAATAATCCTAGAATATTAATAGAATCCCGTATTTTGTTCCAGGCCTTATGTGATTTCAATTCTGGAAACAGACTAGTAGGGAGGGGCAAAAAACTCCAAAGCTTCTTCAGCTTCCTTTTAAGAGCGTAATCAGGAAGAGTAGAAGGCCATGCTGGTTGTAGGGAAAGAAGCTATGATTAAACTTTAATTACAAGCATATGCCTTTGCAACACCATTGGTTGTTCTCTTCTCACCATTTCACTACTGTCTTGCAATGGCAGTCTGCAGGTTTATGCCTGTGTCTAGGCTAATGAACTAGATGCATGGAATAAAGATTTGCTTACGTTCTGCCATTGGAAACAGACCTTAGAAACTAGCTGATTTCTTTCTTTTTACAGTTCCAGAAGTTTAAATTGTATGAATCTACCTGAAGGACAAATGTAAAATGCATAACTCTATAATCTTAATTTTACTTTTTTTTGTACTGTATAAAGCTACTATATATATATACACACACATATATATATAAAGATCGCTAAGAGTATATTGTATTCCTTCTAACATTTATTTCTGTGTTTGCAGTTGAAATATAAATCTCCCTAATGGGTATTTTAAAAAGTAGGCTAATAAAATCTGTTGAAAGTTTGCAAGACTTTCTTCAGCCCTTACTTGCTGCTACTGTATTTTTTCAAGCCTCATTGGCTAGCTTGGCATTGAATGTATTTTCTTGCTTTGATGCTGGTTTTACTTGGTGTAGTCTTTTGTTTCCTGGTGAAACGTCTGTTCAGTGGGAGCTCTGTGACTTAGTGATTACGTTGAATATTCCTGAACATCAGTTGACTGTAAATCTCTGGAAACAGCAAAATAAAAATAAGGTTTTGGTCAAGGGACGCTTTAAGTGCTTAAAAATAGCATTCGGTACTCTCTCCTTAAGCCAGACGATGAGTGAACTCGAATTATTTGGGATTCTTGAAGGAAGAGACCTTTTTAACTCCAGATCTGCTAATA
>RSEF01000002.1:90212057-90237883 GCA_003993805.1 Himantopus leucocephalus
AAGATGTCCCTGCTCATTGCAGGGAGGTTGGACTAGATGACCTCTAAAGGTGCCTTCCAACCCAAACCATTCTATGATTCTGTGATTACCATCCTTTTCAGTTGCTCCCTGAGGGCATGCACAGCTCTGAGGCAGTACGAGTGCCTTCTGGCACATATCAAATCAGGTATAGCCCTGCAAAGCGGATATGACTCATGCAAGTTACAGGTGCCTGCTAGCTGAGGACGGAGGGAATACGCAAATCTTTGTGAGTGGTTTCCCTCCTACTAGCACCTGCACCTTTTCATTTAAAAGGAGTCCACACTGGCCCATGATGGTGTCGGTGACAAGGCCCCTTGGACATGACCCACAGGTTGGGAAAACACCGGGAAGGTCGAAAGCTATATTTAGCTGAATGGCTGCTCCAGGCATGTGAAGTAATGTAGGAGAAAGAGGTATAAAGAAGAATTTTCTGGTAGTTTTTCAAATTTCTAGGCACTCCCTGACTTCTCATCCTTCCCAGTTTGGCTTTCTTTACCTACCAGAATTTAAGTTCTTCTCTGTCAAAAGAAGATTTCAAGAGAAATCAACAGCTTCTCCTTCAGGAGGCTGCAATAAGTTCTGCTGCTTTTCCTTCCACTGAACTCGCCAGTTCTTCCACGAACATGGTTACCTACAATAATTTTATGGTCACCAGGTGTACTGGTGGATACTGTTTCTTTTGCCACTTTCACCATGGTGGGTCCTCACCACTCATACCCCAGTTCGCCTAGTTACATTTGTGCTTTTTCCACAAAGAATTTGCCATGGGTATTATGGGCAGTGTCCACCTGTCTCTTTCTGAGAGCTGGTGCAGGAATTGTAGATTAGATAGCTCCAACTAGCAAGTGGATCATGTCATCTGTCAGTGAAATTCATGTCAAGAAATACATTCTCTCTTCAGGTCACTTCCAATGGGCAGGAACCTTTGAATTTATTACTGCCAGTACAGAAAGAAGAACAGAAATGGCCTTGAGATAAAGTCGTCATTTATACCCCAAGTGCTGCAGAGGATGTATATGTAGTTATGCTCCAGGTTTGAAAACCTTTTTGGGTGTTATGGTGGAAAGAATACCAGAACCGTCTGTTTCAGCTTTGGTCTTGATTCAGGTCCAAGTTTTCTCTGCATATTTACATACATATATACACACACACACACACATATGTACATATATACGTAAATATAAAATAAAAAATACATATAAAAAATTAAAAATAGATCGAGACTAACTGAATGCCTGTAGAGTAAGTGTCCCGAACGTCAGGCCAAGAGTCGGATTTTTTTCTGCTGGGTGATGGAGGAGAGGCAACAGGCAACTCCACATTGACACACCTTGTTTGCCAGAGACCCTGTAAAGGCCGTCCACCACTTGTGCTCACTGAAAGCAGCAAAACCTCTCTTTGCGCTGCTTAACATTCCAACCGACTGCGCTTCCAGCATTACTCCATTTTGCGCCGGGCAGAGGACAAACAAGCTGGCTCCCAGCACTACTCAGTGCTGCAGTGCGAACAGCTGTGCTCTAGGGCTACTCACTTCCAACACATTGGCCCTTTGTTCCATCCCTTTGTTTTTCCAAGTGCTCTGGCTGCGCTCGCTCCTAGAGGGAGGGGTACTCCACAACCCAACTTTCTCTCTCAGACGTGCTGTCAAAATAAGTGCGATCAGAGAAGGCTTTCCTATCCAGGACCAGGGATGCAAAGCATACCAGGGAGCAGGGAAGGAAAGACAAATCCAGGTCCTTATGCTGGCCCGTATTTGACTCCACGAGGTGGACAGGGGAAATATGTCTATTGACCAGATTGGCATCTGTTGTGCAGCAGAACGGGGACATCAAACGCCAGCAGGTGAATTGTACCGTGATATACGCCAGGTGAAAGTCCATGTCAGAAATGCCACCAAAATCCTTTTTGCCTCAGACATTAATTTGCAGAATGTTTAAAGGATGCAGGTAAAACCAGGGCAAGATTGAGAACAGGGGCTTTGGCCCTAGGAATTCAAGAATAGCTCACCTTAGCAATCATGAAAGCCTTGCAATGTGAGATAACTTCACTTACAGTAACTTGCTTTTCAGAACTTAGAGAATTTTCCTGCAGAAGATCCCATCTGCAAGCTCCAGGCTTGCTTTATGTGGTTCATTCCTATTGTCTCTACTGAGGGAAGTATTTTTCAATCTTGCATTGCAGGGAAACAGACAACATGAAAAAATCTGTTAAGCTTAAAATTCCTCTGGGAAAACAGAATTAAAAGTTCTCTCAGAACACCTCCAGGCTGAGCAGAATCTGCTCTCTCAGCCTCTTCACGCACACCACAGGCTCCAGACCTCTAACCATCTTAGTGCCCCTCCACTGGATTCCCTCCAATTTGTCAAAAAGTGCCATGTTCTGGGGGGCCAAAACTGGACACGGTACTCCAGATGTCAACTCACGAGTGATGAATAAAGGAAAAGAATCGCTTTCCTTGACCACTTGGCTATGCTTTTGCCATTGCAGCCCTGTATGTGGCTAGTCTTCGTTAAGACAAGGGCACACTGTTGATCCCTTGTAAGTCTGCTGTCCACCCGGGCCTCCAAGTCCTTCCCTGCAGAGCTAGAAGCTGGCCGGACAGCCCCCAGCCTGCACGGATGAACAGGGAGGCTCCACTCAAAGTACAGGGCTTAGCACCTGTCATTGCCAAACCGCACGAAGTTCCTGTTGTCCCATTCCTTCAGCTTGTCCAGGTCCCTCTGAATGTCAGCCCTGCCTTCCAGGGTATAGATCCCTCCTCCCAATTTTGTNCGGTGTAGATCACTCCTCCCAATTTTGTCGGATCATCATAAATTCTATTAATACACTATGTATATATTTTTTTTAAAAATATATAATATATATAAATTTATATTTATGTAATAATTAANGGGTATAGATCCCTCCTCCCAATTTTGTGGGATCATCATAAATTCTACTCATACACTATGTATATATTTTTTTAAAAAAATATATAATATATATAAATTTATATTTATGTAATAATTAAATAAGAACAATCTCATCCAGTATAAGGCATTACCTGTGTTTTCATTGTTATCATTCATTCTCAGAACTAAATGATGCTGGCACAAATGAAGAAATGGTTTAAATTTCTCTTAAGGATGGTCTGCTTTCATTCCCAAGATGCATGCTAATCCAGGTCAGCATGGATTTTGTGCTGAATTTGAAGTCTTGGTTTTGCTGAGGAACTTCAGAAGAGGAATCTTTAGTAAAAGTCTACGGATCTTGTTAATGCAAATGGCAAGTGAACAACTCCTCTAAATGACACAGACAATTAGATTTGGTTCAGTTACATCTCACTAATTTTGCCAAGAGGACCTGCAACATATTTTAAATATTTCTGTTAGTAAACCACAAATAATTTAAAAGGCATGAGGTCACTGAATAAGAAAACACAAGAATATTTGACAGCAAAAGATAATGAATGCTAAGTGTGGTGGCAAACACTAAGTATAAAACGCAAGTTTTCAGAGTGTGAGGAGATATCTCTGAATTCCCATTTGGTGAAACACAACTGCAATGAATATTTATTGCCACCTTATTTAGCAGCATGAACAAAAGGAACTGTTATAAATAAACAACACTATGACAGTTTCACTGCTGTTAGCTTGACGTTCTCTTCTGAAGTCAATCAAACTGAAAGACAAAGCAATCAGGGAAAAGACTAAGTCAAACATCCAAATCACACAGTTTCTATTTTTGTGTTAACTACCGTCATCACTGATTTGTCCAAGACTCACTAGCGTGAGGAAGCTGTTGGTGAAATTTGACAGGTGTCAGCATGGCATTTGCATGCTTCTAGATTGAAATCCATGTAAATTTACATGCCTTCTTTTAAGGTTTCCTTAGCTTATCAGTAAAACTTTCAAGGGATGTAAAGGGGGGTAAAATTTACAAAGCAGAGCAACATCCATTTAAGAGGATGCAATTTAAGTAGTCAGTAATACAGGGGCGAGGGAACAGAGAGGCAAGGTCTAAGCTCTGTCTTTCCAACTCCTTGCGGTGTCCTTCTGGCTGCAGTACCTCACCTCCACCCCTTGACGTACCAACGAAACCACCTCTCCAGTGCAGCCGTGCTGATAATAGCCGGTGACTCACTTCCAACCTATTTGTCCTCAGACCTAGTTTGGCAGCCAATTTATTCTTCAGAGCGAGCAAAGCAAAACTTTAAATGTGTCACTAACTTACACGAAAACCTCCAGCGCGTGTTTAGTAACCCATCTGCTCTGCGAATCTGAACCCGGGTCAGAGATGTACTGAACCCTTTGACTCAACCCAAGTAATATACACGTTTGTAAAGTATTTGCAAGATCGGTATGTGATTACAAGCCAGGATGTACATTGCCTAGGTAAGCTCAGAGGCTTCTTGTCTCCAGCTTCCCACAGCTGGCACTTTGCAGGGCAGTGGGTGCTCTTAGCGCACGTGCGCACCCCTCTCGGTCTCTCTCCTTCACTTCCATCAGGACTGCATCTTCCCCCCAGGAACGCACCGGGAAAGCTGGAAGGGAACGCATACCCAGAAGTTTTTCTTCAGCATCTCTACTGACTGTCATCTTCTGAAATGTGACATCTGTAGCACACTATTTAATACCGGTTGGTGCTTGTCAGGGAGGGGATACGTAACTGGAAAAGTATATTGCACCAGCAGGTTGGCCTGCTTAATCCTGTTCGTATAGTTTGTAGTACAGTTTGAGAGGAACCTTCTCCACCAGAAGTTACCTACCGCATGGAAGAGGCAAATCTTTCACACTGACTCTATGCAAATGCTTCCCCACGTAGTTTCAGCTAAGCTTTCAGATGCCTAAGTATGCACCGCATCTGCCCATGTAACGCTGAAAAGTAAATCCTCAGTACATCAGCCACGCTACGCACCTAGGCATTCAGCTGGAAGACAGTTCCAAAAACTGCCTAAAAACTTCACCAACAAGAAGTGTGTTCATAATCGACCATCTTGTTGGAGTCATGTAAATAACCACGCTGGCCGTAATGCTAGTGTAGGACGGAGACACTATGGCTCCATGTCTGTGCCTGAAAATCTTGAAAAAATAAATGAGTAAAATGTGGCAAAGAAAACCCTGAGATTTAAATCCCAAATGCCAGTTAGTTCTACAGTATTTCCTCTGTGCAGTCAGCCTACCAAGAATAGATTTCCCTCTATTGCGAGTTCCTGTGGAATGGAAAGCACATAGACAGCACAGCACTGGCCATCACAGCGATCACTCCTTGGCAGCTGTAACTCTGAATGTCTTTCTAAATGAGTTTTCTAAAAGCATACATATTACACAGTCATATCACATGTATTTGTTATAATTGAAAGGCTTTGTCCCAGCCCTGCTATTTCTGTGAGAAGCTCTGGTTTAGGATCTTATGTACTGCTTTGGACAAGAGAATGAAGTGAGACTCTTTTTATACAATACAGTGTCACGGCACTAAATAAACAGACCATACCTACTCTCTCTCTTTGGACTCGGGACTGAAATTTAGGCTGGAACAAAGGAGAGACGCTGCCTTTGGGAGAGAAAACAAGGCAAGTTCAAGAGGTCTTTGACTCCTCAGTTTTTAAGTGTTGAACTTTTAGGACTAATTTCTAATGACACAGAAATACATTCCCATATAAATCATCAGCTCTGTTCTTTGTGGAGATCTTTCAGTGTTTAGATATTCAGAGACAGCTTGCTTTCTTTATCATAAGCTTTCTTCGTTCAATGCCCATGTTCAGTCAAGTAGCTTTTTCAGACTCAAAGAAGGTGCTCCAAAAGGACATATTCTAAAAAAGCCAGGAAGTGTCTTCCTAATACAACTTCACACTTCCCCAGATGCTAGTTTCAAATTAATCATCGCTTCCGGGGACAACATATGGAAAAGAACATTCCTGATAAAATAGGTCTAATGAGAGCTGGAGGACCTGTGCTGACTGCTAATTTTACAAGAAGTCCTAAGGAGATTCTTGACTGGATATTGATGTTTACTGTCTGCCAAAAAAATAAATCCTCCCACTTCTTCGATACTGAGGAACTTTGACAAAGCAGACGACTGGCCAATCTATTTTGATTTTGGCCTCCTTGAGTGTAGGATCTGGGAATGACAGTTGGCTTTATTTCTCGCTCACAGAAGTGAGGTGACGGCCTGATTTGAGTTCCACACCACAGCTCCAAACCTTAACATCCTTCTCAGCTGCCAGAAGGAGGTCAGAACAAGGAGGAAGCACACATCGCTTTCTAGGATACTAACAAAAAGGACATTATAGGACCTTTTTCACTGAAGCTCCCTCAACAGGAAAACACCTGGAGGAGCTCTGCAATCAGCTCCTGCAGTAGGTCCTTTCTAAACTGCTGTCCTTCAGCCCTCCTTGTTGCTCTTACTGGTGCTGTGCTGTTCTCCTTTGTCCATTGGGGTTTTTTTTATCCTGTGTTTTAGCTGCCCAGTTCTATCCTCCCCAGCCCACACTTCTCTCTCTCAGGTCTTGCTCTCTTCCTTCCTCTCACACACCTTTCCTTTCCCAATTTTCTCATTTGCTTTTTTTTAGGCTTGCCTGTTGCAGAGAAAGTAGAACCTGCCTAGCATACAGCTAGGTGAAAAACCATGAACTAATTTTCCCTAAAATAGATCAACCCTCTTTCTAAATCTCTTAATTAACTACATTTCTAGCTATCTCCCTTCCTCCCTGGTCAGAAGCACAATGCCTCTGTGCTCCCCGCTGTCCCCTTTTTCCTGCATCTCCCCCAGCACAGGCCGCTCCTGCTATAAACCATCTTTTCAAGAGGAGCAGTCTTATTTTTGGTGTGGCAGGAACTTCATCCTGCCCTAGTTCACGCACTGTACTTTTCCTTCTTTCTTCCCTGCACGATTTGTTGCCGCAGCTTATCACAGGCGCTCTGCTCCCCTTCTGCTACGGCTTCAAAGCACTCCAGACTTTTTGATTTGCCTCTCCTACTGCTCCAAGACTCTGACTGATACAGAGAACCTCCTACAGCCCGAAAGTAACTGTGATTTTTAGCAGTGATGTTTGCTATAACTATTTAAAGCACACTTAAGAAGACACATAATAAGTAGGTTTGAGGGAAGTGGTAGCAATCCACCCACTACGTTCCTTTTAGCTAACCCTTTAATTAAATATTAAAGATACGGTTCTCAGGAAGATTTAAAATAACCCACTAACAGAAAAAAAGAGGCAGGTTAAAAAACAGCAGAGAAAGAAATAACCTCCCCCCCCCCAAGACTTACCACACCTTCACACTGCTTTTAACATAATTTTACTGTGCCGATGAGGGAAGAGCTTTTCTGAAAGGAAATAACAAACCTTATGCTTTCCAGTGCTAGATCCCTCTATATGTTCCCAAGGAGTCCCAGTAGGGACTGCAAATTATTTGATGCCTAACTAAACATTCTAGTTTCCTCTTTCATAAAGGATAGCAATAAAATGTTTAAAAAACTGAGTAAATAAATCACCTGAAATGTTATTCCTCACTCAAAAGATACATTCTGCTGCTGGATGCACAGAATTGATACACAGTTTTTTGGGGAAAAATATATATATACATTGATTACAAGACCATCTCCAAATATAAAGCAGGGCGAGATAAATCACAGCAAGATCTGTGCAGATTTGTGGTATGAAGCATTTCCATTTATAACTGAGATAAGGCACACCAGGTGGGTTCCACAAATGGTCAGAGGAGAAAGAGAAGGGGTGGCTGGTGGAGATGAGAAGTGTACGAAACCAGCCATGTCCACAAAACTGAGTGGCTCTGACCTGCCTAACCATTTTGGTGAAGGCTTTGATCATTTTTCTCCCTATCTAGCTGACAAACAGTTACACCGGCAAAGCATCTCGAGATAAACTGAGCAGTGTTTTTGCACAAATATCTGCTGTGCTGCCTCTCTGCTTGCGTTCGAACTCCTTTGTCCTGCATTACTCTTCTGTTCTTCTCCACTGTGTGTAGTTTTAAATCAAACTCCAAACCCCCAAACTCTCTGTACAGTGTCCACTGGTGCTGTAATACAAAATAGAAACCGGTCAACCATTTCAATTTGCTCTTGTGTTAGCCGTAGAATGGAAAGTGTTTTCAAAAACATACCTTTTCCCCCCCTCCAAATCAGGCTTACAAACAACACTGTCCTGCTTTCAATTAAAACATCGCCACAACAGATATATCTATCTATAAGGTGCTTAGAATTTCACAGCAGAAAACCTATCACTTTGAATACAAAAGTTGGCCAAAATGATTGAATTCCCGAGGCAACAGAAACCATACTGGTGATTTTATTCAGCATGTGTCCAATACGATTTTCCATTTGGAATCCACATCTTTTAATGCTTTTCTTATACCATTCTAAACATTACCTTCAGCTTTTATGGAGTCCCTTAGAAAGTTTTTTTCAATTTGTTTACCAGAAAACTTAAATCTTAATGATTAAATAATAGGACATTTATATACATCAGTGGGTTTTCTCAGGTACTGGGCTCTAAGTACATACAATGTCTATTGAGTGAAAATAAAAAAGAAAATTCCAGTCATGCACATCATCTTACAAACCACGTTCCATTTGCCTTGAAAATTTTTTACTCTGTTACTGGCATATCATTTTAAAATTAAGCAGATGATTGATTTTTTTAAGGTTGCTTTGTCCATTTCCATTCGTTCGTTTTGCCATTTTGAAGAACTGACAGGCCACATGCTACTGCAGAAGGTACCGGCAGGGTAATAATGGTTCTGCTACCACCAACCACTCCAAGCCCAGGCGTGGATGTGTTTAAAAAAACCACCTAACCTTCAGCTAACTGCACTGGTTTATTTCTGAACAGCACATCACAATATCAGCATAGATAGCACATTGTAACCGGTTGGGTGATTCCACTTAATAATTTTTCAACACTAGGACCTTTCAGCATTTTAATTCTGGTTTCATTTATGAATTAAAGGTCATATATAGAGCACAAATGAGGTCTAAATTTAGTCACAGCAGACCACAGTTCCACATAAAGACAAATCTTCAAGTTATGTTGACCTGCTAGGAGACAAAGATAAACAGCACAGCAAACATGTACCTGCGATGCACTGCTTCCCTATTAAATATTAACTGTTTCATTTACATTTAAATGAACTGAGCAGGAATGGATAGACTTTCCAGTACTGCTGTTTGGTGCTGCTGTCATGGAAAGAAGCTGAAGACAATGTGGGCTGTATGGGGGCAAATGACGCAATCTCAGCATCCGCTCAAGTGACTTCAATGATGACCATTCTCCAGTCTTGAAATATAATCCTACACAGCATCTTTTTTTCCTCTCCCTCTGTAAACACATCTGTTCATAAATAACTTAGATGTCTCCTTGACATTCATGGTATGTAACTGAAGCTGAAGTAGAAAAGGATGGGTGGTGTACAGCACTGAGGAGATGTCACAGTACTTTTGTTCAGCATTTTTGTCAAGTGTGGGTTGCTAACATCAGCCATCAGACACAGGTGGGGTCACCCACCCATATTTTTCATGGGTCTTCACCAAACTCTTAAACGTTGCTTCAGCTTCCTTTCGACTGAATGACTTTTTTGATTTGCCAGCTTTTCTGCAGATACGGCCCTGCACCAAACAAACAAAAAAAAGAAAAACCTTCATTAAACACGCGAACATGCAGCTGGAAACCACAGCTTAACTTTGCAACACCTCAAGCCAAGAGGCATTCACTCACGGGTACCAGAAAGCCGAGTTCCCAAACTGGGGCAGACAAATACATTACTAGAGATGATTAAAAACGATATGCAGTAAAAGGGGAATAAATAAATAAATAAATAAATAAAGACATCTGCCGGGTTATTTCTTCCCAGCGAGCCCCTGCGCTGGCACGCTGCCCTGCATGCAGCAACCAGCGGCTGCTGCTGCGGCTGTGGCGCAGGGCTCGCCGCCCTCGCTGCTGTGCGGGCACCCCTGCAAACAAACAAACAAACAAACAAACAAACAAAAGGACCTCCACCATAAGGCATGTGGCGGGCAGACCCTCACGCCCGCCCCATGGGGTCGGGGGTGCAGCCCTCGGCACACAGGGACCACGAAGATGCCACAGATACGGCACCTCGGCATGGCGGGGTGCCGCTTTCCACTGGCTCACGGGGACTGGAGGGTTTTGTGAGCGTCCCCCCTCTTTCACCTGCAGGAGAGGGAGGGTCTCCCCAACCTCCCCCCCCAGCTCCTCAGTCCCCTCGGTCCTCCCAGGGCCAGCGGCTGTGGGTGGAGGAGGGGGCAGGCTGCTGTTACTGGTGCTGAGGTACCAGCTTGGGGCTGGGGAGACGGAAAGAGGTTTCAAACCAATTTTGGTGCCACGCTCGTCATATAGTCCGAGGTGTGAATGTCACGAACTTGGCGACTCTGGGGAACCATCCTAAAAGCGGAGTGTTTCTGTGTGATACATCTCAGGGCTACCCGTATCTCACCCACACACACCCCGCTGCCAGCGCACAGCGTCACTAAAAATTACACCCATCCCACGAAACACACTCCGTTCTTCTTCTTCTCATCTGACCCATGAGAAACAAACAGCCCTGGCATTTCTTAAAGGCAGGAGCACGTTAAAACCAACTTGTTTCCAACCTACATAAAAAAATTCTCATTTGTTTATTACCCCTTCATGACAAGTTTGATAATAAATGACAATATACACATTTAAACATACTGCATCTTTATTACTTTGCAGTTAAATATTACCTCTAAATGCACAGCAGTATATAATTTCAAATCCTTGTTTGGCAACATAAGACATTTACTGAGTTATTAATAGCTTACCTTATTTTGCACATTGGTCCATGTCAATTACCAACTAACAGAGACACAAGGAAGAAATATAGCTGCAGATTTATTCCACTCTACAGCAATAATACTCTTTAAAGTATTTATGCCTATTGGATTTGTCACAAAATACATATTTGTTAAAGTCACAAGTCTAACAATTTTTATAACTGTTTGACAGACTGCACTGAAAACCTTTTTTAGAATAAATGGTATTTGATGAGCAGATACCATATTATAGTGTTACAATTATTAAGAACCAAGTTAGTATGTTCTTGTTTTTTCCATTCCTTTGCTCTAAGTGATGCTTCAGGTTCCATCTTTTGACTCCGATATTTTATCGTCAATTTGGAATTTTAACCAAAAAATTGTTATTCGTAATCACATGCAACAAATAATACTGAGAAAATAATTAGGTTCATGGAGGGAAAAGAAGGGGGAAAAAAGAAAACAAACTCTGTCCTTGGAGTATGGAAGTTACTTTTACAGATTAAAATGAGTAAGATTAGTCTGTAGTGTGGACGAATAATTTAATTCTAGAAAGCTGTCACAATATTGCACAGATATGCTTTTGTGTTCAGTGTTGCTCTTATTATAAAAAAACTATGGACACACGAGATAAAAAAAAGCTGTTTCCTACTTCTATTTTAATAAGTCATTTTTCTGTGCAGTTTGACTTCTCTTTCAGAGCTTACCTTAACTAAAGATTAGGAACAGCCTCTAATTCCCACCTCCACTTACTCACAGCCAATTTATACCCATTTGGTTTTCACAAAAATAGCTATTTTACCTTCTGATGCTTTTCCTTTCTCCCTAGTCGCTATTTACAGAGTAGCAACATATTTCCTCTTTAAATACCTTTTGATAGACTAAACAGCAAGACACCTTCCCTATCCCCATACTAATCTGGCAATTAATATTTCCCAAATAAGGATGATCTCAATGGTACTTGATTTAACCCTGCTAATATATTTTCTTAGAAAATGTTCCTTCTTAGTTTTGACAAAAGGAATAAGTAAATAAAACCAGGTAACGTATTTTTGAAAATCTCATGATTTCTAGTTCTAATATTGCTCTTCTCTCAAGAATTGCTATGCCAGTTGGGTGCTGAAACATAACACATTCTCATTGACTAATTATCTTCCATATCCTGCAGGAGGATTTTTGTTGTGACAAAACATGTTTTGTATTTTCTTCCTAATCTGAGCTTTTGTGGGAAGTATACTTAGAGAAACACGGGAAAGATAAAGCAAAGTACAACAGAAGTTTAAATCAGCACAGGAAATGCTGTCCTCAAAATCTCACCAATTAAATACTTTTGAAAGTAAATACAAACCGACTGTACTACTTAACTTCTGGATTAGGTCCATTTGCCATCTCTTGTCTTATACCTCTGATTTTTTGTCATTTAAGGCTTTGATACCTTTCTGAATTGTGTGCACAGCACCTCGCACAGTATGATCCATGTCTTCTCCAGCTTTATCAAAGTATTAATGCTAATCTGTAGCTAGAAATAGGATCTTTGCATTGAGAACAGCGATCGCTCATATTCAGCGTCAGCTACTCATGCTTTCAAACAAGGAAAGTAAGAATTCTTTGGTGTTGCAAGAACACAGGGAGTATCATCGCGTCATCTAAAATGTTACGGGAGCCACAGCAGATGACACGAGCATAATTTCATGAGCTTATTCTCATGCTTCTTTGTTATTAATATAACGGATCATTAAATCCACTTCTAAAACGCGTTCTGGTACCATACGCAGGTTGTATGTAAACCGCATCATCAAAGACCAGCTAATTCCACCCGACTGTAGTCCACGTATTTCTGTGTTTATACATGAACTATGGGTGGCATGGTTAGCGCTGTCTCTTATTAACCAATATCCTGCCAGGTGTTTATAATTTGGATAAAATTTAATCTCATGGACTGAAAGTTTCCCTTTTCGGTGCCTCATGTAAACCTGAGGTAAAAACAAAGAAGGGTGGAATTTCAGTCAACACAGTTCAGATACTTTTGAGTCTATACCTGAGTGCTATCTACTGTCTTAATGATTTTTAGCTTTTTGCCGTTCGCACAAAACTCTTCCCAAGTTTAACTAAAAATGGCATTTTGCACGCAACTATAAAACAAAGTGTCAAACAAACACCTTAACAGGCACTGTTACCAGCTCGGACTACAGCTGATTTCAATTTATTTTCAGATTGCTACTTAAAACATACAGTCATTTTAACTCTGCTCGGGAGACTATGAGCTGCTGCATTCTGTAAAGATGATAAATATGGTAAATACAGTATGCAAATACAGCGCTGGCCATAGCTCAATTGCACGAAACTGCATTTTGACTAATCTCTCAACCACGCACATCACTACTGCCATGGTAAGGAATACAGATCATTTGCACGGCCAATGTTTTGATGTGTCCAGCACCAAATTAAGAAAAGATATCAAACTGATATCTGAACAAGATCAAAACATTACACTGAAGACTAAAAACCACAGATAAAACCCAATAAAGCCTTTCATAACAATACTAATGTTGACTTCAGCTCTGAGAAGCCGCACCAGGAGCTTATTTAAATAGTTGCAATACTTTCAGACACTCACAGCGCGCTTTTCATAAAGGGATAACTGAAAACCTAATTAAAACCAGGAGTTGGAGAGAACATTTCAGATTTTGCCATCTGCTGTGACTTCATGTACTTATCAAGATATAATTTTAACAAGCTAGAAACATATGAAAGGTGAAAGTAATGCCACAGCATCCAACTGGTTTACCCAGCCATGCTGAAATGCAGGGGGACGTGTGCTGCACTCAGCCTCCTCACTCGCTTGTGCTCCTACTGCGTTTGTTTGCATGGCATGGTGAGCAATTGCATGCCACTCGTCTACTCTTTGCCCAGACTAATGAGTTTGAAGAAACAGCTGATAAGGATCCAGTCTATAATCCTGGTAACCACTAGGAGAAAGACCTCCTGGAGCACAGTCTGCTGCAGGAAGCCTTCTCAGAACCCTGGCCATACCGAAGTACCTCTCCCTCCCACCATACTCAGTGAAAGACCTGACGCCAATCACCTCACATGTGATTCGGCACCCAAATTTACAGACCACTGTGGGCTAACCTGGGAGCTTTTCTACTTGTCAGTGATGCTGCAGTAGCCTCCACATTCTTCCACAATCATCAACGCATCAGCATGTCCTTCCCTGGAGAACGCTATGTGACACTGAAGCGCCTCCTCAAAAATATTCAACTCAACATCTAATAGCTCTTTAAAGTCCTGCAGTATCATCATCAGCAATGTGCCGTATCTTTTCTTCCCCAACAACACCATGCCACAAAGTGCTCCAAAGACAGAGTCAAGTCCTGTACAGAGGTACCAAATATGAAGCCTGAAGCTTTTGAGCTCTGTAATCCCACTACAACCACCTATCTGCCCACATCTGGCCTGCGTGTCACGAAAAACAGTCCTGACATTTCTTCCGGTATTTCCAGAACCAGGATGGCCTCAAGGGGATTTCTTTGGCAGCAATGAAGGGATTTCTCTCTCTCATCAAACCAACTATAGTAGCTCCCAGACGAAAACGCAACAGTTTTGGCACAGCACACAGCGTCAGGTGTGCTTCCATGTCATATCACTTTTGGCACTACCTGGAAGGACAGGACTACATAATGGTGGCCAGCCTTTCACAGGATCATACAGTCACTGAAGTGCTGGCTGGAAGGGACCTACGGAGGTCTCTAAGTCCAACTTAGACAACCGGAGCTGAACTGACAACATAGGTCAGCTGTGGCACTGCATAGCCAAGTCCTGAATCCTTCAAGCTTGTGCTCAGTCCTCTCCTGATGCAAGTCCCTGTGTTACTAGGTCCCAAATTTTTTCAGAGATTTATTGTGTGCAGTCACCGGCCTTTACAGGACTGAGGTTATTCTGGAAACAGCACAAGCCCCTGTGCTATAGGTCTCCGAGATGCCGCAGCAAACCCTTCAAGCACATCCAGACTTTTTTTCCTGGACTGGTTAACAGAAAGTTGTATTCATTGCAAACAGTATGCAGCTAATAGACTCAGAAGCAGGCAAGCCTTCACGCGGTTAGCGCTGGTGTTAACGCAAACTCCTCGGCCCTGCATTCCTGGACGTGCAAATAACTCAAGGTTGGTCTTCCAAGGGCAGACCGTGCCTGCCTTCCGCACACGGGGCTAAAGGTGGCCCACCATTTAAACCAGCACAAGGGTGCATGGGTACAATTTCATTTTCTCCCTTCCTCTCTTAAGAGATCCCTATAGCAGGCTGTAGTGACCCACTTCCAGGTAACTGTCAAGAGATGGAAAACAAGCAAAGGTTTAGAGAGGCACGCAAAAGACCGCAGGTAGCCACTGTGCCGCACACTGCATCTGTGGCGATCCCTCCAAGGACAGGAAGGAGACCCACAAGGATATGTCCATTTTCCAAGTCTGTTGTCCCAGGCTTCTCCATGGATGACACAAAACCTGTGGATTTTCTACGAGCTGGAGCACACTATGAGTCTCCAGTATGTAACACGTTCCACTAACGTGCCAGCGACTAACAGCCCCAACTGCTCAAAGCCACACACTATGCAAACATACCCAAATCTTTTCTGGTAAGTAACAGAGCAAATACAGTGCTTAAGCCTGAACTGGTTCTACTCTAGAATATTTAAACAAGTTTTCAGAGCAAAATATTTCCACTGGCTTTAGAGAAGCATTGAGAAGTAGAGCAATGCTAAAGTGAGCTACTGTCACGCTCTCAGTGCAATGCCTGCAATGTGTCACAACACCATCGCTGGAGTGCAATATACACAGTCTCTTCCCCCAATTACGTGGTTTATAATTTTTTTCCTTCATGTACTGATGAGGCACAGTTAATCATGCCTCAAAAACTGCACACAATTTATATTGCACTACATATAATTATTAGTTATAGCTAAAACAAAGCAGTATAGAAAATGACGCAGACAAATACTGTTAATGTTGCGGCATAAGTAAATTAAAAATGGGATGTTTTCCTGCAAATGTGTAATTTCTGAAGCAGTATTTCCATGCCTTTTTTGTCTCCTTTTTAAGAATAATCCATACAAAGAAGTGAGAACTCAGCAAGTTCCAGCTTTAAAGCATCCTATAAATTGCTCCTTCTGGGAGTGTGACTGTTCTTTGTCCAGGAAAAAGAAATCTGAGTTCCAGCTGAGTAATTATTAACGCTCACTCGTCGGTGTGCAGCCTGGTGCAAGTAGCTCTTAATCGATACAAACACTTACCGTCCCGATCCCTGTCTGACAGCTACAGAGCACTGCACTTCTTTGCCTCGCCTTTCCCTAAGGAAAGAAACTCCCTTCTTGCATTTTACGGGTGGGAAAAACTCTGTGTTGGCAAAAGAACAAGAAAATTTTGACAGCCGACCACCTTCTTTGGAAGGTGCCTCTTGCACCTCCAGGGCCAAAGGTGCCGTCTTACAACTCGGTGGGCTTCCGTCAGAAGAGATGGTCCCTGTCCCCTGCCGTCAAATGGGCACCGGCTAGTCTAGATGATGAAGGGTCATTTCCTCTGTCAGTCTTCTTCCGAGCTCCCTGGGCTACGTGGTGACAAGGCTGGGAACGTGACAGCCCCTCTTTCCATCAGCCCACAGATCCTCCACATCAGGAACCTGAAGTTACCCAAGTTAAACACAGCCACGGGTGTAAACCCAACCAAAGCACAGCAAACCATCCTTTGTGACGGGATGTAAAGACAAAGGAGCCATAGCCCAGACAACAGTGTCTATCGCCACATTTCCCAAAGTTTCACCACGCTAAAAAAAAAAAAAATCACAGGAGTAAAAAGCAGACAAGCAGACTACCTCTGGGAACATTTAATTGAGTTAAGACCAAATTTGGTAAGATTAGAGTCACAAGCCGATGCGCTTTCCCCCCTGCTGTTTATACAAATGTGTCAATCTCTTTGCTATGGTAAGTTTCATACTGATGCACATGGACGTCTACTCATAGAACCCCCACTTCTGACTGCTCTAAGTACATATCCTCAAATGACCTTTAGAAAGAGGGATATCTGTACTTCACAGGTGGGAAAGAGAAATATAGTGAAGTGATATGACTTGCCCATGACTGCCTTGAAGTCAGTGGCAAGACCTGGAAGCTAAATTCAGATCACCTCTCCTTAGCCTAAGTGCTCTAACTATGAAATATCCTGCCCCCGCCCCCTGATAATTACAGAACACTTCAATACTAGGTATATTTTAATAGAAACGATCTTGTCAAATTTATAGAAAATTTGACATTTATAGAAATTCATAGAAAATTTGAAAAAATAGTAACAACATTCTCCTCTGCTTTGTGATCCTTTAGGTTTTTTTATGGGCACGTATTATGGAAATAAGTGCTACGCTTCGTACTGCAGCTGGGGGTTTGTTACCATTTGTACCACAAACCTAGAAACAGGAGAAATATCTAGTCATTCCACAGCTCTCAAAGCCTGGCTATGAGAAGCATCTGAGCACCAGGCCATTTCATAACGCGGGCTCACTCTTCCTTCCTCAGGTTTACTTCCACTCATCTTCGAATGCAGATTTGGGATTGCGACTGACTTGTGACTCTATCAGGGAGTCACTGCAGAAGTTCCAGGGGTTTTGGAGAACCTGGGCAGAAGAGGATTAAATCAATGAGGATCGTCGATTCTAACAACGTGCGCGGAATCACGAAGCAGATAAAAAGACGTGTTCCAAGGACAGACTCCGCACGTGCAGAAGGCAGGCACGTATCTGCCACGCGTGGCTGAGGACAGCCACACTTGATGTACCACTCCCCAGTCTGACTTTTAACCGGAATGGGGCAAATCAGACCGGCACCCTGATCCTGTTTCAGAAGGGGAATCGCCTGCATGTCCTAAGTGTGGTGCCCACTTCCCTGTGTCATCCGGACCAACAGGGACTGCAAATTCAGTTTCATCAAAGCACACCGACGCTTCTCCCTAGCTTGTGCTCCTTCCATTCCCAGCCCAGTGCTGGTTCCACTGCCAGCCAGGTCAGGTAACGGTACCACGTCCTTCCTGTGCAGCTTGTCCTGCAGCTTCCAGGATCGACTCAATTACCGCTGTTTCCAGCCGGAGTTACAGACCAACACCGTGGAGCGCTCAGCACCCTCCAGAAATGACTCTGCGGAGTATGACTCAGACCAGCCCCAAGCCACACGCTTTCCAAAAATACGATGATATTCACCAGAAACCTGGTATTCCATTTACGAGCGAGACAACTGCGCACATTAAATTTAACATATATTTTGAGCCATTCAGACAGCATAATCACCACAGCCCCTGAAGTTCTCCCTGTTTAGCCGCGCAGTAATTGCACCTGGCAATCCTTCCATCCTCCCATCTCCCTTCGCGCCTAATGTCAGCGTTACCTTTTTTGACAGTTACAGGAGAAGATAATTTGTAAATTGGAAACTGCATGCAAAAGGACTGGAGACGTCAAGGAAAAGAGGAGATCTTCACTGACTCTCATCAGCCCAAAGGAGCTCAGAAGGGAAAAAGAAATGCAGCCAATATTATGTTACTTAACCAAAGTCCCACTTTGTGAGAGCCGATGCCCACTTGGGGGATATGCCTTGGATCATGCCTGGCAAGAAGACTCCCGCCTTATGAGGACCAGAATTACTGTGGAGTTAGGAATCTTCCATCCGGAAGTCTCCGGTCATGCATGGAAATCCCTGGGCATTGTGTAGAGGCTAGGAAATCTGCATATTTTCAAGGCTAGCCCGTATAAGGAAGAGTAAATCTTCCTCACAATAGAAAGTGGGTTATTTAGGTTACTCCTCCAGCAGGACACAATGTCACCCCTCGGACCAGGCTTTCTGCATTTGGAAAAATAAAATTCTTCAACAAAGTATCTGACAAAACACCTGAATGCTACACAGTTCTCTCTATCTGAACACTTTCACTGAAGAAAATGAGGACTTCCTTAATAATTCAGGGAAGAAGAATTTTGCTCTTTTTAGCAAATTCAATTTTCCTATGATGCAAAGCAGCAATTCTTTTAAATTCTTATTGAGGAGATCAGCCAAGTATTGCCAGGAAGAATTACTTCTACCTGCCATAAAGGCCTGTTTTAAAATAAGCTGTTTGTTTCAATTTAGTGATTTAACTTATTTGATGGCTATTTTAACACTAAGGATGAAAATTGAAAGTATTTTAACATTTTCCTTTTTATGCTTTGAAGGGGTAAAATGGAGATTATAGTCTCCTTGCATTTTAAAAGAATTAAAACAGCCTCCTACTTCAATGAGTTGGAATCCCTGTGCCTTCATTCCTCTCAGTAGAATATATTTGCATAATAATAGTGGATAGTCAGAACAGCAATATATCAGAGTACACATGAACAATGTTTTTTCCAGCCCATTCACCAGTCCCAGCATCTCAACATAGCAAATATATACGCTCCCACTTAAACTTCAGCTTGAAAATCTGAATTGCAATAAACGAGAAACCTTAGAAGGCCAATATATCTGATTTTCTTCTGTAGCTAAACAATATTCTTTGTTACCTTCTTGGCCCAGCATTTATACCTTTTCATGGGGTACAAGTCCCGTAACATATTCTTTGTCTCCTCCGCAATCTTTGTACGTGAGTCGATGTGTTTTTCAACCATGGGCCTAAAGCAACATTTCTTCCCTTGATGATAACTGGCATCATTTGCTTAGGCAACTAATCGAAAGCAAAAAGCAAGCCGGTTTTAATTTTTAAGGCCCTAATATGATACAATGGCTCCAATGGTGTTCTCTATACATTTCTGCAGCCTTTGAGATTAGCTGATTTATTCATGGCTACAGTCCTCAAACCCAGCATCTGGAGTATGAAAACCCACGGATTTGCAATTAATTTCTGCTATACATATTTGAAAGAGCTGGAGTCTGCTGACCTCCTGGACACCATGTAAGTCCCATCTGCTATCTGCTCACTCGCACTTTTGTTTGAAAGGATGAAGAGGGAGTAATTTAGACCATGATTAACTGCTACCTTCTGTATCTGTTTTTCATAAAATAAGCCTGTTTCTCCCATTTCAATCTGGCAGAAGTCAGCTGGGATACTTGTATCTTTAAAATGGAAAGATAAAGCAGTCCGATGGTCCTACAAGGCACACACCTCGTGAAGCAAGCTAATGGGATTCCACTGAGGTATTTCTAATATTAGAATACGAGGGCTGAAAGTACTATATACCAAAAGCTTTTATTTAAATTCAGGAATTTTTCCTATAGAAAATGAAATCTTAATCACAAATTATATTTTGGTTTTGATTTAAATCATTATAGAGAAGCCCACCACAGCAAGAGTACTCTTAACTAGGGGTTCCCTGTTGCTGTTTTAGTACGTCCTGACAAAATTTTTATGCTCCTTCTATTCACTGGAAGAATAAGGGAGTATTTTCCTCAAAACGAAAAACTTTTTCCAAGACACGACCTGTGGAGTCGTCAGTTACCTGAAAGCTGCCTTTGGCTGGCAGTCCTGTCCCCGGCCTCTGCAGAGAGAACAAGGGACTCATAAAAAGGAGGACAAGGCTGCTACTGGTCAGCACTACCGCAAGCTTAAGCCCAAAATCCTCAAGGCATCAGGTGCAGCTGTGTTAGTCATTTGCTCAACCCCCCCCCCCAAAAAAAAAAAAATTCTTGATGCATTATTTGGACATTAGCATACACAGCTTTGTCCTCTCTAAAACTTCCACCAAACCAGCATCAAATCATTCCTCTCCAGTGAGAAACAACCTGTCTATTGGAGGACACAAAATCCTCTTCTACTTTTGGACAAAGTCTGCTCCTTTTTGTTTGGGACCGCATCATCCACCCTGTTTTCAAAGACAAGAGACGACAACTCCCACCTGGAACAAGGGCGCTGGCCTCAGCCCCCTGCGTTATTCAGGGAGAGCCACGATGAACCTCCTGCTGTTTCACCACTCTCCTACGACTGGCACTGTTCCCCTTTCTTTCCTCCAGTTATTATTATTAGCGTGACAATGGCACTGTTATCAGAAAGCGGGGAGCAACAGACCCATTTTTCAATCTCTCTCCTAAATTACCAATAAACCGTTTTAAAGGGTGCTGCTAAGAAGAAATAACGCTCATGGGGCCACTTCCACAGCCTGGACAGACAGACAGACATGGGAGGCTCTGCCTAGACAGGTACGTTGAACAGTTGCCTCCAGCACAACAAACAAGTGGCATCCAAAGTATTTTGTTAGCATCACCCCACCTCCTTGGCTGACACCCCCGCTTCGCGGCGGCTCAGGGCCCCCACCTCAGCGGGGCGGCAGGGCCAAGCTCTCGCCCGTGACGACGGGGGCCAGCGAGCAGCTGACTCCACAGGAAGCAAGTACAAAGTCATCCCCTTAAAATCAAGGCTACAGTTTAGTTAAGGACAACACCAAGTTTTTTAAAATAAGATTCTGGATCCCAGACAGATAAACAGTCTTAGGCCTTTGATGTACTGAGAATTCCCCTCAAGATACTGACTAGAGCTGTGTGAATAATTGATTTTCTCAGCTGAATAGCTGAAGCAACCAACCAAACAAACCCCAACTTGTTTGTTAATTAACTTTTTTCCCCCCTTGAAAACGGTGGGGGGGGGATGCATAGTTTGGGATGTTGAATTGTTTCATTCAAACAGAAATTGTCTCTCTTCTATTTTAAACACTTTTTTCCAGACAGAAAAATATCTAAAAATGCAATACTAGATTCGTGATAGGAAGCAAGGGTACGCATCCCATAAGGTAAGACATCTCTTAAGCAAGGTCAGCTGAGGTGTATGGTTCCTGCTCGGACAAAATATGGAGAAACTGCAACTCTGCTTTAAAATCCAGCCCCTGAGAGACATGCTCAGGTTTGGGAACCTGGACCCAGCTTTCCCTACATGCAAGGGCAACGCTGAAAAGTAATGGAAAAGTGTTATCTTTTAATTTCTGTGTTGCACACTTACATCTCCTCACAGACGTAACTCCTCAGTGAAACGTTTCACCTGTGAGATGTCAGAATGACTTCTCTCAATTTTTCTTTTACTCTGCTAAAAGGTCTGTGAAATCCATTTAAAAAAAAAATCTGAATTTGTCAAGAGTCTTGAATGCCCAAAAATGTATAATGTATTTTCAGTTTTAGTTTTGTCTTGGTTTTTTGATCACCTCATCAAAAAATAAGAAGGTCATATATATACGTTCATAGGTTACTATTAACTCTGACAAAACAACGGATCAAAAAATGCTGCGTTTCTCTCTGGAGAACTGGCAGAGAACAGCAGCGTTACAGTTAGCTCGGCAAAACGGGACTGATGAGAAACGTTGAATGAAATCAGCCACCTCGGTTTTATCACGCAAGTTGCCAAAAGGAGGAACGTAGGCTGGTGGGAAGTTCAGTCCTGCCTACTCACACCAGCGCCCGCGCCGGCGAGGTGCGCTTCCGGATGCGTCACAGGCTTGACTATTCACACAATGATTTCACGCTAAATGATGGCGCTGCGAATGGGTGACATTTCTCTGGAAGGTCCCATCTCCCCCCTGGCCACATGGCTGCCGCCATTTGCTCACGCAGGGTCGTTTTGAGGTGGTGGAGAACATCCCTCACCCTTCCAGCTGGCCTGATTAATAGCAAGCGTGCGGAATATTCCATGCCGCTGCAAGGTGCGGGCTGCTTACTGGAATTACACAATTAACCTGGTGCAAGCCATCGCTATTTGTTCAGGACGGCTCCTCACAGGCACCCAGACTACCCACAGCCCGCCAAAAGTTACCCGAAACCAGCCCCGCACCGCTGGGAAATGCAGCGCCTCGGCTCCCAGCGGTTCAGTGGATCCATTTCCATTTGTGAGAAAACAAACAAACAAACAAACAAACAAAAAGTACGGTCAAAAGTAGATTGCCAGAAAAACGAAAGGGGGATGGATGACGTATTTTGAGCCCTATTATGCAATGGAGTGGAGGTTACATAAGGAGGGGAGAGCGATGACAGAAACGTGGCTCCCGTGACGCGCAGCCCGGCTGCGATGACCGGCTGGCAACCCATTATGGACCACACCTCCGCAGCCCAGGCATTACATTTATTGTCAGTATTACCTATGAAATTCCCCACTTGGAATGAACGAACCAAGAGGCTGAAATGTGCACATCACACCTACTTAACTACTAAGTTACTGGCAGCAATTTATTTCTGCCTTTTTTTTTTAAGCCCACACACTTTCTCTTTTTCTTATAATTAACTTTGTAAACTTCTCGAAGAACGTTATTGAAACTCTCCCATTTTAAATATATTTATTAACTGTGCACTCATAAACATCCTCTGTTGTCAGAAATCACTACTACTTTCTGGAAATCTCTTAAGTGGTTTAGGGAAGAAAATTGTCAGATTATATAGCTTAATATTTATTACTAATAAAACAATTTAGTGCTTTTCTTCACTGAGACATTTTATGATCCCAGTAAAGCTTAATTTAACCCTTTTACATTAAACACTCAATACTGCAGAAAGATGCCGAATTGTTAAAAAAATTGAGAGTGTTTAGCATTGTCCTCCTAAATCCTTGTTTAAAAACATGAGAACTATGATCTCTATAAAAATAGATGGGTTACCAAATAGTCAGATGTGGTAAGAGTAGCTACAGAACTTCAACATATCCCAGGCTCAACATAAATTAAGGCTCTATTTTTTTCTGGTAGATGTTTTTTATATCCCAAGGTGACCTAGGAAACCTGACCTCTTCAAACGAGGTGCAGAGAAAAACACTATCTGATTAAAAAAGGAGCAGTAGGCCCAAATCAAACAGAGAAAAAGCCACTTACAAAAGAGTCCGTTAAATAAGCAAAATTAATTTTCAGTCTTAAGAGAAACCAAGCCTTTACTTCTGCTCAAGCAAGCAGTTCCATAGAGGCAAACAGGAGTAACCTCATTTTTAAGCAAATGAAAAATATGTTATTATTTACTCTTTGCCCCTCCTTGCCAAGATATGAATTTAAGAAGTTACTTAGCATCATTTACTGACAGATGTGCAGCTGTGGTGCATGTCCCCTGGGTTCAAGGGCATTCATGAAGCGAACAGGAAAATCGCCCTGTCACAGCCATGTGTATATTGCCTGCTACGATAACCATAAAGAAGGACCGGCTACGAGTTTCACCAGCAATATTTACCCATTTATTAAAAACAGCTTACGAAATACTTCTCTTCTAAGGATATTCTGCAGGAGAGAAAGAAAAAAAAAAAAAAAATAAAAACGCTCTGATTCANAGGTCAGATGAGATCTGCTGCCGGGGGAACCGGGCACCTCCTCCGGAGAGGAGAGCTGGCAGGAACCCTCTAGCTGCTGCCACTGCAGTACGTACCCAAAATTACTTGTTCCTTTCAGGCAGGGAGATTTTAAACCGGCCCAACTTCGCTGGCAGCTCAAGCAGCTGTTCCAGGTGTGACCCCATGCCACAGCTCTGCCCCGCGCGCCAAGCCCCAAACCAGGGTCACCTCTCCTCCCCCGAGGAGCGGGGGACGCTATGCAGGACAGTGCCAGACAAAGACCTGGGGGCAGCACCTCCAGCGTCGCGCCCTACACCAGTGGCAGCACTTCACGCAGGAGACCAGCAAGTATGGCCGACTCGTGGGTGAAGGGCAGGAGGCGGAGGGCTCGAATCCCAAACCCCGCTGGACCCTGAAGAGCCCCTCTGGGTTTGGGGCATGGGAGGCGCCCCATGGGGGCAACGGGCACAACGTGTTGGTACCACACGCAGCAGAGCATAGGGACAAAAGACATGCAGGAGGACACACGATGGATGCACGTGCTCCTTGCCCCTCCAAGCTGCCCCGCACCTCCTTTGCACCTGCCTGAGAAGGGACACCAGAGCAAAACACGCGTGCCCACCTTCCCACCAGCGACGCCAGGTCCTCGGGGAAGACCTGTCACCCAGGCCTGGCCAAGGCCAGCCACAGGCGGGGCTTGACCCGCTGCTCTTCAGGGTTCCCATCCAAACACGCACACACAGAGCGAGACCCCACGGACCCCCTACCTGCCCCTTGACCAGGCTGGCCGCGAACTGCCTCATGACGGCCTCCACGGTGTAGGCGCTGGACCATCCGCGGGGGGTGAGCAGCTCCATGCAGATGGCTCCGCCGTCGAGGACGTAGCCGTTCTCCAGGCGGGGGCTGAGCACCCTCATGAAGGGCGGCGAGAAGGGGAAGTTGTCGGGGAAGGTGAGGTTGAGCAGGATGTACTCCGTGTTGGTCTCCTTCATGTCCTGCCACAGCACCGAGTCCTTGTCCACCTGGTGCAGCTTCACGTTCCAGTCGAAGAGGCTCTCGTCCACCAGCTCCACCGAGATGAAGCGGTCGCTGAGCCGCGCGATGTCCTGCAGCTCCTTCATCAGCCGCCGGGTCCGCACCTGCGTGCAGTGCTGCTGCCGGCCCGCGGGCGCCAGCGGCCCCGACCCCGACGGCAGCGGCACCAGCGCCGCCGGACCCGACCCGCAGCCGGAGCCGGGGCCGGGACCGGGACCGGGCCGCTGCGCCGCCTCCTTACCGGCGCCGGGCTCCCTGGCCGCCTCCCGCGGCTTCTCCCTGCCGCCGCCCGAGCGCGGCTGCGGGGGCTGCTTGGCGACCTCCGGCGCCTTCTTGTTCTTGTGGCCCCCGGGGCTGCTCTCGCTGCTGCTGCTGCTGCTGCAGCCGCCGCCGCCGCCCCCGGGGGGGCCCTGCGGTGGCGGCTTGTTGCTGCTGTTCTTCTGGTTGCCCTTGCCCCTGAGCGAGGAGCCCTGCTGGCTGCTGCTGCTGCGGTGGTGGTGGTGGTGGTGGTGGTGGTGCTTGGGGTCCTCCGTGTCCCGGTTGTGCAGCCGGATCAGCCCGATTTTCCGCAGCAGAGTGGCCATGTTGTGCGCGGCTCGGCTCTCTCCCTCTCGCCTCTGTGGGTCGGTGGTGTTTGTTTTGGGTTGGGTTCTTTTTTTTTTAAATTAGTATTAATTTAAAGCCCGGCGCGGCGGATTTGCTGTTC
>RSEF01000002.1:90237893-90249368 GCA_003993805.1 Himantopus leucocephalus
TCCTTCCCAATTTCTAAAATGTAGAAAGCACAATATTTTGTTCCTGGTGGATACTTGTTTTTATTGCAAAAAGATATTGTTTACATTTTGAGTCTGGCAACAGATTTTTTAAAATAGAAGGGGCTCCCAATTTGTACTCATTCATTATAAAAACTTATCAAAATCTGAAATCTAGACTGCTTTCTGACAATAATTGTAGCATCTATAAGGCATTCCTGGAGCTCACAGAAAACCCAGCAGAAGTTACTCATAGCTGTAGCTTGTTACAGGAGGGTGAACACTGTAAGAACAGTAACATCGGAGCACTTGATCAAAGTACATGGGGAAAAAGAAAACAGTGTGAAGGCAAAATGAAGCTCTCCATCTTGCACATGCTCTGAATAGTATTCTTTCACAAGAAAATACAGGTAGACTGCTTTCAGACAATGAAATTGCTTTCAAGTGCTTAGAAAGAATGCTGCTTCTCCTGTGCTCCTCTCACTTGTGCTCCACCATGAACCACAGGCACCTCCTCCATGTCACCTTCCAGTTTCTGTTAGGCCAAAATACATTCAGGGTCTACCATAATGCTTCAACACTGAAGCTTCCAGCCTGGAATTTGTTAACTCCTAGGTCTTGTTGAGCTCAGGGAGCAATTGGAAGCATTTAGCATAGTTCAATTTCCAATCATCCCGAATTTTTCAGCACTTGAAGACGAATGAGCATTTAATGACATGAAGTAAAAAGGGCAGATGGTAGGAGAACCCTGCCCAGAAAGGAGTCATCTGTTTGACACACAAATCTCTACTGAACAGAAATCTTATGTGCAGACAATGAGAAACAAATAGGGAAGAAACATTCAAAGAAACAGGTATTTTTCACATATTGATCAGCAAACACCTACATTTATGAAGGTTGTTAACTGGTTATGTTTCTAGACTGCACCCAATTGCATTTTTAAGCAAGTGAAGGTGTAAGAACAGTTTTTCTAACTGGAAGGACAAACTGCGAGCTATCAACACACACATAATTCAGTAACCTCCCAGAAAAGAAAAGGGTCTGAGAGCTTAAGCCCTTAAGGAAAAGCAGTCAGCACATTTGACAGCTTGTTTTCTTACCAGATGTTAACATTTTCTGTCTTACTGCCAAGACTTACCAAATATAAGTGACGTAAAGGATTGACAGAGATAGTGTTCTTCCCCATCTTTTTTGTTTTGGTAAAGGCTGTTTAAAAAGCAGAGCTCTACACATACATTTATAGTACCTGATCGGGGAAAAATTCTTCCCTTAAGCTGACGCTCTAAAGATGGCACACATCAATGTTAGTATATATTTTTCTTATACTCTTAACTCTGAGCTCAAAACTGTTTACAGCACAAAAATGAACTGAAGAGGACAGCCCAGTCATAATCTTCATTGCTTCTGATGTCACCAGTACAGCAGTTCAGAATGCCAATGGAGGAAGGGAGAAGAAGGGAAACTGGAAGACCTCATGATGCAGAGGGGACATTATTTTAAAAGGAGAGAGAGATGTTAGGATAAAGATGACTGATTAGAACACAGTAGAAGTTTGAGGGAGAGGAGATATATTTCCCTGTATCATTCCCAACCTGTTGTTTTGTTCCCAAAGTCTTCCAAAGATGGCCATACAATGTTGCATCAGCAGTATTTGCACCCATCTGTCACGTTCTCCAAAAGCAGAAATACAGATAGATTAGGATTTTCTGACCACTTTGCTCTATCAGGAGTTAGTAAAACTGTTTAGAAGTACTTTTGCCAAAAAGTTCCAATGAAAAGATGAAGCTCTCTATAGGAAGGGAAAAATAAAAGGTTTCTGTCTTTTACATACACATCTATTCAGTGCAAACTTCCTCAACTTTCCTATTAAAAAGAGGTGTCATGGTATTTTTTAAGACAATTTCTTACACAGTTTGACTGATTCAGATTTTGCTGATTTTTTCATTTTCAGCTATACTTAATATTTAATACAGTCTTCTTAGGCATATGAGAAGGCGAATAAGATGTGGCTCAGTTTTCAGAAGTATCAGATACTTGCTGCTTAAATTCAAATCAATGCATTTTGGTAAGTTAAAAAACTGTGGAAGCACAGAACATGAGAAGTAGGGCTTGCCTGGACTGAACTTATGTTTAAAACAAACATCAAATGACTGTGTCTGGGTGCAAAGAAAGGCCATAAACTATTATTGCTATTGTTTAGTTTCACGTGTTAGAAAGTGCTGAGATCTTATAGTAAAATGGATACTATCAGGTTAAATAAATTAAAACAAATACTAAAAATAGATACCTGTTATTCCTCTCTTTGATTGCCTTTCATTTTTTTACAGCTCAATTAAAAATGTACTGGCTCAGGGAATGAAATGAGAAAAAACTGTGTATGTATGACTAGTCCAGTGATCAGTTCAAAGGATATATGGGCAACTGGCTTCGAGTCCTTGCTCCAGTGAACAACTTCGTATTTGATTACAAAATATCTAGGTGGTTATGATGTGCTGCTGAGGGCTTAAGGAGCTCTATCCCAAATCAAGCAAAAAAAGCATCTAAAACTGGGTCTTCTGTAACCAAGCGCAGTTCTTCCAACAGCTGAGTATAGCAGACTGACAGTTACCACCCTCAGACTGTTTTTTACGAAGGTGGGAGGCTTAGGCACTATCTCTGAACCAATTCTCTCACGTTGAGTCACCTGTATGAATTAACAAGATGAATCCCAAGGGAGTATTGGCATTCCTTCAGTTCTGCACAGCCCGCACAGAAGTGATCCTGCACGTGCCTGCCAACAAACGTATACAGCGAGCGAGGAAGCCTTGTGTTTTGAAGATCCATTTGTTTTAATGAATGCCCGCTAAGGCAGTCAGGTATACAAATCCTCCTAGTGAATCTAGACTTGTTTCCACTTCCAGAAACACACATTTAGAACATGTAGTCTAGTGCTGGCTTCATGAGCTCAAGAGGAAGAGACTTCACTGACACGATTTTAAGTATCTCTGATGAATTTGCTCCAAGACAGCTTTATTTAAGAATAATTCACTAGAATAGGGCACTCACTCATGTCTCATATCTTCCTGATGTACTTTATTCAAGCAGAGGCTTGGCTGTGTAAGCTATTTTAATTAACACTTTAAGATAAGCCTTCACCATCTGCTCTCCTTTATAATTAAAAATGTAAAGGGAATCTCATTCTCAGTAGTATCATTAAAATTCAAGATATTAAAGAAAAGACATAAATGCATGCCATTTTATTCATTCCAAGGGCACTCATCTGCTGTGTTCCTTTTTACTGTTTTTGTCTCATCTAGGACTCAAAGGAGAGAGCAGAGCTAAATGGTGCCAAAATATTTCCTTCACTGAGCTCTTGGGACTGCCTTTGAAATCATGGATGACTCACATGAGCTTCTGAATCACAGAAAAGAAACATGTACTGTAGCAATATTATGCTAGGCCAATAAAAATTTGCTTTCAGGAAATTTCATAGAATTTTTCTATATCAAATTCCCCAGCTTTATCTGTTATAGGGGAAAAGGGTATTCATGAAGAACATAAAAATAAAAACAGGAGTCATACTAGCAAAAGATGCAAAAAATGAATGACAGAAGTAAATAAGTTCCCTTGAAGTATTGTAGCACTTCAAGTTATTATTTCCATTCTTCAGGTACTTGGAAATCTACTCAATTATGGTTTCTTTTGTCCTGCACTGACCCAGCAACTTGCAGAGCAATCTAACCATCCTTTCCATCAGCATGGTCAGCGGGGAGAATATTCTCATCTAGCTTCCTCAGAAATGTCCCGGTGCCTCCTACAGTATCAAACAGCCATAAGCACTTGTTATCAGATGTACACCAAAGACGAAGCTGAGTCAACAGCAAACAAACTGCTGTAATTGTGGGGGAAGAGTCCTTTCAGCAGCATTGACCAAGAAAATTTTGTATAATAAACAAGGAAACTCTTAGTAGTTAGTTCCCAGTGCATTCAGGAAAAGTTTATGTTTTGAACTGTCTTTACTGATAAAGAAGAGTATATGAAAGAAGTGATTCTATCATCAAGTTTCTTTTGCTAATGGAAACCCAACACAGGACTGTGAATACTAGTTAGTCTCTTGGCTCCCCAAAGTCTATCTGAAAGACCCTTTCCCTGACTTCTACATCCAAAGAGATGCTCTAGAGAATGTTTTCTGCTGTTCAAGTACACAGACAGTACACAGGTTCCTTTGCAGAAAGGGCATAATTGATATTTAGAATGAAAAGAGTTATACTTGCTATTAAATTGCTACTATTTTTAGATGTAAACAGAGATGACATCATGCTTTAAATTATTCAGCAGCTGTTAAATAGAAACATTAGGACTCACAGAGGTTTTAACTCGCCCAGAATTGAAGTCTGATTTGTTCCCAAAAGCAGAAGTAGCAGAAACAATATTTTTGAAATTAACTCAGATGCAAGATTATTCAAATAATTATTCAAATAATATATTAATCTTAGATTTATAGCTCATAATCCCAACAGTTTCTTAATTTTTTCAGCATTTCATGTTTAGCTTTACTTTTTTCTGTGGTTCTTGGCAGTTAATATTAAATATTCATTAATGTCGCTAATATTTAGACTCATGGAATTATTTCAGCTTCTTTGTTGGCCCATGCTGCCATTATAATTGATCATTCCTGATATAAGCACATTCCCTTAATCAAACTAAAAATGAGACTATCAAATGCCAGTAATAACTTAGATATGATCTATTATCTCTTTAGTCACAGCAAGTGATTTCTAGTCTGTTACTCAATATTTATTTTTTCATTTCAGGGTAAGTAGCAAAATATGTAATGTCATTCTAAATTTCCTTGCAAGATTAAAAGATAAGAGATGAATACCACTCCTGATTTTCTGCCTTGTAACTTGAGGATCTCCCTCATATAAAACATGTTGAAGTTACACGAAACTTATCTTTGAAATTTTTCTGCTCACAGCAGGGCTGGGGACAAGATGAATTTCAGAGATGCGTTCCAAATGTCTGGCTTCACTGTTTATACCAGTGGAAAAAGCCATTCTAATGTGATGCTCAAACCTATGCTGATAAAATGCATCAACGCCGGCAGCAGGAGATAGACCTCAGACCTTGCTCCTGGCCACTCACCCTTGATAGAAACTAGTTCCCATCCAGAAATGTAATGTTAATCTAGAGCTTAAAAGGATCTAGAAAGAGCTCAGGACCATCACTTCGCTCACACTGGTACAAAGTCTTTTGCCTGCTGCTCTTCTGTTCTACCAGGTGGTTACACTGATTGAGAAGTCCATAAAATAATGTACGTTGGAAGGGACCTCTGGAGGTCATGTATTCCTCCACTGCCAGCCTCCCCAAGCTGGGTCAACTTAGATGAGGTTGCTCAGGACCTTGTCCAGTTATGTTTTGAATACCTCCAAAAATGAAAACTTCACACCACCTTTGGGCAACCTGTTCCAACATGTGTTTGTGTTGGACAGATGAGGCTGACCCAGGAGGACCAGAGCCATGGGTGAAGCCTATGTAGTCGGATCAGTACTTTGCACAGGAGAATTTTGTAGAATTCTAGTTTGTTATAAAACACTTGTACAGTGCTACAAATGAATGAAAGTTTCATAACTCTAAGGTCCAGTCTTTCAGACTTTATCATACATATCAGCCTTATTCCTTCAAGTCAAGGCAGGAACAGCACTGTCTAAATAAGAGCAACAAAATTTACATGTTTACTCAACATCTCGGCACAGCCATTTCCTCAGCTCCTGTCCATGAATCTAAACCATGCTGATACATCAGAGACTATTCTTAATCAAGGCTACAGGACTGCATGGAAAAGCTAAAGTACGTATTTTCATTTTTTGGAGTTAGTGCAACCATGTTACTGAAAGGATTGTACTTGAACACAATGAAAGAAAAACAAGATCTGAAGAATTTCTAAAACCTTCCCAACTGTGAGTCACCACAGAGAATTTACTGGCATCATTTTGTTCTCCAGTTTTTATACCAGCTCTTACAGGATGCTATTTTAGAAGCAGCTGGGCATTTTACAGTGTTTTTTCCCTGCATTTTTTTTTGGTAAAACTTCTTGTTTTCCTGAGAGTACACATTTTGAAGATAATACAGAGATGATGTATACTCAGATGCATACTAAATGAAGCATTGCATTCTCTGAAGATTATGAAGCGGCAATGAAATGAGACTGGTTCTAGGAATCTGGATTTAGATGTAATAAAACCCCTAGAAATATAAGCTATCAGAGTTATGTATTTGTGATTCGTGTGCATTGCACAAGGAGAATTAGGCACTTCACAAAGTAGCCCAAAATCCAGCATGTTGACCAGGGAACTGTTTAATAACAGAATGAACATAGTGTCTTTCTCCACAAGTAGCATAAGGCACCTGAGAGATTGCAGAAGAGAAATGCATTTTTTTTTCCTCCTTTTTTTTCAAGAGGGATTGCTGAAAGTGCCACCACTGCTCCTGAACAACTCTTCCATAGCCACATTTAAATCACTGATTCAGTGGCTCTGAAACAAGGAAGGCTGAAGGCCTGGGACTCACTGCCCTAAGTCATTTGCCCAGTAGTGGGAGTTTTGGATCCTGATCTCTGCTAAATCTTCTCCGCTGACCTTAAAGCTGTCTAACATAAAATTGTCTTACAGATCCACAGACTCAGGGCTAGTCTTGCTTGTTGTTCTGTTGGCTCCAGGAATTTGGCATTATCTTCTTGTAATATGTATGTATCTATGGTCTATACCTCCTCCCTGCAGCTCTTAAGACCTAGTTACTTTTACGGGCAAAGAGTACCCTTGGCATGCCTAATGAGTGTGCAAGCCACAGGTTTATGACAGGAGGATGGACACTGACACCACTGTCTAAGAGAAAACTGGACATAGCTTGGGACTTTGCTTCTGTTCTTTCTAGTTTCAGCATCCCAGCTCAACTTAGGAGACATTTTAGCAGATGCAGAACTTCAGTTGTAGCGTATATAGAACTTGCAGGCTTATATGGAAGATGACTAGTGAATTTCAAATGTTTTTAAGCTCTGTAAGCAACTAAGCAGGTGTTTTCTCATTTGCAATTTTGAAGCTTGACACCTAAGATTTATCTATATATTGTATCTGACACTGAGGGCCTTTCCCGTATGTTCCCATTATTGCAATTACCACTGAAGCCGATGATAGTTGCCCTTTTCTTATTGCCAAATTCAATTCCTGCTAGCAGCCTTTTAATTAATTCTGATGTTCAGCAGACTAATCGTCAGAGAAAGGCAAAAGGGGCTCATAAGATTTCATTTTGCCCATGCCTACTCCTACTGAAAATTATGACTCAGTGGGAGAAGAGGAGGCCAATATGTAGCACTGAATGATTCATTACAAATATTTCAGAACTCTGACAGAAGCTATCATTAAAGCTTTTATAAATGTGTTTCCTGCAGAGAATCCCGTGTTTCAGATCTTCCAGTGTGGGCAGACTCAGTTTCACCCAAAACAAAAGTGGGCAAAAGCAGCTTCAAGCAAGGCTTATAGACTTCTGAATTTCTAACTTCTTGTGAGATAATCTCAAGAAATTTTGGATTTATGTCCATTTTCCTCAAGCTTTTAGAATGGGCAAATAAAGACTGTATGTATTTTGTAGATACAACCCAAACATGAATCCTGGGGAATTTGAAAGTTGGGTGTTAGTGAAAGATCTGAAAAGTTCTTGAGTACTAAGAGGAGGTAGCATTTTTTTTATTAGACTGACTTGCATAGACAGAAAAAATAGAAATATATTAATATACAGCAACTTTCCTTTGTGTAATGAGCAGAAGGAACAAATTTTAAAGCTGAACAAAAAGTTGAGTTCTTCCTCTTGTGCAAACCAAAAATAAGGATATCCTTATACCTGATCATTTTGCTGTAACTGCTGAAGCTTTTCTGTCTGAATCTCACTCAACCTAAAGAACAGTAGTCCTGGTTTTTTTGGTCCTGTTTTACCTCAAACCAGGACATTCTTCCAGATGATTACATATTGTACCAGTTAAAATCTGCAGCAGCTGAAACAAAGGATTGATTGAGCACCTTCATTTTAAAGGAAAAACCGAAGCAGAAAATGTTTAATCTTGGATCACAAAAAGTGTAATTGCGGTACAATCTGAATACTGATAAGCATAATAGTGTCCCAGGTACCACCTGCAATTTCTTCACGGACTTCAAGCTGCAAGTGATCACCTTCTTTGTAAGCACCTGCTGCCAGAGAGCAAAAGCACACAGCAAAAACTGTCTCTGCTCTGCATCAGCTTAATTTCAACATCCACACTATTCAATAAACTTGTCTTGAAAGAATGGGTCACTGCGGAGGCATCCCAACAGTTCAGTCCTCCCACTCTGGGCCGTCAGAGCTCAGCATTGCCTAATCCCTGATCACCAACTCCATTCAGCATGAGCTTCTTCCTGCCCAGGTATGTCTTTGAAGAAAAAAAAACAAACTGTGAAGAAGTGTGTGGATAGGATGACATAGTTGTAGCTGAGAAACAACTTGATGACCGAGTGGCAGGAGAAAGAGCTGCATCTCTAGCTTATAAATCCGTTCTGGACTTATAAATCCGTCCAGCTGTCTGAAATTAGAGCCTATAGCTATAGCCACAGGCCTACAGCAGCTGTCACACTGAGCTGGACCTGATGCACAGCGCCTTAGGTGCTTTCTGGGTTTCCCATTTCTTTTGCACGGCTTGGCACAGCTTGTTGTTCTTTTTCTTCTTCTTGTCCTGACCAGGTTCCTGTCCTGTGCCATCCTTCATTTTTCTTTCAATGGGTTGTGGTGGGCCTTGCCTCTGGGAAGGTGATGTGTTTATTTCTACTAAAGTCTTTTCTTTGAATAAAGACCAGCCACAGTCCTGCTGATCTTTGCCTGGCCATGCACTTGGAGGTTGTGAGATAGAAGGAGTGAACCAACAGCAGCACACCAACGTGATCAGAAGAAGATGACTTGTTCCATTCCTCACGCCAGGTAGTATTTTCCTCATAGTGCAAACAAAAAGCTACAATCAAGGAGTAGGAAAAGTAGGAAAGAAGGGCTGATTCTCACACTGGTGGCAACCATTTACACGATAACCCACCATAACAGGAGTATTGGAGTTTGCAGGTGCCAGGCCGTGGCCACAGCAGCATGAGAACAACAGCATGAGGAAAACACAGGGAATGGCCAATGGCAACTTCCAAACTGTAGGAAGGGAAATATTATCACATTAATAAAGAGTTATGTTAGTTACAGTTAGCAGAGAGTATGGACCAAAGTAATGCCAGTTAACAGGTTCCAGGGTTACTCTTTCATATGGTTTCGTTTACTCATCTGGCCATAAGGGCTGTTGCAGAGGTACCAAACCATGGTTCACTCCCAGTGGTGCTCAGTAAGGCTGTGACGTTTACTCTGAACAATATGAAGAAAAACTGGTGCATAATAACTGGCTCAGGAATGATCACTTCCTGGCATAAACCCCAATGACACTGTAAACTTAATTCTGAGAAAAAAAGTGCTTGTTGCAAATAATTTGGTAAGTTGTGTAATATCTCTCAGGAAAATTATGCTGCACAGAAAACTGATATGCTTGCATTCATCTGACTGTAAGAAAAATAGATTTTACAAAAAAGAGAAACATGAATTATTAATGGCTTAGGCTACCACAGAAAAAAAGAGATACATGTATAGGAAATTAAGAGTTTGACTATGCTTTTCTGTAGTGTTTCTGTTGAGATGAACTATGTTGGTTAGCATATGACTAACTCTCTCATTCTTTTGGCAGGAAAAAAAATGTGTAGAAATTATATACTTTATTACCATACAGTACGTCTGTGATTGTGACTTCTAAAGCTGGAAAAAAATAGAAAAAAGACCTTTCTTAATCATCACTTGGTGTTAATACAAAGGCAGCAGAAGGAGCAGATGAAACAAACCATTTAAGTTAATATACACTTGTCAAGCAAGAAGCAGTATGATGGCATTACTCCAGTCTCTCAGAGGAAGGAAATTTTTTTGTTCAGTGAAAGCTGATATCTCAGTAAGCCGCCCAGCACAAAAATAGGAAATGAAGTTAAGAAACGCAAGGCTCTTCTATTCCTCTCATCTTTTCTCCCTGCACTAATAAATTATTATGTTTAATGTTATGGGAGTATACAGAGGAGAAAGCAAGCCATAGCTTGTCATCAAAGCTTGACAAAACTAGAAATAAGTTTTCTTTTATTGTCAACATACAATGACAATTTTCATAGCACTGTTACATATATCAGCTCCCTATAAATACTTCTGTCCTATTATAGGTAAGCAATACTTAGAGGACAGAAACCAATTGAATGAAAACCTCTCCCTTGCTAAATGAACAGTCAATGGAGTGCCAGCAATGTGATGTAGCAGATTCTGGATGACATGCATGTCACAGTTCATTTAGATCTCTCAAATTTAAAGGACAATATACTCCATGTATCAATCTTTATTTCATTACTCATTAGGTAAAAATCAAACACGGGCTCAATCCCCTTTCAACAGACTAGTCTAACTTGACAATTCCCTAATTCATACCTTCATTAATTCACAAATTCATTAACTCACAAAGGACTGATTCACAAATTCACTCACTCATTCAGTATGTATGTTGCTCTCACTTTAGTGTTATGGCGCTGCTCCCACCATACATCAGGCTTTAGCATGAGCTGTGTGTTAGGCCAAAACCTGTGCAGCAGTCAAGTGCACACCCACACTCCACCACCTGGGATAGGCCAAAAGTCTAGTAAATCCATGGCTCAGTGACTGGAGGAATTATTGCCTCACTGAGGGTGAGGGTAGAGGAAAGCTTTGAGCATTTCCATGGAAGTCTAGCATTACAGTTTGTTATTAGGCAACATACTTTCAACATGGCGATGTTAGCAATAAATCTGGATATATAAACATACTAATAGAAAACAAATAAAATACAGAACAACAATAGAGTGGTCATGAGATGCAACATACGATGCAATATGCCAGTTGCAGATGGTGCCTAACCCATAAAAATGTCATACCAATAATGTCTAGCAGTTTGTTCACTTCCTGTTGAAATCTTGACAATCTGGTCAGTATCATACCTGATAGCAATAGCCATATGTTTTTGATAAGCAATTGCTTCTTTATATTTGGTGGTTAAAATTTCCAGTTCTTCAGTTTGAGAATGTACCATGTCCCATATCGGTCCTAAGGGTGCTGGCCAAGTTGTAGGCCAATATTCCACCAGCATCAATGTGAATTAGCTATTTGGTTTCTATAAAGTCATTCTGTTATTACACAGAACATCGTAAAGCAAAACTAATACATATACAACCCAATTTTCACTTAAGTAGTGTTCCCCACACCTTGTGACCTTGTTGGTCACAAATGGTGTTCCCCAGGGTTCAGTATTGGCGCCAGTCCTGTTCAATATCTTTATCAACAACCTAGATGAGGGGATCAAGTGCACCCTCAGTAAGTTTGCAGATGACA
>RSEF01000002.1:90258388-90271745 GCA_003993805.1 Himantopus leucocephalus
GTGTTAAGTTTGAAAATGTGAGTCTTAAAAATCACTAGGTTTGAAGTTCACGAATTAAGGTCCATCCTTGTAAGCAATCCCTATTAAATACGAGATTTCTCTAGTTAATGTTGCTAGATTTTAGAAACAGGACAGGAGATGTTTGCACTGATAGCGGGGGGGTGATATGTGATAGAGGGAAAACAAGAAGAATTTCCTGCATCTAAATGAGTAGTCTGTTTATGTTCTGCTTAGAGATGCCCTTAGGAGAAGCTGCTGGAGCCATCAGAAAATCATCTGTTGACTGAAAAACCTGGAAAGAAAAGGGAGGAAAACACCACATGGGATACTCCTTTGTAGCTTTTTCTTCAGTATTTACCTAATATGAGTCATTGCTTTGGAAGTTCGTTAGAATGTTCATACTTTAGTTAGCTACAAAATTATATCTATATTTAATATATAAATATATATAATATTTTAATATATTTTTTATAAGTAGATATTTATAATGTATAGTAAAATATATAACATATAATAATACAAAAGATACCATAATCTAGTGCCACTGGGGTGATTTATTTTTTTCTTAAATGTCTCAATCCTATTAAAAGTCAAGGAGACTTCTCAAAATATACCGACCCTGTGAAAAATTTCTGCCTATAAACTTTGAATTTAGTCTTAGCAGTAAAAGAAAGCAATTTAGCTCCTGTAACAGCCCATATCTGAGGCGGCAGCAAAGGGCAATCGGTGCGTGTCTCTCTTCCAGTGGGAAAACTCCATCCTGGAAAACAAGTGGCAGCATGCTCCTGCCGTGTTGCTGCCGGCGCTGAGCTGGGCACGCCGTCTTGCCCTGCTCTCTTTCCAGAACAAACCTTGTAAACAACCCCCAGCAAAGCGGCGCGGATACAACAGCCATTCTGTTATTCCCAACAAACATCCTGATGAAGTTGGCTGCCGCGCTGGTGGCACCCCATGTTTTTGCTGCTCTGCTTTGCAGCTGGCGTTGAGGAAAGGCGGACGGCACGCCGCGGCGTGGGGGGACCTGCAGCCCACAGAGGGGTGCGAGGCACCTCGCTGCCCGTGCCCAGCACAGGCAAGGGCACATTTCGGGGGATGAAGGGCTGCCCGTACCCGCAAGGTGCGGTGCTGCTCATGGGGTGTCCGCACCTCTCTCACTCCAGGTGGATTTTCCACCTGTACTACAGATCCTTGTATCAAAGACATGGTTGTATTTAATTATTATTTAATTTGTTGGTCTGTGTTTCTTAAACAAACCTGAGTATTGGTTTTTGATGAAAATCTGGTTTACTTATGGTGTGGCTGCTTGTTTTACGAATTTAAGTTTCTTTCTTCTGCACTCCTAACTGTTCGGTTACATTTAAGCAGTCTGTTGGCTACACAGGTACTTGCCTATAATCCTGCTTTTTTCTTTAAATGAGTTACCCATGCATGGCTCTGGCAGGATAGGTAACTCCAGGCACTCCGTCACCAAACCGTCCCTCAGGAACGTGCCCATACACTCCTGCTTCACCTGTGCACCTCATCGTATTTATGATGCTTCGCTCATTTTCCATTTATCATCCCTTGAAATTATTGACTCTTTCCTGGTTTTCTTTTGGTGTAACTCAAAGGCTTTCAGGTGTGTTAGCAATGGACTTTTGCCTGTTCCTAAAGTGAAAACCAGTATGAACAGTGGCCAAAACAATCCTTACAATTTTTATAAGAACAGGGCAGGCATACAATGATCCTCGCCCAGAATATTCTCCCAGACTCCAGGGGTTTCTTGGACCAGAGAAGTTGTCTTTGGATTTAATGGTCCTTTGTGTATTTCTCCTCCATTAATTTGCCAGTGGCTCCTTGAGGCCACGTGAACTTTTAGCACTCATAACATCCTGTGGCAGGGAGCCCCCAGATCCGACCTGTTGGGTGAAGTTTTACCTCCTTTTAGTTATTTTGCCTCCTAATAGTTTTGTTCGATGATCCCCGATTCTTGCATCGGAAGAGACGATTCACAACTGATCGCTGACTAGTTTCGTCAGGACACTTGTGATTTTATGTCTTCTTGTCATGTCCCTTATCAGTCATCGTTTTGCCAAGCGGAAGAGTCCTAGCTTACTTGTTTGTTCCCTGTATGGAGACCGCTCCAAAACTTTCATCGTCTTTATCAAACGTTTCTGAACTTTTCTCAGTTTTTATGTTCTTTCCCAGGTGGGGGGACCAGAACTGCACGTGATGCGTAGGACGTGGTGTTTGTGCAAGTGTGTGCTCTCTGTTCTGTCCTCCAGTCATCTGGTTGGCGTTTTTTAACCCTACTGAATACCAAGCTGATGTTTCAGTGGAATTGCCTATCATAACCTCATAATTATGTTCGGAGCAGCAATTGAGAACCTGTTGTTTTACGTGTGATGTTAGCATTGTTTTTCCCCACATAAATCACTTGTGTCTGTATTGAGTTTCGTTTGCTGTTTTATCACCCAGTTGCTCAGTCTTGTAAGCTGGACCTCAGCCAATAGCTACTGATTGAATTGCACCCACCCAGAATTGTTTTCTGGAAGTCTGCAGGTCCTTGGCAGCGTTTCATTAAGACAAGCTTATAGGAGAGAAATTTCACATCTAAATGCTGATGAGCAGGTTGACCGAGCACCAAAGAGAGTGTAGTATTTTCTTTCTAATATTTTAAACAAAAAAAATATCTGTCCACAAAATGCTCTCATAGAATGCTTTTCTTCTGGAAAATACCAGCTTATTGGAGGAAAATAAGTGCCCTTAGAAACACAGCAATAAGACTTCTGGCAGCCTCCCCTGAATCTTTTCCAGGGCTCTTCAGCCTGGAAATCTATCGGGGAGGCTCTTGAGAACTACCCCCTAAACTCCCATTTCCTGCGGCTTCTCAGGCTTCAAATTCACCAACTAACCTGTTGTGCAACAGGGCAATACCCTGCACGTGGTGTTACCGGGATTTCTTGCCCTTGTAGGTCTGAATGTCTCCCTGGCCAGCTGTCAGTCTGGTACACTGTCCAGTTGTCTGCCTATGTCCAGCTGACATTCTAGGGCAGTGAAGAGGGAGTTGGGGAAATGGCCTGAAATACTAAAAATGTCTTTTTCAGGTGTTCCAAGTGGATTTTTAAAGCCATTTTGCCCTGTAGAAAACTGCATTTTCAACTCTTCATTCTCCATCATCTGAATTTTTACAAATGCAAAAATCTCCTAGGGAATGAAATTCCAGGTTCTGCACGGTAGCAAACAGCATCATGAACCAAACACTAAGTTATAACATTGGATTAAATATGGTGGCATCTCCCAACAAGAAATATGAATGTAATGGCAACCAGTGTAATTAAAACTTCCTAGAATGTTTTTTGAAACCCACTTGCTAACATATCAGCATTTGAATAGTTTCTTCACCCAAAGAAAAAGGCAGAAGTAAGGGGGAGAAGGGAGGACAGAGCAGAGACGGCTCAGTAACACCCGTGGTGCTGGATGCAGATACGTGGGATGTAAAGCCAGGTGGCGGGTAACTTAAGTGATTCAAGGTGAGCTAGCTGAAGGATGGTTTTCAGCAGCTATTTCTGAAACGTTACAGGAATTGGAAGTTCAGTTAGGCAGTCTTGGGAGTTCCACATACTTGCCACGGGGAGGTGAGCCAACCTGAGCTTGCAGATGAAGACCTGCTACAGACAGCAGCTGGGGACAGCACATCAGGAGCCAATCACTGAGAGTTTTTCTGATTATAAAATCACAGAAACATAGAAGGAATTAGGTTGAAAGGGGCCTATGGAGGTCACCTGGTCCAAACCCCTGCTCAAAGCAGGGCTAACTTCAAGGTTGGGCCAGTTTGCTTAGATCCTCGTCCAGATCAGTCTTGAAAATCTTTAAGGATGGCAGTTGCACCACCTCTCTGGATAAGCTCTTCTAATCCTTTACCATTCTCATGGAGAAGTTGTTTTTCCATGTGCCCAGTTGGAGTTTTCACTGCTGCAACTTCTGGCTGTTGCCTCTTGTCCTGTCACTACACACCCTTGAGAAAAGTTTGGGTCCATCTCTGCAACCACCTCTTGGGGTGTTGAAGAGAGCAGCTGAAACCCCCTTAACTGTACTTTCTCTATGCTATGCAAAACCAGCTCTCCTCTCCCTTCTTCATTTGTGTAGCCTCCCAACCATCTTGGTGGGCCTCACCAGTACGTTGGCAAATCTTCTAATGGGGGACCTATGCTGGACGCAGTCCTGCAGATACAGCCTCACAAGCAACAACTAGAGGGCAATAATCACTACCTTCAAACCCCTGGCTACTTCATGACTGCTTTAGATTTCAAGAAGTTTATGCCGCTGCAATTATTCTAGAATATTCTTAATGGGTTTCCGTGCCTCGTAACTTCATTTTCATATTCTAATTTTTCAAATTGCTTTTCTCTTGATGACAGAAAAAATCTGTGCAGCTGTGCAAAATGTGCCGATTTACTGAAGATGTAACTAGCTTTGTGCAAAGTTCTCTTGAATACAAAAAGAAAATAAAATGAAATGCAAAGATTTTTCAGTAATCATCGCTTAAGGGCTTTTTATGTAGTGATACACTTACAGTGATAAATAATGTGAATTATTTTGAATGATGATTTTAAAAAATATCATATTTAATGGGTGGATCGTGTGTAATGCAAAGATACATAGCTTCTTTTTTGACTCAAAATATGTAGCTCTTAATGCAGAAAGGGGCTGGAACTTGTGGGAATGCCTCATGATCTCCACTCAGTGGACCAATGAATTGTTCTAGAAATATGGGCCGTGAAGGCAGAAAACACGTTTCTGAGCTCTGCCTGCAGTACGGAATGGAGCCAAAGGGCATGACTACATCTTGGTAAAAAAAGGAACAGCCAGAAGCTCCCAGCTTCATTCACAGCCTACACACATATGTCCTACAGGTAAAGAGCGTTTGAGTGCTTTCAGTCTTGCTGTCTGGGTCAATGTATAATGGGTCTGCTCTTGGGGACAATCTGAGGGTACTAGTGAAACAGCAATGCAAACTGCTTCTCATCCCCTTGTCCGAGGTCCTCTCTGGATTTCTGAGGAGGGCGCTCCACCTGAGCTTGAAATCCTCTTAAACCTGCAGGTTAGGATTTTAGATAATGGAGTTTCTGATCCGAAGGAGGGTTGAATCCAACCAACTTCTTCCCTCTCCTAGAAAAATAATAATTAACTGAAAAGATAACTATGACAGAAGGATGGATGGAAGATAATGTATTTTCTTAGGTCTGGTCTGTTGCTGAGAGGCCTCTGGATAGCCAGGGTGGCAGAGTATGTGCACCATTTGGTGTAAGGCCCTCGCAATGCTAACAGGTCTCTCTGTTTGCAACAGGTTACCTATCACACTGATGAAAAACTCTCTAAACTGTGGAGAAAGAGGAGTTCTTACTCCTTTGAGCTTTTGTCTTCTCCCACAGATAACAGGTGGGGCTGGGTGTTAGTGGCCTATAATCAGATATCCATCTTTTCTGAGGAAACCTCCTTCTGTCTTCTGTAATGTAATTTCTTAGTGCCTGTAGGGTCTTAAGCATGAATCCACAGAAACGATGAGTCGACACTTTCTTCCTGAACGGCCTTTTACGAGGACAAAATGAAAGCAACCCCCACTTGCCAAAATGGTTGAACATTGCTACTTCTCTTGCGCAACTTTAATTGCTCCTATGGACATTTTAACACCACCTCGAGTTTTGCAGTCTCAGTCAGTCTGTTCTCTGTTTTTAAACATGTCATTTGCATTATAAACACACCTTATGGTGCTTATAATAAACCTATTTTTTATATATGTTTCTATATCCTATCATTTCCCAGNGTGTTTCTATATCCTATCATTTCCTAGCTTTGAATGTGAGGAGGGTTTTTTAAAGTGTAGAGGGATAAGTGCACTCAGCTGTTCTGAAGTGTTCTACACCTTAGAAATACATGTCCTTTTACACCTTAGTAATATATTTTCACCGGGGGTGGGGGGCAGGGGTGGGTTGAAGTTTAAATCAATTGCTGCAAAATCAGCTTACGTTATATGGATTTATATTTTCTAATGTTATGATAAAAATAATTTAGAGCTTGTGAAAGGTGCCAGATTGACAGCCTTAAAGTTAAGATGATTGTTCCATTATTTCCCAGCTCCTCTCTTTCATCCTTTCAAAGACATCTGCTCTTCTCTAATCTCCTATAACTCAGTTTTTCAGATGACTGCTAAGGCTTCTGAGATAGAGAGCCACTTCTCTAGGTATTCTTAGATGATGTTTATCAGGCTTGTCTAATTTGAAGATGTTTAGTTTATTTCATTAGGTCTAACTTATTTCATTATTTTCTATCTTGTTCTTTCTCTGGTCCCTGAGACCTTTTCATCAATATTATGTGCATGAACAGCGTCATCTTTTTAAAGGGGTAGTTCATCTTTTTAGATACATTAATTACTATTTAGAAAGGACAGATTCAAAAGGAGTAATAGGCAATCCAGCTTGAAATCATCTGCTGATTCCTTTCCCTTGAATATATTAGTGTTTTCTTTGGGCCATTCAACAAAGTAAGAACAAACTCCAGAGAATTATTTTTGTTATCCTGTAATTCTCTGGCTAAATCAAATCTCATTTTGCACATATTTCTTCCTTATACACATGTATTCTTTTACGTTCACTTTAGCAAACAGAAAAAGTTTCCACTCTTTTGATGAGTCCTTTTTCTGCTTAAAAGTCCACCAGTGAAGTACCACCAATGTGGTGAGGAGGCTGGAGCCCATGCCCTGTGAGGAGAGGCTGGGAAAAATGGGTTTGTTCAGCCTGGAGAAGAAATGGTAGGTGAGATCTAATTGCTGTCTTCCAGTAAATATCAGGTGGCTACAGATAAGACAAAGCCACTTCTCAAGGCAAAGTGATGGGACTCACAAAAAAGGATACAAGATGCAGCAAGGGAGACTCCAGTTGGACATGGGGAAAAAATTATTCCCTGCAAGAGTCGTCGAACACTGGGGTGGGATGCCCAAAGAGGTGGTAGATCTCCATCCTTGGAGATCTTAAAAACTTGGCTGGGTGAGGCGCTGGGCAAGCTGATCTAGGTGGAAAGCTAGCCCTGGTTTGAGCAGGGGGTTGGAACAGCTAATCTCCAGAGCCAATTCAAACCTCAGCCTTTTTCTGATTTTTAGATCGCCCCCTGGGTGAATGCCTTCAGTGATGTACAGTTGATCACAGCCCTCTGAGACTCTTCTGCTCAATACCCCTTCAGACACCCTCTGGCTATTCAGGCAGCAAAGTATTGCATTTAGCAATTCGGGAAGCATGTGCAAATGTTTAACTCAAGTTAAACCAGAGTGCAATGGTTTAACAACACAGTCACTGCATCTTCTACTGACTGTGTACAGTAGTTTAGTACTGCTACTGCTTTTCATTTACTGTAATTCAAGTTAATTCATTGGAATCTGCCAAAATGCAGTAGGAATAACTTTATTATTAATTCAGCTATATCATAAATCAGAGGATAAAAGAGGACTGAGTTGAAACTCTTGATAAAATTGTTAATGTTAGCTTGCTGTGTTAGAAATGAGCCTCCACCTTGGCTTTTTGTATCACCACACCATACCGTTACTTCAATAACACTACAGCAGCTACAAGGTTGGTGAATTGTGTCCTGTGTTTCAAAATGCCACATTCCTAGCTGAAGGAAGCTGCGGTACATGAGTAATGTGAGGCATCTACAGTTCTGAATTGTTCCTGTTTTTATTAAGTCATATGTTCAGCTGTAAATGTTACATTGTCTCTAGAGGCCAAGGATGAGTTGTACATAATGACTAGGAATTTAAGATAGAAAGGGCAGATCTGAGCAATTTTAGGACATTTTCATTTCCTGCAAAAAAAAATGAGGGCAGGATTGTCTGCTTACTAGACAGCACAGGAAAGCCCTCATTCCCTTCGACTTTGGCCAAGAGATGGCCATCCACCCAAACAAGCGCCACCCAGCACTGCCCCCAGGCCTGAGCTTTGACCAGAGGGGATATAAGACATCGCCTATTGGCATGTGGTAAAATCAGAGGGCACAGGAGATTCAGTTTCTCAGGTATCTCGTTTTAGAAAGGAAGCCTCAGCACTAAAGGAAAAACAGCCTGTGAGGCACTAATCCTGCCGGGACTACTGCATGTTTCAAGGAGGCTGGGAAACTCCTCTCTAGGAAAAAAATGCTGGTGGAAGGTGTTGATAGCAAGCGTTTGCTTTGTTCTAGATGGCTTATGAGACCATCTCAAAACCAAATGGTTGGTGGAGAAAAGTAATACATGCGTATGCTGATGGGCCTCCAGGAGGTGCCATGTGATGACAGCCAGTCCTGTGAAGATGTTTCCGATGCTCTAGAACGTCTTAAAGACAGTCAGAGACAATGTTAAGGCAACTGACTCTTACTTCTCTCTGTGGGTGGGACTTCAGCGTTTGGCTAATATCAAAAGCAATTCAGTTAATCTGGGTTTTCTTTAAAAAAAAAATCGTTTGATGGTTTTTTTTTAGCAAAACATTCTCAAGCAACACTGGTATGCCTTGCACTGGAAAAAAGGTGAGCTAAAGAAAAACCTAGAAAAAATGTGTCAAATCACAAAAGCAGTCAGCACAACTGACAATTTGTTTGCTTCCTATGGAGAATCTGGTTATTCTGCTTTTCACATCCAAATAGGATTTGAATCCACATCCAGTGTTCAGGAGAACTCACATAATACCTCACTCAAACCCCTCAAATAAGAACTAACTCTTTAATGTTTACTTTGACAAATTGCAACAGGTCATGTAAGTGACAAGCTTTATTAAGAATTGATGTCATACAAAAGGGTTTGCAGGGTTAAAATAATATGAAAACTCTGATCATGCTATTACAGAGACTGCGCTGTTCCCTCTGAGAAGAAATAGGAGGGATAATGTAACAGTAATGGTGAAAAATATATTTTTCTGAGGAGTCTGAGCACAGGGCAGAACATTAACATTTTGTACTCCAGTCTGTCTTGGTACAGCGCTGCGATAACAGGGTAATGCTGTTGACCTCTGTGAACTACCTTGAAAGGAGAGCCAAACTCAGCCCATAGAAAAGCACATTAAATCAGATTTGACCTGAAAAGGTAAACGTCATAAAGCAGGGTATTTTCCCCGGTATATTCTTTGTAGCATGCCAACCGTCTACGAAAAGCTGACGTAATTTTCCACCTCTAGATTAATTTCCAGGCTATGCTCTGAGGCAGGTGAGTCTGTGTTTCAAATCGACTCTGTCCACTAAACGGAGAACACAGGATCATGGAACCAGTAGAACAAGTTGGGTTGGAATGGACTTGAGGGGGTTGCGCAGTGCAGCCCCCTGCACCAGGAAGGGCCGCCTTCCAGGCTGGAGCTGGTTGCTCAGGGTCCAGGTGGCTCTTGGGAATGTCCCAGGGCAGATGGTCCACCACCTCTCTGGGCAACTGCTCCAGTGCTTACCCACTCCTGCAGGGAAGGCGTTCAGCAAAACGAAGCCAAACAAAAGTCAGCTGGCCCTTTACACAGCTGTACTGAAATACTGTATTTTCCTGAAATACAGTATACGTGTGTAACACCAAAAAAACCCGGACAGTAACATGAGAGAACAGAGAGGTCTCGGTAGGGAATGAGCGGTTACCAACAAATCAGCACTGATTTACAGAGAGAATGTACAGAGATTTACACAAATGATACCTTTTGTCAGGCTAACCGCTAAAACTGCCAATGGAGGGGCCTTACTGTGCAAAAAATGAGCAGCAGATGCTGACCATAAAAATAAGTTAAAGGTCTCAAACAGCTGGTAAGGACAACACTTGAATTTATGGCTGGTTAGCACCAAGCAAAGCTGTCAACTGTTGTTTCCAAGCGAGGTCTGGGGAGAGGAGTCGGACAAATGCATCGTGATTACTGTACGTGCCCCCAGACCCCTGACTGAGCTTGAAGGTCACAGTTGGAATGACCGGCTCTAGCTCTAGAGCTGCTCGCCCGCATGCGTGTGGAAAATGTGTGCTAGCAGCAACGAATCGCTCTCACATATGGCACATGTAAGAGACAGCCCAGAAACAACCTGTCAAAAGAAGCCGGAGCATATTCAGCCCATGATAACAGCTCCACAAGCTCTCGTTATGTCTATGTTCTTTGGAGGGTGGTGACCTTGTTCAACAAAGTGTTCAAAAACACTGTCTCCCTGCACCCCTGAAGGAGGTAGGATGGGTCTGCAGGAGCCCAGGACGCTGAAGAAGCACTGCAGAGCGGAGCAGTGTGCATGAGCGATGCTTCCTCAGAGATGGGCAAGCAGAACCATTGCCAACACCGAATAAAAGCCTCTTCCTTCGATAGGTGCTTCTGCAGCCCTTTCCTGGCTTAGCGGAAAAGCTTGTTTGGTCTGGCTATGAATATGCTCTTAAATGCTGTGCCTGCTGCTTCTCACGCGGATGCGTCCATTCGCAAACCGCTCTGTGCTTCCTAGCAGGAAAGTGAAATGAGCTGTGAGTCCCCGGGGAGGCTGCAAGGGAGAGAAAAATTCAGGGAGAAGCGATGAACTGCATGGGAAGTGGGAGGACAAAGGATAAGCACTAGGAGAAACCTGGGGAGGTGGGGAGGATTGCTGGGAGAAACAGGAATCCTGCAACACTTGGAATTATAAGCAAATGAAGAAATTGCAGCTGGCTGCGGATAAGAGGAATATTAGAAGGATTTTGAAGATCAAATATCCAATGTTGAAAGGAAAAGATGCACCTGGGGCATCGTGTGTATGCCTAGCGCTAAAACAGTGGCTTTCCAGGAGTGAACAGCACATTTAAGCATTGATGCACTTACTAGTTCCGGCTCCTGGGGGAAATGTGTCCACGCAAGAGCTAATCTCTTGACTGCTGCAAGGGAGCAATTAAGGGCATTGCTAGCAAGCTACATCATTTCTTAATGGCAACTGCCTCCGCAGACAATGTTGAAGACGGGCCAGCTCTGGGCTTGGGAGTAATGATGAAGTCTTATGAGGACGGGACGTACCAGAACAAAGTGGTGAACAAAATAGCAGGTACCAAACCAAACCGGCACATGAAAGCGCAGCCTGTTCCAATCGGCCCAGTTGGTGCGTGTTCAGGAGCTTGGAAAGGACATAAGCCTGACACCCAAAAGCTGCAAATGAAATTAATTTATAGTATATAGCACATCATAAATATTAATGCATACTCTATGTTCAATGTTTTTTAAATAGATACACTAAAATTAATTTATCAATTTAAATTTATGTTTATTTATAAATTATGCTTATGTTTCATTTATACTTAAAATATGTTCTTTTTAAATTTTACTTATATTATTATTTATAAACTATATGTATTATAAATCATATTATATACACTATACCTCTGTATATATATTGATATATATTTATATAACTCATAGCATATAATATATGCATATATTAACATAATTATGTATTCATAGATCATATGCTATTGAATTACACAATAACATAATATCACATATTATTTAATATTATTATGTTTTTTATATTGTATAATATAATGGAAACAGTTTTCCTAGACACATTTACATATATTGCATTATACATTCTATCTATATAAATATGTATTACATAATGTATAAAAGAATATATATTATGTACTTTAAAAAATTAGTTCCTCACTGAAACCTGGTTTTGTGCTAGACAGTTAATGATATGCAAAATGCTGAGTGTGTGTTTTGTTCTGGGTTTGGTTTTTTTTTTTCAGATTAAAAAAAAACTTTCTGGGTGCTCCAGAGAATCAAGAGCCAGTAAACCTTGTGCCTGTAGCTGGCAAATGGGTTTAAAATTCAAAAAAGAACAGATAAAGGACAACATAATGTAATTAATCATTCAAAAACCTCAGATGAAGTCCTTTCTTAGCAGCTATAAAAATGCAGAATCTTCTTACGGCTACAAATCTGTCCATAATAGAGAAAGCAGAGTAGGACTGAGAAATCAATTTTCAGGATGGCAAAAGATTAGAAATTTCAAAATGTTTAAAAACATTAAGCTTCAACAGTTGATCTGCATAACATATTAAATACTTGGAAATTTGGGTAAAGGATATGAACAGTGAATTAGCCAAGTCTGTGGAGGCCATTTGTTTTAGTTAAAAGCTGAGAATATTACAAGGCAAGTCAGCTGAAGAAGAACCTAATGGAAGACAACTAAATGGAGGATACTGTGGCGAACAGCTCTCCATACTGAATGCAATGAAAGAGCACTGAAGGGAAAAGACAAAACTCTTCAAACACTTTATTTTGCATTTTAGATGGAGAACACCAACATGGTTGTGAGATCTGGGTGCTGCTGTACGCAGATCAGGGGAGACCTCTGCTTGACGGATGATTCCAGGCGGATGAAACACCGAGATGCCACATTAAGACACAAACTGGGGAAATGTAACAATTCTTTTCTCTCTTTTTGAACTGGTTTTATTCGCTTCTCCCACATGCAGGATCCTCTCAGAGGTGCTCATGAAAGAAGACGAGAGCCAGCAGCCACGATAGTAGTTGGACAGGAGGAAAAGGTGAATCACCCAGAGGGTGACTAAGCACTGGAACAGGCTGCCCGGAGAGGTAGTGGGATGTCCACCTTGTGAGATATACGGGACTCAGATGAACAATGCCCTGAGCAATGTGATCTGACCTCAAAGTTGGCCTTTCTTGGGGCAAGGGGTTGAGCAAGATCATTTCCATTCCCGCCTGAATCATTCTGATCCCCAGGACAAGAGTCTGATGCTCCCATCTGAGCCATCAGGATACAGAATTAGATGACTGTCTTATGCAGCTGGACAATTAATTTGTACTGATCTCGACATTTCTATTTTATATGAAAAATACAAACCAGATGCCTGTTTCAAATCTTGCCTAGCACAAGATAAACCAGTTGTTTCTATTGCACATCATGAACACAGAATGGAATTTGCAAGTAATATTGAAAGATTATGAGATATAATATATCAAGATCATCAGGCATTCTTCAGAAAAAGCATGTATGTTTGTACAGCATGTTCAGTCTTCAGATGCACTGGCAATAAAGTTACAGACTAGCCAAAGCTGCCCCACACATAACAATACGAAAACTAAGATTCCTTTTTGATAAGCTTTGAGCATGTTGAAGTTTCCAGTGGGATCAGATGCAGTAATAGACAAATTGAGAGCTCGCTGCAAACTGTGAAGAGTTGGTGGATGAAAAGCTGGACATGAGCTGACAATGTGCACTTGGCAGCCCAGAAGGCCACCATTTCCCACTCTGGTGAGATCCCATCTGGAGTACTGTCATCCAGCTCTGGGGCCCCCCACATAAGAAGGGCATGGATCTGTTGAGTCCAGAGGAGGGCCACAAAGATGATCAGAGGGCTGCAGCA